>JAYESA010000004.1:218395852-218773253 GCA_036927795.1 Iris macrosiphon
TTTCACTATTCTATACATGTTTTATGCCACATTTCGGTTAGAATCATCCATTCATACTCATATTCCTCATTCTAAGTTCATTCTAATCCAAATTTCTTTTAGAATCACCTATCTATACACGTTTAAACCAATCTAAGCTCATTCTATACCATAATTAGAATCACCTAAATATATATACTCGTTTTCATCAATCTGTATTCTAAACCATATTTCGGTTAGAATCACCCATAAATTCTCGTTTTAACCATTCTACGCCATCATATTTCAGTTAGCATTATCCACCCATACTCGTTTTTATCATTCTACATCCGTTTCATACGGTATTTTGGTTAGAATCAACGATCTAAACATGTTTTCAGCATTCTAAGCTCATTCCATGCCATTTTTCGGTCAGAATCACACATTTATAATCGTTTCAACCATTCTGCGATCATTTGATACCTTAGTTCGATTACAATCACATTTCAGTAACTCGTTTGTCCGAATCTACGCCACTTTTATACCATATTTTGGTTTAAATCGCCCATCTATACCCATTTTTACCAATCTACGCACATTCTACACCCTATTTCTGGTAGAATCGCTCATCTATCCTCGTTTTCACGATTCAACCCATGTTTTATACCATATTCCGGTTAGAATCAGCGATCTAAACTCGTTTTCCTCATCCTACGGTCATAATATACCATATTTTGGTTCGAATCACCCGTTTATACTCGTTTACACCAATTGACGAGCATTTGATGCCTTATTTCGGTTATAATCATATTATCTCTATACTTGTTTTACCAATCTAGGCCAGTTATGTGCCTTATTATGGTTAGAACCTTCCGTCTATACTCTTTTCTACCATTATGCGCCCATTCTACACTATAGCTTCGGCTAGAATCACACATCTCGGCTCGTTTCCTCCATTCTACACTTGTTTTACAACCACATTCAGCTTAGAATCACCCAACCATAATCGCTTTCATCATTCTACGTTCATTCCATTCCATATTTCGGTTTGAATCGTCTATTTATACTTGTTTTCAACCAATCCATACTTGTTTTCATCAATCTATGCCTATTATACGCCATATTTCGGTAAGAATCACTCACCTATACTCGTTTTAAGCACTCTACGCCCATTCTATGTCATATTTCAGATAGAATCACTCATCGATGCTCATTTTCACCATCTTACGTCCGTTTTATACCATATTTTGGTTAGAATCGCCGATCTAAACATGTTTCCATCTCTCTAAACCCATTATATACCATGTTTCGGTTAGAGTAGCTCATTTGTACTCGTTTTCACCATTCTATGATCATTTGATATCTTATTTCGATTACAATTACATTTCAGTACCCGTTTGTGCAAATCTACACCACTTTTTCCACTCAAATTTTTTAGAATCACCCACCTATACTCGTTTTCACCATACTTGTTTTCATCAATCTATGCCTATTATACGCCATATTTTGGTAAGAATCACCCACCTATACTCGTTTTAAGCACTCTACGCTCATTCTATGTCATATTTCAGATAGAATCACTCATCTATGCTCGTTTTCACCATCCTACGTCCGTTTTATACCATATTTTGGTTAGAATCGCCGATCTAAACATGTTTCCAGCTCTCTAAGCCCATTCTATACCATGTTTCAGTTAGAGTAGCTCATTTGTACTCGTTTTCACCATTCTACGATCATTTGATACCTTATTTCGATTACAATTACATTTTAGTACCCGTTTCCGCAAATCTACACCACTTTTTTCACTCAATATTTTTAGAATCACCCATCTATACTCGGTTTGACCTATCTACGCACATTCTACACCATATCTCGATTCGAATCACTCATCTATACTCGTTTTCACGATTCTACCCTATTTTGTACCATATTTCGATTAGAATCAACGGTTTGAACTCGTTTTCCTCATCCTACGATCGTATCGTGCCATATTTTGGTTCGAATCACCCGCCTTTACTCGTTTTCACCATTCTACGAGCATTTGGTGCCTTATTTCGGTTAAAATCGTATTTCTATACTCGTTTCACCAACCTAGGCCAGTTATATACCTTATTTCGGTTAGAATCTTCCGTTTATGCTCGCTTTCACCATTCTATGACCATTCTACACCATAATTCTATTAGAATTATTCATCTATGCCCGTTTTTACGATTCTACCTCTATTTCATACAATATTTCGATTAGAATCAGTGGTCTAAATTTATTTTCTTCACTTTACGACCATACTATAGCACATTTCGGTTCGAATCTCCCGTCTACACTCGTTTTCACCATTTTACGAGCATTTGATACCTTACTTCGGTTAGAATCTCACTTATGTGCTCATTTCACCAATCTAGACCGGTTATATATCTTATTTCGGTTGGAATCTCCCGTCTATACGTGATTTCACCATTCTATACCATAATTTTGCTTAGAATCACACATCTATGCTCGTTTTCACCATTCTATACATGTTTTATGCCACATTTCGGTTAGAATCACCCATCCATACTCATATTCCTCATTCTAAGTTCATTCTAATCTTAATTTCTTTTAGAATCAGCTATCTATACTCGTTTAAACCAATCTAAGCTCATTCTATACCATAATTAGAATCACCGAACTATATATACTCGTTTTTATCAATCTATATTCTAAACCATATTTCGGTTAGAATCACCCATAAATTCTCGTTTTAACCATTCTACGCCATCATATTTCAGTTAGCACTATCCACCCATACTCGTTTTCACCATTCTACATCCGTTTCATATGGTATTTTGGTCAGAATCACCGATCTAAACATGTTTTCAGCATTCTAAGCTTATTCCATGCCATTTTCCTGTCAGAATTACACATTTATAATCGTTTCAGCCATTCTGCGATCATTTGATACCTTAGTTCGATTACAATCATATTTCAGTAACTCGTTTGCCCGAATCTACGCCACTTTTATACCATATTTCGGTTTATTATCCACCCATACTCGTTTTCACCATTCTACATCCGTTTCATATGGTATTTTGGTTAGAATCACCGATCTAAACATGTTTTCAGCATTCTAAGCTTATTCCATGCCATTTTCCTGTCAGAATCACACATTTATAATCGTTTCAACCATTCTGCGATCATTTGATACCTTAGTTCGATTACAATCACATTTTAGTAACTCGTTTGCCCGAATCTACGCCACTTTTATACCATATTTCGGTTTAAATCGCCCATCTATACCCATTTTCACCAATCTACGCACATTCTACACCCTATTTCTGGTAGAATCGCTCATCTATCCTCGTTTTCACGATTCAACCCATGTTTTATACCATATTCCGGTTAGAATCAGCGATCTAAACTCGTTTTCCTCATCCTACGATCACATTATACCATATTTTGGTTCGAATCACCCGTTTATACTCGTTTTCACCATTTTACGAGCATTTGATGCCTTATTTCGGTTATAATCATATTATCTCTATACTTGTTTCATCAATCTAGGCCAGTTATGTACCTTATTACGGTTAGAACCTTCCGTCTATACTCGTTTCTACCATTATGCGCCCATTCTACACTATAGCTTCGGCTAGAATCACACATCTCGGCTCGTTTCCTCCATTCTACACTTGTTTTACAACCACATTCAGCTTAGAATCACCCAACCATAATCTCTTTCATCATTCTACGTTCATTTCATTCCATATTTCGGTTTGAATCGTCTATTTATACTTGTTTTCAACCAATCCATACTTGTTTTCATCAATCTATGCCATATTTCGGTAAGAATCACTCACCTATACTCGTTTTAAGCACTCTACGCCCATTCTATGTCATATTTCAGATAGAATCACTCATCTATGTTCGTTTTCAACATCCTACGTCCGTTTTATACCATATTTTGGTTAGAATCGCCGATCTAAACATGTTTTCATCTCTCTAAACCTATTCTATACCATGTTTTCAGCATTCTATGCTCATTCCATGCCATTTTCCGGTCATAATCACACATTTATAATCGTTTCAACCATTCTGCGATCATTTAATACCTTAGTTCGATTACAATCACATTTCAGTAACTCGTTTGCCCGAATCTACGCCACTTTTATACCATATTTCGGTTTAAATCGCCCATCTATACCCATTTTTACCAATCTACGCACATTCTACACCCTATTTCTTGTAGAATCGCGAAAACGATTCAACCCATGTTTTATACCATATTTCGGTTAGAATCAGCGATCTAAACTCGTTTTCCTCATCCTACGGTCATATTATACCATATTTTGGTTCGAATCACCCGTTTATACTCGTTTACACCATTTTACTAGCATTTGATGCCTTATTTCGGTTATAATCATATTATCTTTATACTTGTTTCACCAATCTAGGCCAGTTATGTGCCTTATTACGGTTAGAACCTTCCGTCTATACTCGTTTATGCCATTATGCGCCCATTCTACACTATAGCTTCGGCTAGAATCACACATCTCGGCTTGTTTCCTCCATTCTACACTTGTTTTACAACCACATTCAGCTTAGAATCATCCAAACATAATCGCTTTCATCATTCTACGTTCATTTCATTCCATATTTTGGTTAGAATCGTCTATTTATACTTGTTTTCACCAATCTAACCTCATTTTGTAGCATAATTTCGGTAAGAATCACCCATACATACTTGTTTTCATCAATCTATGCCTATTATATGCCATATTTCGGTAAGAATCACCCACCTATACTCGTTTTAAGCACTCTACGCTCATTCTATGTCATATTTCAGATATAATCACTCATCTATGCTGGTTTTTACCATCCTACGTCCGTTTTTTGCCATATTTTGGTTAGAATCGCCGATCTAAACATGTTTCCAGCTCTCTAAGCCCATTCTTTACCATGTTTCGGTTAGAGTAGCTCATTTGTTTTCGTTTTCACCATTCTACGATCATTTGATACCTTATTTTGATTACAAATACATTTCAATACTCGTTTGCGCAAATCTACACCAATTTTTTCACTCAATTTTTTTAGAATCACCCATCTATACTCGGTTTGACCTATCTACGCACATTCTATACCATATCTCAATTCGAATCACTCATCTATACTCGTTTTCACGATTCTACCCCTGTTTTGTACCACATTTAGATTAGAATCAACGGTTTGAACTCGTTTTCCTCATCCTACGATCGTATCGTGCCATATTTCGGTTCGAATCACCCGCCTTTACTCGTTTCCACCATTCTACGAGCATTTGGTGCCTTATTTCGGTTAGAATCGTATTTCTATACTCGTTTCACCAACCTAGGCCAGTTATATACCTTATTTCGGTTAGAATCTTCCGTTTATGCTCGCTTTCATCATTCTACGACCATTCTACACCATAATTCTATTAGAATCACTCATCTATGCCCATTTTCACGATTCTACCTCTATTTCATACAATATTTCGATTAGAATCAGTGGTCTAAATTTGTTTTCTTTACTTTACGACCATACTATAGCACATTTCGGTTCGAATCTCCCGTCTACACTCGTTTTTACCATTTCACGAGCATTTGATACCTTACTTCGGTTAGAATCTCACTTATATGCTCGTTTCACCAATCTAGACCAGTTATATATCTTATTTCGGTTGGAATCTCCCGTCTATACCCGATTTCTCCATTTTACACCATAATTTTGCTTAGAATCACACATCTATGCTCGTTTTCACCATTCTGTACATGTTTTATGCCATATTTCGGTTAGAATTACACATCCATACTCATATTCCTCATTCTAAGTTCATTCTAATCCAAATTTCTTTTAGAATCACCTATCTATACTCGTTTAAACCAATCTAAGCTCATTTTATACCATAATTAGAATCACCGAACTATATATACTCGTTTTCATCAATCTGTATTCTAAACCATATTTCGGTTAGAATCACCATAAATTCTCGTTTTAACCTTCTACGCCATCATATTTCAGTTTGCACTATCCACCCATACTCGTTTTCACCATTCTACATCCGTTTTATACGGTATTTTGGTTAGAATCACCGATCTAAACATGTTTTCAGCATTCTAAGCTCATTCCATGCCATTTTTCGGTCATAATCACATATTTATAATCGTTTCAACCATTCTGCGATCATTTGATACCTTAGTTCGATTACAATCACATTTTAGTAACTCGTTTGCCCGAATCTACGCCACTTTTATACCATATTTCGGTTTAAATCGCCCATCTATACCCATTTTCACTAATCTACGCACATTCTACACCCTATTTCTGGTAGAATCGCTCATCTATCCTCGTTTTCACGATTCAACCCATGTTTTATACCATATTCCGGTTAGAATCAGCGATCTAAACTCGTTTTCCTCATCCTACGGTCATATTATACCATATTTTGGTTTGAATCACCTGTTTATACACGTTTTCACCATTTTACGAGCATTTGATGCCTTATTTCGGTTATAATCATATTATCTCTATACTTGTTTCACCAATCTAGGCCAGTTATGTACCTTATTACGGTTAGAACCTTCCGTCTATACTTGTTTCTACCATTATGCGCCCATTCTACACTATAGCTTCGGCTAGAATCACACATCTCGGCTCGTTTCCTCCATTCTACACTTGTTTTACAACCACATTCAGCTTAGAATCACCCAACCATAATCGCTTACATCATTCTATGTTCATTCCATTCTATATTTCGGTTAGAATCGTCTATTTATACTTGTTTTCAACCAATCCATACTTGTTTTCATCAATCTATGCCTATTATACGTCATATTTCAGTAAGAATCACCTACCTATACTCGTTTTAAGCACTCTACGTCCATTCTATGTCATATTTCAGATAGAATCACTCATATATGCTCGTTTTCACCATCCTACGTCTGTTTTATACCATATTTTGGTTAGAATCGCCGATCTAAACATGTTTCCAGCTCTCTAAGCCCATTCTATACCATGTTTTGGTTAGAGTAGCTCATTTGTACTCGTTTTTCCCCATTCTACGATCATTTGATACCTTATTTCGATTACAATTATATTTCAGTACCCGTTTGCGCAAATCTACACCACTTTTTTTACTCAAATTATTTAGAATCACCCATCTATACTCGGTTTGACCAATCTACGTACATTCCACACCATATCTCGATTTGAATCACTCAGCAATACTCGTTTTCATGATTCTACCCCTGTTTTGTACATATTTCGATTAGAATCAACGGTTTGAACCCGTTTTCCTCATCCTACGATCGCATCGTGCCATATTTCGGTTCGAATCACCCACCTTTACCCATTTCCACCATTCTACGAGCATTTGGTGCCTTATTTCGGTTAGAATCGTATTTCTATACTCGTTTCACCAACCTAGGCCAGTTATATACCTTATTTCGGTTAGAATCTTTCGTTTATGCTCGCTTTCACCATTCTATGACCATTCTACACCATAATTCTATTAGAATCACTCATCTATGCCCGTTTTCACGATTCTACCTATATTTCATACAATATTTCGATTAGAATCAGTGGTCTAAATTTGTTTTCTTCACTTTACGACCATACTATAGCACATTTCGGTTCGAATCTCCCGTCTACACTCGTTTTCACCATTTCACGAGCATTTGATATCTTACTTCGGTTAGAATCTCACTTATGTGCTCGTTTCACCAATCTAGACCGGTTATATATCTTATTTCGATTGGAATCTCCCGTCTATACCCGATTTCACCATTCTACACCATAATTTTGCTTAGAATCACACATCTATGCTCGTTTTCACCATTCTACACATGTTTTATGCCACATTTCGATTAGAATCACCCATCCATACTCATATTCCTCATTCTAAGTTCATTCTAATCCAAATTTCTTTTAGAATCACCTATCTATACCCGTTTAAACCAATCCAAGCTCATTCTATACCATAATTAGAATCACCGAACTATATATACTCGTTTTCATCAATCTGTATTCTAAACCATATTTCGGTTAGAATCACCCATAAATTCTCGTTTTAACCATTCTACGCCATCATATTTCAGTTAGCACTATCCACCCATACTCGTTTTTACCATTCTACATCCATTTCATACGGTATTTTGGTTAGAATCACCGATCTAAACATGTTTTCAGCATTCTAAGCTCATTCCATGCCATTTTTCGGTCATAATCACACATTTATAATCGTTTCAACCATTCTTCGATCATTTGATACCTTAGTTCGATTACAATCATATTTCAGTAACTCGTTTGCCCGAATCTACGCCACTTTTATACCATATTTCGGTTTAAATCGCCCATTTATACCCATTTTTACCAATCTACGCACATTCTACACCCTATTTCTGGTAGAATCGCTCATCTATCCTCGTTTTCACGATTCAACCCCTGTTTTATACTATATTCCGGTTAGAATCAGCGATCTAAACTCGTTTTCCTCATCCTACGGTCATATTATACCATATTTTGGTTCGAATCACCCGTTTATACTCGTTTTCACCATTTTACGAGCATTTGATGCCTTATTTCGGTTATAATCATATTATCTCTATACTTGTTTCACCAATCTAGGCCAGTTATGTACCTTATTACGGTTAGAACCTTCCGTCTATACTCGTTCCTACCATTATGCGCCCATTCTATACTATTGCTTCGGCTAGAATCACACATCTCGGCTCGTTTTCTCCATTCTACACTTGTTTTACAACCACATTCAGCTTAGAATCATCCAACCATAATCGCTTTCATCATTCTACGTTCATTCCATTCCATATTTCGGTTAGAATCGTCTATTTATACTTGTTTTCACCAATCTAACCTCATTTTGTAGCATAATTTCGGTAAGAATCATCCATCCATACTTGTTTTCATCAATCTATGCCTATTATACGCCATATTTCGGTAAGAGTCACCCACCTATACTCGTTTTAAGCACTCTACGCTCATTTTATGTCATATTTCAGATAGAATCACTCATCTATGCTCGTTTTCACCATCATACGCCCGTTTTATACCATATTTTGGTTAGAATCGCCGATCTAAACATGTTTCCAGCTCTCTAAGCCCATTCTATACCATGTTTCGGTTAGAGTAGCTCATTTGTACTCGTTTTCACCATTCTACGATCATTTGATACCTTATTTCGATTACAATTACATTTCAGTACCCTAAATTGATTTTATTACATTCAGCTCCTAAATTGATTTAAATGGTTATCTACATGTGTGCAGTTTGACTTGATCATGCCAAGAATCTCGTGTTTGGGTGTGAGCATCATGTAACAATATTTCACATCCCTGTAAGTTAGATCTTTGCAGGTGGAGAAAGATGATTGATTATGTTTGCATAGTTTTCATATCATAGTTTTTAGAACGTCCCTTTGAATTTGTTAACTTTTTGTTTCCTCATGACACATAAATTAGAACTACAAATTAGAATGATTTATCAACCATCCTTTATACGCTGTTAAGTTTTGTTAATGAACTATATAACTTATGGTGTTCCATTTCAATAAAACTAAGAAGATACAATGTCTAAGTGTCAATTTCAAGCTCCTAAATCTGCTTCAAGATACGAAGCTAAGAGTAAGTTTTAAAGAGCATGTTCCAAAACTGTATGTTAGTCAAATGAAATATACACGACACTTATCATGACGAATAGCATATTACCTTTGTGGAAAGACTTAGGACAGAGATCACAAAGAAGGTCTCCACCATCTGCACAGATGCTGCATAGGTCATCATTTTCATTGGATGACAATTTTCGGCCTTTTGACAAGGAAACAGACTACTCATGTAGTGACACTCCATTGGAAGTATATATATTATTGTACCTGGAAAAACAACAATTCATATTGACAAGATGAGTAGGGATCTCAAAAGGCAAGTCTCAAGCCAGTGAACTTTCAACAATTAACTCATGGTTTTCGTCGTGAAGCTCGACCAGCATGAGCTTCAAATTGTGAAGGACTGACCTGCATATATTAAGCACCAATATGTTACAATGCTGAGTAATGGATTCATGGAAATTGTAGTAATCTCCTTACAACACTATCACAACATCGACAATATATTCAAGAATCTTTTATATAACCTTCAAGCAACCTCTGCCAACAAAACATAACAAATAGGTTAGACAAAAAAATATGACGTGCAATTAGAGCAATCATTTCAGTTTAATTGCACAACCTTTCCACGGACATAGTATCCTACTTCAGTTCCCTCAGGTAAAATATCATCCATAAAACACCAACTTATGAAGCCCCAAATCCCTGGTAAAAAGATCAACAAACAAAAATGGTCACAAGCATAAACATGTGAGCAGATCAATGAGGCCTATGAACCTAACTAAACATTATGATTAGGTACCAACTTTCTAGTTATCTTTCCCTGTACACTCTTCTTCTGTGAAGATGTATTCTTAGATGAGAAATCACTAGCATCCCCTACAAAAACTTTGCTTGATGTGGTCGCCTTCTGAGAAGAAGCATTTCTTGATGGACAATCTGAAGCACAGCCTGTCAATACTTTACTTGATAACCTGAAGCAACCGTTTATATGGGAGTAAGAAAAGAAAGATACACCACAAGACTGAAAATTTGATGCGAAAACAATTGAAATGTTAGAAGGTCATCACTAATCTAATTGGTGAAATGCTTGCTCGACATAAGATCTATTATCATTCTGGATCCATATAAATAAGACTTCCACTTTCTTCTTAATGGACAAGTTAGTTTCAGCCAATTTTTAGTAATTTGCTAAACCCGACTTATATGTCATTTAACCTTTCTATTGTTATTGTCTCTGTCTTGAATATTAAGATGAAAATTATATGCTTATTAACCATTTCCAATCCAAGTAATATAGTATCCAAGTTCATTCTCAGTATAGTCCTAGTGTATCCTTTCCTTTCCAATATTTATGATTACTTCTTAGCATCAATTCATAACAGATCCTATAATTGTTGCTCCACATTATCGTATTTGTATCCGTGCATCATAATGTGTGAGTTCATTTTGCATTCTTTGCAGCATCCTCCATATTTGTGATATCATTGTGTAATATCATGTTGCAGTATTCAAATTCATGCAACATAAAGGTAACATCAGGTGCCAACCAATGGCTGAAGATGATCTATCTCATTAGCAGGGTGGGCTAATTAAGAATAAGGGAAGGGAAATGATAAAAATAACGAAACGAGGGGGGGGGGGGGACTGAAACTGAGGAGCAGGAACCCTCGTCTGGAGAAGTCAGCGGTGTCACTGTCTGAAATGAAACAAAGGACTAGCGTGAAGGAAAGTTCCCTAATGTCATGTCCACTTTGAAATGAAAGCAAACAAGCTTTGGAATTTTTTCTGTGTCAAATGAAGGAGAAGGAGACCAAATAAATAGGCTGGAGCTGTGGCAAGGTTCAATGAATCTGGCCACAGACAGGTACTTAATGGCTCATAAACAGGCCATTAAGTAACAAATAAAACGTGGGAGAAAGGCTGTCAACAATGAGTTGTGGCAAGGCAAGGTTCAATGAATCTGGACAGTGTCCCAACATTCAAAATTTGAACAGTTCAAAAAAGGAAGGAGGAGCAAAAATATTTTTGGATCCCAGCCCGAACCCGAAGAGTAAATGGATCGGCATTCGGCGCCCGCAGGTGTGGGCACGTACCCGCACCCGTTACGGGCGCCGAACCGAACCGAGCCGAGCGGCGACGGCGGCGCGCGCGTGTGGCCCAAGGGGTTCCCCACACAACAACTTTAAGAAAGCAATGAAGAGAAAATAATATATACACACAAGGAGGGGTTGGCCCATCCGATGTGGGACTAAAAGAAAGAAGGAAATTGAGCTTTTGCTCAAGCAAAGCTAACAATCCCCCCCCCCCAAAAGGTAAAGTTCCGAAATAGACGTGACAAAGAAATTAAAATGAAGAGTTTCTGGACAGGTATATACTATGCATAGATGAGATAGACTACAGCCTTGAATCTCACTTAGTGACTATTATCTTTGTCTGAAGAAGTGCTTGATGGACTATGCCTTGAATCAGACTTCTTTTATGTCACGCCCCGATCTCCCGCAGGCAAATCGACCGTTCCCGCTAGGCGGGAATCACCCTCGCCAGCGCTCCCGCGGAATGATCGCTTGACCCATCCGGGCCTGATGTCGCACGAGAGTGAGCCACGCCCGTGCAAGGCCATGGTTCATTGGCTGGCGGCAAGAGTTCTAAGCCACAGAGTCGCACAGATTGTCCGAGTGCAGCGGAGTTTAGGAACGCATAGCGATTCGATAACAGGTTCACTGAGTCGACAATATAGCGGAAGCATTGAAACACAAGTTGAAGTAAAGCAAGCTCTTTTATTGATATAAACATGTGTTACAGGCGGCGTATAGCCGAGATTACAAGTCGCTCAAGCTTCTTTCTCAGAAACAATAAAATCGTGCCAAGTGGCTACAATTGTGGATGATTTGTACAGTCGATGTTCAGGTGAGTTCCAACATTATGTCTTGTATATGTGCTTCAGTTCCGGACGCACCGTTGCTTCGGAGTGATCTTCACGCCTAAGCACGCACGTTGGAGGCATCCGCACCGAACGAGGTTCTCCCGCACCCTGCATACAAACTGGTGGATTATCAGTACATTGAATGCACTGGTGGGGAAGCTACTCGCCCGCTCGACAAATCCAAACAAGTAATATAAGTTCCGTGCACCAACTATTAAGTTGTCTTTCTAGTTGCCTTAGGATCAGTTTCATGCAAACATTGAATAGCCTAACGTGTCGGACAGTGCGTCGTGCGATGTTTGAGAAAACACGGCGAGACTTACCAACTTACCATTTTTCCTTCCCTGTCCAAGGCAAACATGATTAATTCAAGCACGGTAAGCATAAACATTCAGTAGGCATAGCATATGCAAACACGAGGGTTCTTATAACATGATCGTTCAGGTGTTAAGTTATTCATTGATGCTATGCAATGACTCGCACGCGGATAGCCGCTAAGCGAGGATGACTTATCTATATGACATAAGTCGCTGGCGTAGCCATTATGGACGGTTCACAGTCTCAAGACACAGAATAATATGCAACGCAGGTGGCGAGCCCCGCTGCATAACACCTTGCCCCATAACATACGACTGCTCATACGTCCCGTCCGGATCGGATCGGTCCCAGTGCCCCAGTGACCGTCCACGGAACTCAACATAACATACCTTGTGCACAAGTTGTCCGCGACAATGCAGGTCAGGGTCTATCCTTTATCCATAGCTTGACATGATAATCATGAAACTTAAACTTAGTCTGAACGAGCATATTGCTCCACGAGCTGGGATTCAATCAGTACATAACACGATCCTCGTTCAGATGCATAACTTGGCATGATTATCATTCAAGTGATTCACGTTCATATTCATTCTTACTTGATGCATTCCCCTGGTTCGGGGATATGCGTTGGGTGACCTGACGGTCCCGGATACTTTCAGGTTCACTTGCACAGAAGGACTATTTGATAGTCTTCTGGCTAACAAGAATGCATGCACATACAATAACATTAAACATTCTTAAGCAGACAAGCATGCGTTTCTAAGGAACATAAGCAGGCACGTTTGCTCGGACCCGAAGGTAAGCCGAGAGATGAAACCGTTAGGGACTTAGCATGCGAGGGTCTGGATATAAGCGGTATTTCTATTTCCATGTTCTAGCATAAGCAATACAAGTTGGGATTATTCACTTAGCTAGGTGCGTTGGATTTATTAACATGCAGGGGGTGAATCACCTAGCGACTAGCATGAATATTCCAGATTTTATGTGTGCTGGCTAAGCAAAGACAAGTTCACCGTAGCCACCCACCTTAGCGATGATTCGCCTCGGTAGAGCGATACGTCAAGCGAGCCTCTGAAAGTCCAAGCCGGATTTCTGTAGGGACAAGTCTGGATATCCTTTGCTTCTTGTTGAGGCAAAGCGGGTCGGGACAGTTGCACTTTTGTCGTTTGAGACGGCAGTCTGCTAGAACGAAACGGGGTGTTACATCCTACCCAACTCAGAAAAAGTCTCGTCCTCGAGACTTACTGAGGACAAGCAATAATCTAGGGTTGAGGTAATCCTAGACAAGTCGTTGTACTTGTTCATTTGGATATTTACTTGCACAAGCTTTGAAATTAGCATATCGCTTAGACTGGATCGTGCGCACTTTCGAAGGGCCCCTCTAGCGTGAACACGTCAACCAGCTTAGTGATAGCGAAGTCTTAGCACTCGAGTTTCACCTTTTCTTAAGTCTTGGATGGTGCACTAGTTCAAGGCGTCCCTCGAATAGATGCATTCAACCAAACTTAGGGTTAGTAAAAATCGGACAAGCTACTAGTGATACTCTCAAGGGTTCGCACAGGTTGGCACAAAGGCCACTCGCAGCAAACAACCAGACAAGCAATCATATCATTCAAACGCATTTTGAAAGTATTTAGACTTATAGTTGGAACATCCCATCGAGGCATTGAGAGAGAGCGTGCACATAACCCACGAACGAGCTTTCAAAACAAAGATATCGAATTGAATTCCAAAGGCGTAGAAGCCAGGCTCTGATACCAACATGTCACGCCCCGATCTTCCGCAAGCAAATCGACCGTTCCCGCTAGGCGGGAATCACCCTCGCCAGCGCTCCCGCGGAACGATCGTTTGACCCATCCGGGCGTGATGCCGCACGAGCATGAGCCACGCCCGTGCAAGGCCATGGTTCATTGGCTGGCGGCAAGAGTTCTAAGCCACAGAGTCACACAGATTGTCCGAGTGCAGCGGAGTTTAGGAACGCATAACGATTCGATAACAGGTTCACTGAGTCGACAATATAGCGGAAGCATTGAAACACAAGTTGAAGTAAAGCAAGCTCTTTTATTGATATAAACATGTGTTACAGGCGGCGTATAGCCGAGATTACAAGTCGCTCAAGCCTCTTTCTCAGAAATAATAAAATCGTGCCAAGTGGCTACAATTGTGGATGATTTGTACAGTCGATGTTCAGGTGAGTTCCAACATTATGTCTTGTATATGTGCTTCAGTTCCGGACGCACCGTTGCTTCGGAGTGATCTTCACGCCTAAGCACGCACGTTGGAGGCATCCGCACCGAACGAGGTTCTCCCGCACCCTGCATACAAACTGGTGGATTATCAGTACATTGAATGCACTGGTGGGGAAGCTACTCGCCCGCTCGACAAATCCAAACACGTAATATAAGTTCCATGCACCAACTATTAAGTTGTCTTTCTAGTTGCCTTAGGATCAGTTTCATGCAAACATTGAATAGCCTAACGTGTCGGACAGTGCGCCGTGCGATGTTTGAGGAAACACGGTGAGACTTACCAACTTACCATTTTTCCTTCCCTGTCCAAGGCAAACATGATTAATTCAAGCACGGTAAGCATAAACATTCAGGAGGCATAGCATATGCAAACACGAGGGTTCTTATAACATGATCGTTCAGGTGTTAAGTTATTCATTGATGCTATGCAATGACTCGTACGTGGATAGCCGCTAAGCGAGGATGACTTATCTATATGACATGTCGCTGGCGTAGCCATTATGGACGGTTCACAGTCTCAAGACACAGAATGATATGCAACGCAGGTGGCGAGCCCCGCTGCATAACACCTTGTCCCATAACATACGACTGCTCATACGTCCCGTCCGGATCGGATCGGTCCCAGTGCCCCGGTGACCGTCCGCGGAACTCAACATAACATACCTTGTGCACAAGTTGTCCGCGACAATGTAGGTCAGGGTCTATCCTTTATCCATAGCTTGACATGATAATCATGAAACTTAAACTTAGTCTGAACGAGCATATTGCTCCACGAGCTGGGATTCAATCAGTACATAACACGATCCTCGTTCAGATGCATAACTTGGCATGATTATCATTCAAGTGATTCACGTTCATATTCATTCTTACTTGATGCATTCCCCTGGTTCGGGGATATGCCTTGGGTGACCTGACGGTCCTGGATACTTTCAGGTTCACTTGCACAGAAGGACTATTTGATAGTCTCCTGGCTAACAAGAATGCATGCACATACAATAACATTAAACATTCTTAAGCAGACAAGCATGCGTTTCTAAGGAACATAAACAGGCATGTTTGCTCGAACCCGAAGGTAAGCCGAGAGATAAAACCGTTAGGGACTTAGCATGCGAGGGTCTGGATATAAGCAGTATTTCTATTTCCATGTTCTAGCATAAGCAATACAAGTTGGGATTATTCACTTAGCTAGGTGCGTTGGATTTATTAGCATGCAGGGGGTGAATCACCTAGCGACTAGCATGAATATTCCAGATTTTATGTGTGCTGGCTAAGCAAAGACAAGTTCACCGTAGCCACCCACCTTAGCGATGATTCGCCTCGGTAGAGCGATACGTCAAGCGAGCCTCTGAAAGTCCAAGCCGAATTTCTGTAGGGACAAGTCTGGATATCCTTTGCTTCTTGTTGAGGCAAAGCGGGCCGGGACAGTTGCACTTTTGCCGTTTGAGATGGCAGTCTGCTAGAACGGAACGGGGTGTTACATTTTACCAGATTCAGAAAAATAGCACACATAGTATGCTAGAGGTTCTGGGTCTAACGGGTGGCGCTTTTGGTTGGCCATGCGCACTAATCCAATTCATGAGAGTTGTCTAGGATCGTCCTGTCCCATAGTCGTGGTCTTCACGACATCTCATATAGGTAAGTCCTTAAGGGTTGGTGATAGGTTTCAACCCCGCATATCAGCTTGGACCTATTAAGAGTTTTTTAAAACTTATCCTAACCATATCACTCAAGAACACTGTCACCATAGGGATGGGGAATCATTGTACGCATGTACAGCCACTTGGGCATTATATGATGAGATTTTAATCTCGGATATGTGTTCCATAAAATTCACCTAAGTCCAGCTTGTTCCTACCCATTGAACCGGCTTCTTGGGATCTCCAGTCAGACTCGGTTGGGTTGCCACTACTGGTGACTTTACTTACGGGCTTAACCCCACCCCCCTCGATGATTCTAGGATCAAAGTCCTAGACAGATCCTTCGCCAAGTGGTCTGCAAGATTCTTTTCTGACTTTATATAGTCAAGAACCACATATTTGCCCAATAGGCTCTTTATAGATTTGAAGCGCAGCTGCAGGTGCCTGTTCATCTTAGCATTCACAGAATCATGCTTTAGTAGTTCCATAACAGATTTATTATCGCAGTTTATAGAAATTGCAGGAACATGATTAATAGAAACAGGTATATGCATAATAAGATTTCTTAGCCATTCGGCTTCTGTGCATGTAGTGTCCAAGACTATCATTTCAGAGTCCATTGTACTCCTAGCAATGATAGTTTGTTTACATGAGCCCCAGGAGATTGCAGCTCATCCTAGAGTGAAAACATATCCAGTAGTAGATTTTACATCATGCGAGTCAGTTACCCAGTTTGCGTCTGAATAACTTTCTATGATATCAGGGTGTCTAGTATAGTACAACATATAATCTAGAGTACCCCTAAGATATCTAAATACTCTTTCTAATGCTATCCAGTGTAACTGATTTGGGTTACTAGTATATCTAGTATCTACTTAGTCTCCCAATGGCAAATGCAATATCAGGTCTGGTCCTGTTTGATATATACATGAGAGAACCTATCATCTGAGAATATCTATGCTGTTCCATAGGAGAGCCCTCATTCTTCTTTAGAACAACACTACTGTCACAAGGAGTAAGGGCAGGTTTCTTACCAAAAAACTCAAATTTTTTTAGCATTTTCTCGATAGAGTGTGCTAAGGATAGAGTATAGCCCTCCTTGTATTTGAACAGTTGCATGCCTAGAATCAAGTTGGCTTCACCTAGATCTTTCATATCAACCTGGCTGGATAAATAGTCTTTGATATTAGTAATCAATTCTAGTGATGATCCAAAAATAAGGATATCATCTACATACAAACATAGGATGACACAACTTTCATCTAAAATTTTGGAGTATATACATTTGTCAACTCATTTGGCACGAAACTATATTCTGAGATGATTATGTCAAATTTGTTGTGCCATTGTTTGGGAGCCTGCTTTAGACCATAAAGAGATTTAACTAATCTGCAAACTTTATATTCTTGGCCTTTATTAATAAAACCTTCAGGTTGCTCCATGTAGATTTTTTCCTCTAGGTCCCCATTTAGAAATATTGTCTTTATATCCATTTGATGGATTAGCATATTATGAATGGATGCTAAGGCTAGAAAGGTTCTGATAGAGGCGATCCTAGCTACAGGTGAGTAGGTATTAAAATAATCTAATCCCTTTTTTTGGGTAAAGCCTTTGGCTACTAATCTAGCCTTGTATTTCTCTATGGTACCATCGGCTCTAAGTTTTTTTTTGAATATCTACTTACAACCTATGGATTTACTACCTGAAGGTAGGTCTGCTAGAAACCAAGTATTGTTCTCCATGATAGAGTTATACTCAGTGTTAATGACTTCTTTCCAGAAAGGGGCATCAGGAGAAGATATTGCTTCTTCATAACAGTGTAGTCAAAGGCGCGCCTTGCTCCTAGGCGCAGGGGTAGCGCCTCAGAGCACTCCAAGCGGGGCACAATTCTTAAGGCGCACCTAAGGCGCGCCTAGGTGCGCCTTTTCCTAGCGCCTTGGAATAGCTAAGACGCGCCTTGAAAATCTTGTGAAAAATATAACATGTTTAGACTTTTTTTAACTGTTGTACTATTTTTAGACTGTTTTTTGAACTGATGTACTTTTTTTTTAATGTTTTCTCTCTCACTCACTCAATTCAAAGTAATTGCAACCTAGACATGGGAGAATTTGAAGCACACATCTTTATCAATATAGAAATCCGATGTGAATATATATATATATATATAATTTTTGTGCCTCGCGTCGCTCGGGCGCGCGCCTTAAGTGTGCCTCGCGCCTCGGGGGATTTGGACCCTTTGCGCCTCGAGTGCGCCTTGCGCCTTTGACTACCTTGCTTCATAAGTTGAGGGATCACCCTCTATCAGAAAAGTGAATAAACCTTCTCCTAAGTTCTTTTCAATTCTTTCTCTTTTACTCCTTCTAGGTTCTATATTTTGTTCGGGTTGTGAACTAGATATTTGAACATAAGAGCTGGTGGACGGAGTAAGAGAGAGATTGGAGAGAGAGGAAGAAATTCTATCTTTAAAGGGATATATATTCTCAAAGTAGACTGCATCTCTTGCTTCTATAATAGTATTGTTAAAGATTTTATTTACTTCTGAGTAAGTAACAAGAAATCTATTGGCATTGCTATCTAGGGCATATCCTATGAATACAATATCTACAGTCTTAGGTCCAATATTTCTCTTTTTAGGTTCAGGAATTCCTACTTTAGCCAGACATTCCCAAACTTTGAGATAATGGATCCTAGGAGCTCTACCTTTCCATAATTTATAGGGAGTCTTATCATTAGACTTACTAGAAATCCTATTAAGGATGTAACAGGCCGATAATAATGCTTCTTCCAACAAATTATCAAGAGCACCTGAGCTGAGGAGCATGGCATTCACCATGTCTAACAGAGTGCGATTCTTTCTTTCAGCAACTCCATTAGACTGTGATGAATATGGAGCAGTTACCTCATGGATTATTCCGTGTTCTTCACAGAAATTGGTCATATCATTTGATGTATACTCTCCACCACAATCTGATATAAGAATCTTAATCTCTCTCTCTAACTGGTTCTCAGCTTCAGATTTATAAACCTTAAATCTATCTAGAACTTCATCTTTGGTTTTTAGTAGATATGTATAACAATACTTTGAATGATCATCTATAAAGGTAACAAAGTATTTTCTACCACCTCGGGTCAAAACCCTATTTGAGTCACACACATCACTATGAACTAGCTCTAGAAGGTAAGAGTTTCTTTCTACAGATTTGAAAGGTAGTCTAGTATGTTTGGCTTGAACACAGATCTCACACTTGTGTTTGTCATCTATAAAAGTCTTAGGAATAATATCTAAGTTCATCATCCTTCTTAGGGAACCTAGATTCACATGACCTAATCTATTGTGCCACACATTTGAAGATTCTACATTTGAAACAACAAAAGAAGGATCAAAAATTTTATTTACGGTACTCAAAATAAAAGACCATCTTTTACAAATATTTTTCCAATAAAAGAGTCATTCTTAGAAAATACTACTTTATTTGCTTCCATAACAATCTTGTACCCTGAAGCTACAAGGAGAGACCCACTAACTAAATTTCTTCTGATAGATGGCACATGTAACACATCATGAAGAGTCAGAGTTTTTCCTGATGTCATCTTTAGATCTATTCTTCCTCTTCCTATAATCTGTATCGCTGAGCCATCTCCTAGAGTTACACCTTCTCCACCTGATTCCTGATAGTTTGAAAAACAGGAGCGATCAAAGAAAACGTGAACATTAGCTCCAGAATCCAACCACCAATCGTCAGAATGGTAAGAAATGTTGACTAATGGTTGATAGCATACAGACCTAAAGGAACTAGAAGAGCCGTTAAGAAGCATGTTTGCTTCTAGTTTGGCACGACATTTCCCTTTGAAAGAGGTCTGGACAACTTCCTTCTTCCTATGGAAACAGTTGGTGGCTATATGGTTTGTTTTACCACACACAAAACAAAATCTCTTCTGATCCTGAGTTTGACTAAAGGTTCTTGGTTTATTGTGGTGATATTTTTGGTGGTGAGGCTGAGAGTTCTGCTTCTTTTTGAAGAGGTTCATTTTTGGTTTGTGGTGATGATGAGGCTTGGGTTTACCTTGGGATTCTACAAGATTTACCTTAGCTTTAGACTCAGACTTAGGGTTAGACCTTAGCCTAATTTGTTCTTCTGTTCCAATTTTCTTTAGGACTTGAGCAAAGGTAAGGTCACCCTGAGTATAAATGAGGTCTTTCTTGACATCAGACTAAGAAGGAGGAAGCTTGTCTATTAAGCAGGCTATTTTATACTCAGTAGAGAAGAAAGTGCCTTTAGCTTGATTATGCCTAAGGTATTCTTGGAATTCATGTATTTGGTCATTTATAGGTTTGTTATCTACCATAAAGTATCTGTTGAATAAGGATGAATTGAATCTCTCAATTCCAGCATTATCACAGCTATATTCATCTTCTAGGGCATCCCAAAGTTCTTTAGCACTTTTGTATTCAAAGAATATGTCATATAGTGATTCAGACAAAGCACTTAGAATTATATGGAAGCAATGGTAGTCTATTTCCTTAGGGGTCTTGGGTCTAGAAGAACCAGAGGACTTGGATACACCTATATCAGACTCAGTGTCATCAGAGTCATTTGTGGTTGGTGTGGAACCATCAATGGCTGAGATTAATCCTAAGTTTGTGAGCCAAAATTTCATCTGACTTTGCCATCTCTTAAAGAAAGTCCCGTTGAATTTTGCAGGTTTAGCAGTAAAAATCTCATCCTTGGCAGTCATGGTTGCAAATGAGGAAAGTCTGAAAGATACGAAATTACTCAATAACAATGTCCAATGATTTAGAATAATAGTTCAAGTAATTTTGCTAATCAATCTTAAAATCTTGAGTCTATAAAGTGTAGATTGATTTGAGTTAGCTGTAGGGGCCGGTTCCCAGCTAGCGGTGGTCCAAAGACACTTAAATACCGTGTCGCTTAGGACTATTTACACCCGGTTGACAGAAGGACCCTTTCGGCTTGTTCCCAAATTGATCTTTACTTTTAGAATCCAGACTCAAAGAGATTTGCAGATTCACTTTAACTATTTATTTTGACCTAAATTGTTTAAAGGAATTGGAATTAACAATATGCCAAATATAGTGAGCCAACAACACAATTTGTTATGTTAATACACAACCAAATATGCCTATAAACAAAATAAATAATAAACTTGCTTTAGCAATACAAATTAATAGTACTCTTGCTTTGGCAATACAATTAAAAATTAAACTTGCTACAGTAACTTTATATTTATATCAGTTTGCTATCAACAATTAATATGTACTAAATTTCTAGAGTACTATTTTAACATCAAGTAATGTGCTATCAGCAATTAAGAATCAATTTTGACAAGTATTTATTTAGAATGACGGCACTATAGATTATTTGGTATGTAGCAAAATGTGCTATAGTATGTTAGGAGGTTATAAACAATTCACTAACAATCAAATATGCTAGTGTTTAACAGATATGCTACAGTATTAAAATGTGAACACATTTGGTAGGAAATATGCTTTTATATTTGGTAACAAGTAATTCGTTTTGTTCTTTTGTTTGTAAAACAATTTTTTTTATATATGTACCTACAGTAATCACAATTCGTTCTTGTTGTAATAAGCAACAGTAGACAGAAATATCTTTTGAAAAATTAGAAGCAGTAGCTAAAAAGGATAAACTTTTAGATTGTTATAAATATTTATAATATAAATATAATATTTTTCAAAGAACAAGGAAAGTAAGAAATAAAATTGTTACCGGCCTCCGGGAAGTCGTGCACGAAGTACTGCCCTAAGAGTTTATCCGAGGTCTATGTGCAGACGTTTCTCGGAAGCTCCTAGTGGTAAAACCACCTGACTACCGGGTTCTCTTCGTCGCACACAACTCAGAGAGAGAGATCGAACTTAGCTCTGCCCAGAGCAAGGATTTTGAGATTAGAATGTCGTTTGAGAGAGGAGTGAAAGAGAGTTTTGACGTAGGAATTTTTTCTGTGTCAAATGAAGGAGAAGGAGACCAATTAAATAGGCTGGAGCTGTGGCAAGGTTCAATGAATCTGGCCACATACAGGTACTTAATGGCTCATAAACAGGCCATTAAGTAACAAATAAAACGTGGGAGAAAGGCTGTCAAGGTTCAATGAATCTGGACAGTGTCCTAACATTCAAAATTTGAACGGTTCAAAAAAGGAAGGAGGAGCAAAAATATTTTTAGGTCCCAGCCCGAAGAGTAAATGGATCGGCATTCGGCGCCCGCAGGTGTGGGCACGTACCCGCACCCGTTACGCGCGCCGAACCGAGCCGAGCCGGGCCGGGCGGCGGCGGCGGCGCGTGCGTGTGGCCTAAGGGGTTCCCCACACAACTACTTTAAGAAAGCAATGAAGAGGAAATAATATATACACACAAGGAGGGGTTGGCCCATCCGATGTGAGACTAAAGGAAAGAAGGAAATTGAGCTTTTGCTCAAGCAAAGCTAACAGGTCCTTCTAACTGAGCTTGTGAAATTGGAAAGGACTTGCTTGTCCTTCTGAAAGCCTGTGAAATGAAATGAAACAAGCTCATATAAAAAGAACTCAATGAGATCCTTCTAATAAAGTTTGTGAAATTGGAAAGGAACCTGCTTAGCGGTTTGAGAGCATAATACTCCATTCCAGTTTTCGTTTTATCCTCAGATGTATGGTTTGGTATATACATTTGCCAATGTGCCCATAATATATCCGCCAAATGAAGGGTTTAATTCAACTAAATAAAAGCAATTAGCTCCTTCCATACTTCTTAAAGAAGGATAATCATGCCCAATCCAACACGTTCTCTAAATATGAGTTCATGAAATTAAGTACCAGGGCAGCTAACAAAGGAATAGGCTGTGTGGTGGACTATGAAAAGATTCTGCACATAAACTGTATATAGATCAATACATGGGCAGGAAAAGGTTTCTAAAAGAAGGGTTTTGATAAGGGCACTACACAATATACTCAGGGCTAGTCCATTGAAATTTTTTCAAAAATTACAAGTTTGCCACTCCTCAAACTTACTTAGGGCTAGCCCACACCAACCTATATAAGTCAAAATTATTTCTCACCTTTGTTTTTCTACTTCACATGAAGAACTTTCTCATTCTCTCAAGTCCAAAAATCTAAACCTAACTTTTGAATTTGATAGTTGTGGTCCCAAGTGGAAGAAAATTCTGATTTGGTGATTGTCTAACGAATATTCTTCCGGTATATCTTCGACAACATACGATGAACAAGTTTTGCGATTGTCACAACAATATTTAGTTTTATTTGACTATTGTAGTAGCGATGAATGAAATTATCTTCGATGAAGAAGTCGGATCATGCAATCCATCAAATATGCACTTTGGTCCTTCCAAAGAACATGTCGGTTGTTCCGAAGCACGTACGGTACGTAAAATGACAACCTTATTTCGACAGTCATCGTGTAAGGACTGTATAAAATTCGACAGTTCTATATAACTATAGGACTGCCAATAATTCGACAGTCCTATATAAATATAGGACTGTCATAATTTCGACAGTCCTATATACTAAGTGGACTGTCAAAATAGTGACAGTCCTGAATCTTAAAGACTGTAAAAAAATTTACAGTCTACTCAATACATTAGTCTGTAAATATTATGATAGTCCTAATTTGGACTGCCAATTATTTGAAGTTAATAATTTTGAGATTATTTTATATTGGTTATAGGACCAACCTCGCACAGATGTTGTAGTACATCCTGCTATTGGGGTTGATGCGGAGAAGGTATTCTCAACGGATATTCAATTTGCATCCCAGGCAAGGTAGTCAAAGGCGCAAAGCGCACTCGAGGCACAAAGGGTCCAAATCGCCTGAGGCGCAAGGCACAAGGCGCACTTAAGGCACAAAAATTATATATATATATATATATATATACACACACACACACACACACACACACACACACACACACACATCGGATTTCTACATTGATAAACATGTGTGCTTCAAATTTTTCCATGTCTAGGTTGCAATCACTTTGAATTGAGTGAGAGAAAACAGTAAAAAAAAAGTACATCAGTTCAAAAAAGTCTAAAAACAGTACAACAGTTAAAAAAATAGTCTAAACATGTTATTTTTTTCACAAGATTTTCAAGTCGCGCCTAGGCGCGCCTTAGCTATTCCAAGGCGCTCGAAAAATGCGCACCTAGTCGCGCCTTAGGTGTGCCTTAAGAATTGCGCCCTGCCTGGAGTGTCCTGAGGCGCTGCCCCTGCGCCTAGGAGCAAGGCACGCCTGAGGCGTGCCTTTGACTACACTGATCCCAGGAAAAAGCATTAGATTGGTGCAGAGAAGTTAGAAGACAACATAACATAGTCATTGTCATTGCAAGATCCATCAGATCTCGGCCAGACCAAAAATATTTAGAGCTGGGCTGCGAAAGAGGAGGTGTGTTCAGGCAGCATTGTAAAAAAAAGGGTGTTGTTGAAAAAAAATTCCCAAGAAAAATGTTGGGATGAGAAAATGTAGTTGTCCATTTAAGGTTTTGATTGTAAAAGTAGAAGATGTGAAGTGGATAATCAAAGTTAAGAATGGAATACACAATCATCGTATTCCAGAGACACGGGTCATGCCTACGTAGTGCGGTTGAAGAAGGATGAGAAAAAGTTGGTTGAAGAAATATTCCTTTCCAGAGTTGCACCCAAACAAATTTATTCTGCCGTGCGACAAAAAGAAGATGAGAACAAGTCAAGCACGAGGACGATCTATAATAGTTTGGCGAGAGCGAAATATAATAGTATGAAAGGAAGAATGGCGATGCAGCAAGTATTGAAGTTGCTTGGGGAGCATCACTACGTGGAGTACCATAGAAGACATCCACAAAATGATGACCTCCTTTCATTATTTTGGGCTCATCCTGATTGCACACACTTGGCTCGGTCCTTCGCAGACGTGTTGGCTCTTGATTGTACATATAATACCAACAAGTTCAAGATGTCTCTTTTTCACATTGTTGGGTTTACGTCTACGGAAAAAACATTTTCAGTCGATTTTTGTTTTATGAAGAGTGAGAGACAGTAGAGGATTATACTTGGACGTTGAGGAAACTACAATCCCTTTACACAGGATACAAAGAGCCCTCTGTTTTGTTACCGACAGAGAATATACGTTGATAAATGCTATAGATATTGTATTTTCTCATGTGCATAGACTACTATGCACTTGGCATATAAATCGAAATATCCAAGCTCAATGCAAGAGAAAATTTAAAAATATGGACGGTAAAATCGACAAGCTTCGCTTCGAAGAATTCTACAGTGATTGGAGTCTTCTATGGCGAGCAAGTACTACAGACAGCTACGACACAGCATGGTACATATTCAAACAAAAGTGGGAGACAAGTAACCCGACATGCATTTCTTATATCAAAGATACTTGGCTAGAACCACATAAAGAATAATTCGTCTTAGCATGAACGAACATGGTGAAGCATTATGGCACAATCACTACGAACCAGGTCGAAGGATCACACTCAAGTTTAAAAAGATATCTACGGTCATCGGTCGGTAATTTTGTCTCCGTTTGACAATCGATTCATTTTATGATTATTTTTACGGTGAACGAGATTGTAGCATCATTTGAGATGAGCCTCAATATTGCAAAGCATGAATACAAGCATGAACACCTCTTGGATGGTTTAATCCATGTAGTATCTCACAAGGCCTTGGACTTATTGTTTCAGGAGATTGGTAGGTCGAAGTTGGTTGCCGAGGTTTGCGGTTGTTCATATCGACATTCACTCGGCCTTCCTTGTGCACATGAGATTAACGAATATCATCGTCAATCTATACCTATTCCAATAGATGTTGTTGATCAACGTTGGAGACAGTTGTCGATAATGTCGATGGTGGAAGTTCACGATAATTTTTTTTCTTTGCCATAAGTGAAACTCCTTCACGCAAGGTGGTGTATCGCATCGGAACCGGAGAGAAGATCCATTGAGGAGTTGGAGTCTCGTCTATCCTTCTATAGGTAGATACTCGACGAAAAAATTGTTGGAGATTTGTTGGTAAGCATACCTTGTACGGAAACAGTTACCGGACCAGACCATTACATGAATGTCCCTCCTGCTGCATACGTATTCTCTAATAGGTATAAGATACCTATTGTAATTATCTCACAAGGCATTAACAATACTTTCTTTCCAATGTGCGCTCCCCCGGCCAAACACAGACTATCCAATCTATGTTCGATAGGGCTTGTCAGACAATACTTTGTCATCCCAAGGTTGATCGGCCATTCTCCTATTCCTCCACCTTCTACGCTTTAGTATAAACACGTACCAGAGGAAGGATCCTATGGACGATACCCTACACGGATGCAATTGCTGGCTATAAGAAGATGATGGAGAATCCCAAAATCTTGCCTAAGGACTACTTTGATATTCTAATCGATTGATACATCTTATACTTCTGCATCATTTTGTATGTTGTGCAATGAGTCATGTATGTTGAACTGTATATTGAACTGTATGTTGTGTAATGAGTCATGTATATTGAACTGTATGTTGTGCAATGAGTCATGTATGTTGTGCAATGAGTCATGTATGTTGAACTTTGGTATCTTTTCCAACATTTATATAGATAGTTTTAACCCACTCTCTGTATAAAACTAGGACTGTCAAAATCTGGACAGTCCCACAAGCAAATAGGACTGTCAAAATTTTGACAGTCCTAGTTTTAACCCACTGTGATATATATAAAAGTAGGACTGTCAAAATCTGGACAGTCCCAC
This sequence comes from Iris macrosiphon, assembly GCA_036927795.1. Taxonomy (NCBI): domain Eukaryota; kingdom Viridiplantae; phylum Streptophyta; class Magnoliopsida; order Asparagales; family Iridaceae; genus Iris; species Iris macrosiphon. The sequence goes on from JAYESA010000004.1 coordinate 218,423,308, forward strand.
AAGCTAACAAGACTGTCAAAATTATAACAGTCCTAGTTTTAACCCACTATCTGAGCATTTTTATATAAAACTAGGACTGTCAAAATTTTGACAGTCCCACGGGCTATCAGGACTGTCAAAATTTTGACAGTCCCACAGGCAAATTGGACTGTCAAATTTTTGACAATCCTAGTTTTAACCCACTGTCTGTACATTTATATACTGTGGAACCCACTGTCTGTACATTTATATACTGTGGAACTAGGACTGTCAAAATTTTGACAATCCAATATAAAAATAGGACTGTCAAAATTTTGACAGTCCTAGTTTTAACCCACTGTCTGCACATTTATATATATAACTAGGACTGTCAAAATTTTGACAGTCCCACAAGCTATGAGGACTGTCAAATTTTTGACAGTCCAACAAGCTATGTGGACTGTCAAAATTTTGACAGTCCTAGTTTTAACCCACTGTTTGCACATTTATAAATAAAAGTAGGACTGTCAGGATTTTGACAGTCCCACAAGCTATGTGGACTGTCAAAATTTTGACAGTCTTAATTTTAATCCACTGAAAATTTATATATGAAACTAGGACTGTCAGGATTTTGATAGTCCCACAAGCTATGAGGACTGTCAAAATTTTACCAGTCCTAATTTTAATCCACTATCTCTGCAAATTTATATATAAAACTAGGACTGTCAGGATTTTGACAGTCCTGATAGCTATCAGGACTGTCCAGAATTTGACAGTCCTAGTTTTTAGCTACCGTCTCTACATATTTATACATAAAACATATGTATGAAAGTTTAACAAATGTATGAAAGTTCTTCAAATATGTTTCCAAAGACAAATTGTATGAAAGTTTTACAACTTAAACAAGTCTCGAAACAAAACGTAACCAATAAAAAATTTCAACAAAACATAACCCGTCAAAGTTTTCAAACTTAAAAGTTTTATGTCTCAAAACACAAATTGTAGCAAAGTTTTACATGTCTTGAAACATGGCCTAAACTTTATGCCACCTCTTTGTACGTTGCTCTCTATTTTCCAAGAAAGAAAAATCTTCAGTGTTGTCGATTTGTTGTAGCTCGTCATTGATTTCCATATAATTCGTACCCTGGCAACTTACGAGGCTTCTTCCCAACTTCTTCACTTTCTACCATATTCATGAGAATTCAAAAAATTTGTTAGGTTATAAACATTTACATATATCAAACTGAAAGTGAAGAAGTTGCCTCACCATCTTGACCAATGCAGTATACAAGACAGATTTGGCGGAAAGATCTGATGGTACACGTACAATACCGCCTCCGCGTTTGAACAACGTAGGTAGTCCGACACCAGCGTAGTAGGCGAGGTAGTCATCGCTATATTCCGTCATATTTACTGCTACTTGTCGTTCAGTTTCTCTAATAACGTGATGTTGCCACTCAGTGAAGAAGTCCGAGACCCAGTTGAACGCCGCAGGAATATAGTTTAGCAGTTTTGTACCTCGCGGAACAGTTATTATTTTCAATGTGCGCTTCGGGACTGTTTGTACGTAGCCAAACTGACGGAGCACTCTATCAGGCATATAAGCCTCCTCGATTTCATGACAACTTATCAGACCGTGATATAAAGTGACTGGTTGCAATGGACGACTAGTCTGTCGCAAATCACGATATGGATCCCAAATAATCTGCAACGCATGAAATTTAGCATAACGTCATTTAGCATAACGTAATTTAGTAAATTATTACCAAACATTAAAAAATTATGTCTCAATTCACCTCTTATATCGTCATATCTTCAAGTGCATTCCGTAGGGCGGCCAACATGTGTGGACGTTTGGCATCTGCCTTAGTTGGCTTCCATCTGCACATTCTAGGAAGGTGCTCGTCATACCCTCGGTGAAGTTTAGCCCGCTGCAGGGTTGGAAAGTGCTTGTATATCCATGCCTTCACGTAACCAAGTGAAAAAAAATAGTCCAAAAATTAACAACAAATTTTTTTATTATGTATACAAGTTGACAAAGATATATCTATACATGGAGTAGAGTCTGGCATCCGGATAATGTCTTGGAACCGACGCGGGATGCCACACCAAGCTCGCGGTAAAGGTATGCTAGTATACCGCTTCCCCAAGATATTTCTTCCACCGTGTCTATGTCGTCAAAATTCAGGAAATATTTGACATGTATCGACGTTCCAGACTTATCCGTAATGCCGACAACCCCTAAGATGAAATGCATATATCCACGGGCCACATTATCGCTATTATCCACTTCAGGGTCCGGATCAGCGAATGTCTCCTCCAAATATTTTAAAGGAAGTCCGTACGACTTCTTGAATTCTCGAAGGGTGGTAAAACTAGCCGCATCAACTCCCAGACACCCTGATACATAATCCACGATATGGTCGTAAAAGTTGATGCTCGATTCGTCAAAAGTATTATTCATCATGACTCGACCATCAATCCTAAGTCCCAATATATGATGGACGTCATCAAGGGTAATCGTCAACTCCCCGTTTGGTAGATGGAAAGTGTTGGTTTCTGGATGCCATCGTTCTACAAATGCTAATATGAGTGCATTATCCACCGTCGTATATGTGTAGTTACCAAAATATTGTAAACCGGTAGAGCCTTCACATCGTCTCCCAATAATTCAAACCCCCATGTATTGCACTTTTTGTCGTGGTTGATCACCGTTAACATACGTGAACTCTCCTGAAAAGTAAACAATTGGATGAACTTATACCTATATATAAAATGTAGTTATCTATAAATAATTGGATGAACTTAGAACTTACAACTATATATAAAATTATTATAACGTAATGTACTTACCGGATTGTTTCATATTTGGTATACAATATGGTTCTCGATCGACGGCAACATAGAGCAACCGTTTGGACGAGTCTCGACTAGACTATCTGGCTGCTGAGAAAGTCCTGAACCATCAGTAGGCCGGTTTTCGAGGGTTTGTGGCAGAGTCTCGACAGGACTATATGTATGCTGAGATGGTCCTGAACCATCAGTTGGCCGATTTTGGCCAGTTGGTATGTCCTCATTGGAGGAGAAAGAAGAACCAGAAGTACTAGGAGTACCAGGAGCACGTCTCTTCGAACGAGTGACAGTCTTCTTCGTCAGTCGATGTTTTCTAACTTCAGGATGTGCCTCGGGGTTGCGGATAGTGAGAGCTGGTTCAATAGTACGCTGAATATTGCGTTCCTTACGCATCGACGTAGTAAGGCGTCTTCTTATGTTATCTTCATCCTCAGTGCCCTTCCGAGGGTCGTGACTATAAGACAAAAAAGATATATATTTTAACATCCCAAAATTAATTCAACATTCAGGACTGTAGAAATTTCTACAATCCTATATGTATACAGGACTGTAGATATTTTTACAGTCCTAAATTTATACAGGACTGTTGAAATTTCTACAGTCCTTTATACATATTGGACTCTTGAAATTTCTACAGTCCACAATGTATATAGGAATGTAGAAATTTTTACAGTCCCGCATGGTTCTGTTTCATACGTTCGACGGATGTCGAACTTGTATGCCCTAAAATCGGGTACGAGACTCCAGAAAAACGTCGAAACTACATCCGAAACTACATTCAGGACTTGTATGCCCTAATTTTAAGATTGGAAAGATAATTTTTGAAAATTTTTCGAAATGCAATAGAAATTATTATATTGTTTAGAAAATTTTCGAAATGCAATAGAACAAGGAGAAGGAAGAATTGTACCTTGTGATTCTTTCGAGAGTTTGAGAGCCATCGACAAGGAGGAGGAGGAAGAAGTGGAGGACGAGGGCTCCGACAAGAAAGGGAGGAGGGAGGAGGGCTCCGGTGGAGGTTTGGAGGGTTTGGGAGGAGAGATTATGTTTGGGCTAGTATGAGTAAACTTTTGGGCTAGTATGAGTAAACTTCATTCATTAATGGACTAGTCCCAATCCTGGGCTAGCCCCAAGTGTTTTTAGTAGTGCCCTTATCAACGGTCTAAAAGAAACACCATACCAGAAGATAAAAGATAAAAGAATATATATATATATATATATATATATATATATATATATAATGTCCAAAGAGGTACTCTGCATTCTGCCAATATGAATTGAATAGAAGGGAGAATAAACAAAATGATAAAAGTGTACTGACTTTTGAACCCTTACACAAGTCACACCATTTCCATGTACCACCACGCCTTCAAGCTCAACTTGCTATAAGACAGTCAAAAGCCCATATATCATGCATGCATGCATGTTTCAGATCCAAATAATATGAAAACGATGCCAAATTAATATGGAAGAGAGGGCCATTTGCTTGTACCTAGCTAGCTTCCCATTAGGGACATTGTTTGTACTTTACAGGCAACCCTTCTAGCAAGCCCGTGCCGAGCAACTCGATCCATAACATTGGTCGGAAGCTTGTGCAGTGCAATCTTAGTTCTTTGGCATCTTCAGCTCCATCTTCTTAATTACCTGAAGCCCCTGTCCGTCACCTCCGCTGGCCCGGCCCGGCCCGGCCCACCTCTGGTCTTGTCCGATGCAATCGATCCACTGTTCTCTAGCTCCTGCTGCAGGTTCATCTGCTGTACTGTCGTACGTGCACTTCAGTAGAGACCTCGTACGTGAACCTTTTTTCTGCCAGGCTTCTCTGGCAAACTACATTCATCCCTTACAATTGGAGTATTTTCTTTCAGAATTAACCTTCATTGCCAACCACTTGAACTTTTTGGAGGGTGTGGAAGGAAATTAATGGAGGTGTAGGTAGGACCGAGTTCCGAGTCTAGCTACATACATTGCCTTTGGCACTGACCTTGTCAGTCTCCTAGCTTGCTGGTGTCTGTGTGGGGATATAGGCCCCACTCACTCTCCAGTGTACGTACCAAAATCTCCCCTTGACCCTTGTTGGTCCTTAACATCGATCAATGGGTCCGGTTTCGACTGATTTCCCTGTAGCATTAATTAATTACCAGTTTCCATAGGAGGAGGAGGAGGAGGGGGAGGGGGTGGAGCTTCTGAAACTCCAGAAATAATATTAACCTTGGATTTTGAGCTTGTCAACCTCCTCGATCGTCATAGTCTCAGGGCCGGGCAGCCCCTTTGTCTGGTAGAGTACTGGTACCGGCCTCATGTTGGTCAGCTTGCCATCATGAGAGATTGAGAGGACTGAGTTCTAGCATATATCCCAAGGTTAATGTAGTCATTAAAATGCCATAGCATTAGTTAATTGAGTTGAATATTTCTAAGGCCTGCGTCTGTCTTTGGGACTTCCCTTACCCTAGGAGTTTATTAAAGATTAGTCCAACTAAGTTTATTCCATTTATTGGGCTATTTTAGGCTCCTATTGAACCATTCTCAACAAACTACCCAAGGAAGAAGGTAGGTCGACCGACCTTCTAGTATCCTTCTAGCTTGGTTTTATCCCAAGGCCCACTCTTGCTTATAATTACCATAGTTAGAACTTCGGCACCAACAGGAGGGCGGTTGATGTCAAGTTGATAGACAGTCATGAAAACTATGCCAATCTTTTGTACAACTTTCCCTTGCTCCCTACCTAACCCCATCCTGATGGGGAGGGGGCTTGGATGAGAGTTCTTATAGTTAGTAACATGGAGCAGTTGTTTGTTAGAATTGTGAGGCCAAATGGAAATTATATTATTCCTTGGAGCTAGAAATATTCCATGAATTTCAAAGTTCTTTCGAAAGTAGAAATTTTGAATACCCTTATCACAGGCAGCTTCATCTCAGTCTCACCCTATCCAAACACATCTAGAAGGCATTGGTTTCTTATTCAATAAACCAAGCAAAATCGGAACAAAGCATGAGTTGTATATCTATGTATACACTGGATACCCGAAATAGGAATAACTCGCGACTTGTATTTTAAGTTTACATTGTGTGCTTACTTTCCTGAGTATATATATTACGTTGTCAATCCCATTATATTGGTTTCGTTAAGCGATGGCAAATTACTGCATCGACATAGAAAATGACTATTATAACCTTCATTGATGTTGAATAAAGGAGATTCAAGTAAGAACTCTCCAACATGTTTCTTAGTTATATGGTTGTTGGGTATAAAGTGCTTATTTAAGGTTTCTTTGTTTCAGTTAGAGACCAAAAGTCAGCAATTAGTTGCTCTAATTAAGTGGTGGTTTTACATGTTATTGAGTCATTTCTTTAGCTACTCTAAGTGACGTTTTAATATTTATTGGTTATTCTACTTCCTATACATCAATTTGATTTTATTAATAGCATTATTAGTTTGATTCTTTTTTATAACATTGAGATTTGTTAAAGTCAACTATACTGATGGTTGAATTTCTTCTCATGTAATGCTGAAAAGTGAAAATATATGTCACTTTTGTTTGGCTTTATTGATGTTACTTTTTTTTCAGATAAAGTATGGGATCAAAGTTCCCGGCCAAATTCATTCAATTAATATTAAACAATATATTCAGTAGTACAAGATAACAGCTATGAACCATATAATAACTAGGTGGTCAAAGTTGAGAAGATAGAACCGGATAGGAACATCTGTGAATGTATGTACGGGTATACTAATTTTAGCATATGTTTCTTCTTAAATAGGTTTGCTGTTCTTGCGACACGGATGGAGCAATATATCCAGGGTCAGTCGAGGGATTTGGTTGACCAAGCTTATACAAAAATTGTGAGTACTAATTGCTCTCTTGTCAGACACTACACTAGGGCATTAGCCTTTAACTGTAGGTTTTTTTTTTTTATTTACTCAATCTGAGCACGGCTAAATTAAGAATCAGACTAAACCTAACGTGGACCTGTCCCACAGTGAGCAAGACATGAAAACCATACCATGTAATTTCTATTTGGGTCTAGTCCACTAGGATCGACCCATGAGCTCTAGTCAAGGCTCAAACTCTTAGTGGGCAAGGCCTCCGGAACACCTATCTAACTCTGATCCTGATCTAATCTATATCCAAACCTGCATTTGGTAGCCCATGTCTCCATTTGCAATAAGATCTATGTTGCATGTGACGTGATGTCAAACCTTATATCATGTACATAATATGTAGATTCTTTATGAATCATTAAATATGAACTATATTCAAGCCTACATTTGGTAGCCTGTTTCCATTTGCAATAAGATCTATGCTGTATGTGACATCAAACTTTATATCATGTACACAATATGCTATAGGGGTTTTTTTTTTTTATGAATTACTAAATATGAAGTACAAATCTGGATCCAAACTCATTTCAATTATTAATTAAAGCTGATTCCTAGAAAATCCAAGTATTAGGAAAGCATTGTATTTGTATTTTGGCTCGCTAAAAATATTGTGAATCAAGTTATTTGATGTGTATCTTACTTAAAAATGATTCTCTCTCTTGCTACAGGTCAGTATAATGTTTGTGACTTTAGAGAAGATTGCACAGAGTGATCTAAAGTATGCTGATATTGTACTTTTAGAGAACTATGCTTCATTTGCGTTTCATTTCTTACCCTCTTATTTACGAAACATTGGTTGTTATGGTTGAGATTGACATGACTATATCGAAACATATTACATTGAAATAATGTTCACTAACTAGAGGAGTTTATCTCCATTGCAGTTTTTATGACTTAGCCAACGTTGTTCCTACACTTGCTAAATTTTACCTTCAAGCAAGTGAATCTTATGAACAGGCTTATATAGAATATTGTTAATCGTGCTCTTCAATTAGGTATTTTCCATCTTTTACCTTCAAGCAAGTTCTTATGAATTAGCACACGCAATATCATTATGGTCATTTTTATTGTATGTTCCCCATCTTTTATACTTTGTTGTCTTGCTTCCTAGAATATTGTTAATCGTGCTCTTCAATTAGGTATTTGTTTGTCTCAGTTACTTGTCTGTTTAATGTCTTATGTAACATTTCTGAAAGCGTTCTAAATGATATTTCTTTGCAGCAATTTGAAAAAATGTTCCAGTTTGCACGTACAATGGAGGATCTGATGCAAACAATGACACCTGAAGAGGTTAGTGAAACATTGCTTGCTTGTGTTATCCAAAATTCTTTTCTTTTCTTGTGAACGGAATAAAAACAAGAAAAACAAAATTAGTGTTACCGGTCCTAAGAGAATATTCGAGGTCTATGTGCAGACTTTTCCTGAATTTCCCATAGAGGTAAAACTTTACCGGCTTTTCGTCATTGCACATTTCTTGGAGTGTTCTAGGAGAGTGATCCGAACTTAGCTTTTGCCCAGGAGGAGGAAGGAGAGACAAAAACCTGTTTTTCTGTTTTATGAAGGAGGAAGGAGACAGTTTTCTTCTTGTTACAAGTACTAAAACAATATAGAAACATAGTGAATATATATAGGAACAGCCCATAACCTATAAAATGAATAGAGAATAATGAAAATAATGATGCTACCGGACTGAAATTTAATAGACGTTGTACATGGAAGAAATAATTGGCCCCTTGGTTTGCAACGGAAATAAACTTAAAAGTTCTAACGGGCAGAAAAATTAAGAGTAAATAAAAAATATTTTGGGTCTCAACCTGAACCTGATAATGGAATTCGGATCGACATTCGACACCCGCAGATGTGGGTAATGGAAGTAGGCTCTATATAGAAATTTTTTACCATGTCTCACCTTTTAGTGATTGACCAAATACCTCTAACTATACTGCCCTTTCCCGTGATCTGTCGCAAATTAGGAAAATTTAAGGGACTAGGACTCGGACTCGGATGAGGCGTGGGCGAAGGGCGCAAAGTGGCATTTTGATGGCCCACTTTATACTTCATACATACGCATCGGACGCAAGATAGCCCTTTCACGAGTTCTTAGGCGAGCACAGTGTGGGCTTCTGCGTGGGTGCCACGCGGACGCTACGCGGGTGCTACATTTTCATGCAGAGCCTACTTCCACGAAAATTATCATGTGTTCTAGATTTTCGCACGGATGGTGCTTTCGCAAAAATTATCATGCATGTTAGATTTTCGTGCGGAGGGTGTCACGACCCCCACCCGAATGATCGGACATGAGTAAGTGGGTACGTCCAGCCTACGCCGCAGCATCGATGGTAGAACGTTGTCTAGGTCAACAATATTATCTATCCATCTCACACAACAATATATAACCTGTCAATGATAATCTCAACTCCATAAGGAGGACAAGATGATAATATAAAGTCAATATCTATATTCAATCACAAGAAAATCTATAAGGAGGATATATGGTACGATATGATAAAATAAAGAAGTCACAAGTCACAACTGGATAGTCTTCAACATCAACATCAATCTAAACAAGTCTAGGAGTAATAATAATACATCACAAAAGTCTAATATACTGTAAAAAAATCTAGTACTATAATTCTGAGTAAAGGTAACTAGGATAACTAGTGATATCGGCTAGGCCTCCCGGAACTCACTCATGCACTAAAGGGTCCAAAGCTGCAGCTACTACCTCCTGTGGTCCGTAATAAGTCAGACACAAATTCTCCCAATACTCTGAAAAATATATTCAGTCATGATAGAGCGAGCACAACCCAATAGCAGTTCCAAGTTAATTGATAATGGCTATAAACAGAAATAGAGAATGTAATACAAGATGAGAAACAATGAACAATATCATATTATGGTAGAAAAGAGACAGATAATCTAGAGCAATATGATATAAACTGATCAAGTAGCACGATCAATAACACAATCATGTATGATTGGCTGTTGTCTATAAGTAACACGATTAATAACACAATCACGTATGATTGGCTATTGTCTACTATCACGGATCAATAACACAATCACGTATGATTGGCTGTTGTCTATATTATATAATACATTGTTCAAGGTTTTGATCACAAATCTATCTAGCATTTCTCCCGTCCCCAACCAATATTGATCATGGATCCATCACGATACGTCACGAATACGAATATAATATGAGTACATAAAAAATACGAATGTACACAAATGAACACGAGCACAAGGAATACCCGATGCACACGATAAATTACATGCGAAAGGAGTATCCGGAGTACACGATAATGTGATAACATCTCCTTACAGGGTCCATATAGTACCAGTCCGTGTAACCACTTTGTCGGAATCAAGTAAAATATTTCTAAATACTTGTATTATAGTAATTATCAAATAATAGAAACTATTAGAGAATGTACTCGCATGTGGTCCAGAGCAATGAATGTCGAATCGTATCCGTATCGGTAGCTCAAAAATCTAAATATGAAATATCAAGTTAAAACAGTATTTTAGAATCATAAACATATTATACTAGCTTGAAACTAGGTCTCTAAGTCAACATTAGGTTCAACTAAGTCAAACTAGGTCAAACTAAGTCAATACTAGTTAATACTTGACCAATACTAGGTTAGGCTATACTAATAAGTTCCTAGCATATATTACCCTAATATATACTTCTACCTATAATTTCTAGCAATACCTTGGCCTATAGCTATTTACCTTACCCGGTATCATGGTATCTTAATCCGTATCACACATTTACCTAATACTTTAGCTCGTATCTCAAATACCTTAACTATTAGTCAATACCTTAGTTCTAGGGTCAATACCTTGACTAAACTAGGTTTTCTAGTCCATACTAGTCAATACCTTACTAATATCCAAGTTTCTAGACTAATACCTTAGCCGTATCACCAATACCTCAACTATGGGTCAATACCTTGCTAATACTAGGTTTTAAAGTCATACTAGTTAGCTATGATATAATAATATCATATATACTATATAGATATACTAATATATACAATAACTTAGTCTAACACTTAATACCTAGCAAATACCTTAGTATTACCTCATTACCTAGCTATTACCTTAGTATTACCTCATTACCTTAACCAATACCTTAACATATACCTTGGTATCTAACTCATTATCCAAGCTAGACACTACTATTACCGTGGTATCTTAATCCAATACCTAATATCATAACCTTACCTTAGTATCCTAGTATTACCTCATACTATTTCTAATATTTTGGTATCTTGGTATTCTAAATATCTTGATACATCCTAGGATACCACACTCTAATTTACCCCACACATATCCTACTTGTTTGTACATGGTACCATGGTACCATATTAAATATCTTATGATATCAACCCCCAAGATACTAACCCATGACCATAACATACATTTACCTTACATCCAAGATACTCACCATACTCTTGGCACTTGACATCTTGATATTATCCATTATCTAGTTATAATACCCAATATCTTAGTATCTTGACCAATACATTATCCTTCTAGATATTTATCCAACTAACTCTAATACTAATACTTGATACAAAATAGGATACCCTACTCAAGCCCCAATACTCACTTACCCTCACTCATGATACTTGAATGTCATGATACCAATATCTTCATGGTACCCAAGTATCATACTAGTACCTTGTCCCAAACTCTAGTACCTTGACACATAACTTACATATACTTGGCTCACTTGATAACCATTTGTATCAATACTAACACACACACACTAACTAATACCTATTACCTCTAACACATATATATATATCATACATATGCTTGGCAACCTATGATACATACACTCATTTGATATCCATACTACCTAGTCTAATAGGATACACAAAATACTTATGTCGTATAGTCAGTTCTCTACTTATAATCAATACTGCACCTATTAGACCAATTCAATAAATTCTAGGGTTAAATTATGTTGTAGCCCTTCGTATCAGCTTTCCGAAACTTCAAACGAATCACATTTTTCGTGTCCGGAAGCTCCCAGAATTGCGAAAACACCGAAACACGTTCGTCTTTCGGACACCTGGCACTCAAATAGTTTTATAAAAAATTTCAGAAAGAATTTGGCCTTTTAATTTATATATTTGGAAATCTAACTTCGATACGCTTCTTTTTTAAAAAATGGAAGATTAATCAGAGTCCTGAGTTAGGAGTTATGGCATTTCTAAGTTGCTTTGGCTGCTAAAAATAAGACTGAATACTATGACAAATTTGGACTATTTTGGACAAAAGAACACATGTATACACCAAATTTACCAAATCCACCTATACGTATCATGACGTATCATGATATGGACTCTATGTGTCTAATTTTGGACATAAGAACACCTTCACACTATCAAATAAACATCAATAGTCCTCAGTAGGACACAATACATATATTCAATGGACACAATTGGAATTTTTCCAAATTGAGCCGCAAAATCATAACATCAACTTAGATCTACCAAATTGAGGGCTCATAGTGCATAGATCTACCATTGAAAAGTCAAATCTAACCATGAGAAGGTTCCTACATTACCAAGGGATATTCCTAACTATAAATTTAATGAAATTGAGATAATTACTTAGTATTTTGGTAGCCTCTTTGGAGAATTTCGAATTTGGACACGAAAAAGATGAGTCGGACACAATCTTCTAGCATGTTTATCTCCTATGGATCTCCTTATGCTCTCCAATGCTTTAGGCCTTCTTGATGGTGAGAATGAGTGAAAATGAGAGTGGCTGGAAAGAAATTTGGTGGGAAATTTATTTGCTTGGAAAAGAAGAAGATTTGGAGAAGATGGAGGCTAAGGAATGAGATAAAATGAATGGATGAGCCATAAATTAAACTTATCTCTTATAGTAAGGTTTGGTCATGCCAAAATATCAAGTTTGCCCCTCTCCATTTGTCATGAATGGAATCTAATTAACTAAATGAAAGAATCTCGACAACTAAGAGGAATATTCTCTTCATGACAACTAAACTTAATTAATTCTAATTACTAAAGTCATGACTAACAATAATTAGCACTAACCAGCACTTGCAAATTCTAATCGGCTAGCCACTAACTAACACTAATATAATTCTAGATAATTACTAATATAAAATAATATATAAAAAATTTAACATGCAAAATTACCAAAATATTCCTATGGTGGAAAGTGGTAGTTACAATCCTACCCCTCTTAGAAAAATTTTATCCTCAAAATTTAAGGATGGAAGTAGACATGAACTAAAAGGATAACTCATGGTCCATAAAATAATCTCATCTCCTTTCTTCTAACTGGTTATAATCTATTCATCGTAATCCTAGCTATAGTCAAACCCTCATCTAACCATGGTCCAATAAAGTCATATCCGACTCATACAACATACAATTCCATTGAAAAGAAAATATTCAAGGTTTATCAAATATGTACGGTTATATTCTTATTAGTCCTGATATTGTAGTCTCTACCAAGGGTCTAATACTAACTATAGCATAGCACTAAAAGTTCTCATGCACACTATAAGGGGTACTAAAAAGTCACACTGATCAATAGGTGGAAGGTAAAGAAGGAAAATGACAGAACCTGCTAACTCAACACCTGTAACATCGGTCCCCTCGACAATCATCGCAAAAGCCTTGCCCTGTTAGGGTGGCTCCCTCTGCTGGCGCGGAGCAATTTGCGATATCACAGGTGGCCTAGTTGTACCTCTTTCACTGCCTGGAACACCTACACTCCTACTCTCCATGATACTCCTTTGGATACCCTACCCCATTATCACACTGATATACTCAACTAATAATATCACACACACTAATACTCACTGATACTAAACTAACACATTGCACCTATCCCACATCACTCATCCTACTCTTGATACACCCTAGACACTTGCACCCTCTGGGCACCCTTGGTACACAGTCACTAACTCCATAACTATACTGGACACATGCTTGATACTCTAAGATACCAACTACTAACTATACTCTGACACATATCTTAGATCTATGGCTACAAATGGTACTACACTATGAGTTATTCTAGGCTTATACACTAATACCTAATGCTTTCCTATCCAACTAGGAACCACTCACAGACTCACAAGCTACACTCTCAACAATTAACACTGATACTCAAACTGGACACAAGCATGCCTACAAGTTACCAAACTACTGCACTATCCAAAGAAGCTGTCACGCCCCAGTCCCAAAATACCGAGGGACTGGAAGCGTGATAATGGCCAGCAGCACGCACCGATGGACAAACCCAATTTTAATGGATCCATCGGAGCATACTTAAGCTGTATTACAACAGTCAGGGTTTACTAATCTCATCCACAGAATAAAAACAGCAATATCAGCAAAAGAAATAATAAACAACAACCAGTCAAAGTAAATAAAATCAGGGAACAACCCGATATTAAGTCTGTTACAATGATCTCATAAACAGAAAAATAAAGAGTTTAATTAAACAGGAAAGAAAGTCTATTTGCCATAAAGACTGAGCATGGTGAAGCAATTGTTCAGGAGAAGTCCTCAGCGATCACCTCGTCCTCAGGTTCAGGTACTGCTCCGAGTAGTGCTCCTGTTCCGTACACCTCAGGGTAGTTCTCGTCTGCTAAATCTGGGGACATAATCCATTCCAGGTCCTCAGGGGACATAGCAAGGTACAGAAAACACAAGCCAAAATAATGCAGTGCAGAAATAAAGGAACAATAGGGTAAGTAATTAAACCAGCTAAGTGATAATGCAAGTGAGAGTTATTAGTCATACTCAGGCTGAGACTACTACAGGATCAGTGTCAAGAAACCATAGTAGTATTTTCTCGAAGGGCCAGAACTGGTGCCAAAGTTCTGTGTCAGAGACTAGGACACATCCAGATTACAATATATATAATATAATCAGCCTTGATATGGTAATACTCTCCCCACCCAATGTAATCTCACATCACAATTCTCAATGTTCATGTTACGCAAGATTAAACTAATACAATCAGTCAGGATAAAATCTAAGCTTGTAAATTGTATAAGTCATAAACCTATATCCTATACAGAATCACCTTGAATATTCAGGAAGATTCTGTCTCATGATCTGTGTCAAGTGTCCTGGGTATAATGTACTTGATATGGCAAGTACGGGAATATAAATGTCACGATATCCATCTCTAATTGACATTGCACAACTCCGCGTACGGTGTTGGCACCCGACTATAATCGGACGCTAAGCAAGTCATACGGCCCTAGGGTTGAGCAAGTACAATAATCACAAAAAATAAAGCAAGAGAACAAATGAATCAATATACTGCAATTTATGGCAAGGTACACTTGCCTGGGTTTTCGGCTCCAATTGTCGCTCTGACTTCAGTGGAGATTGCAGGCAGTACTCCGGTTGCTGAAACAAACATCATCATCAGATCCAGAAAATATTAATCAGCTAGAAATGCCTGTCCTTGAGTCCAATTTGGACACAGGGGCGAAAATGATATTTCAGGTCAAGGCGGGGTTCACGTGTGGCCTACTTTGCACCGAAAAATACGTCAGGGTCAAAGGTCTCCAAATCAGTCCAACTTAGTGTCAACAGGTTAGGAACGATGATACGAACCCAACGGAACTTCTAGAATTGGATTCCGATAAGCCGTTCTCAAAATCGCCCGTCGAGTGGAGCCTGTGGGGCCCACGACACGCGATTTTGTCAACGTTCTCAGAATCGAACCAAACTTGCTCACAGGACCAGCGTATTGCTACGAGTCCGATGGCGCAAGTTTTGTTTTGATCCGACGTGTATACACTAAGTTACAGCGAGATTCAGAAAAGTCGGATACGGGGCGATGTCCACTGATTTCGGTGTGCACGCACATCCGAATCAGCTTCTGCAAAATCTCGCACGTCCGTATCAACGACGCACACGTATCTGTGAAGACCGCACGTAACCAAGTCGTCCCGTTTGGCGGGGCGTACTCGGTTCCGGGGTGAAACATGGCGTTGTTTTTCCTGTTTTTGGATCGCGGTTCGCGATCGCCACAGGACACGATGCCCCGAGCGGGTTGCACGGGCACCGAGAGGGTCACACAGGGTTCACGATGCAAAAGACGGAATCGAAAATGGGTAAACGAGCAGGGAGATACGCGTACCTGAACAGGGATCAAAAATTGAGATTTTCGTGTCCGACACGTGTCCGACACGACGCAAGAACTAGGGTTAGGGTTTAGGGCTAGGCTTCTGGAGCTTTGCCGGAGTCGGCTGTGCTCGCCGGAGGGTTGCTGGGCTGGGCGGCCAGTTGAGGTGCTGCGGTCGGCGTCGCCGGAGGCGGGCGGCGCTCGCTGGCGGAGGCGGGCAGGGGAAAACCGTGGCGGAGGCGCTGGAGTGAAAGCGTCGAGGCGGCTGGGTCTCGAGCTCAGGCGGCGAGCAGGAGATGCGTGCGGCGTGGTGGAGACGGCGGGGTGCCGGAGGTGGAGCTGCGGGAAGGTTGTCGTGTCTAGGGTTCCGACGAGGGCTCTGCGGGTTTAAATAGGAAAGATGGGGAGAGGGAGCGGCGGCCGGCGAGGGGGAGGGGAAGAGGAGCGGGTCGGCGGCGGCCGTTACACAGCGGCGGAGGCCAATCGGCGGCGGCGGACGTTTCCGGCGGAGGGAGGCCAACGGTCGGGGGTCATGCGTTTGGGAGAGAAGGAGATTCGGGTCGGGTTTGGGCGGTCGGGTCGGGTTCTAATGGATCCTGCCCGATCCGAAACTAAGGCGGGTCGGGTTTCGGGTTAATGGGTCGGGTCTGGGTTGGACCCGGATCCGACCCACTAAGAATTGGTTCAATGAACCCGGTCCGGTTTGGTCCAATTTGGTTTGGTTTAATTAAATAAACCCGGTTTATTTTTGGTTTAATTATATAATTAGTTTTTAGGGCTTTAAAAATACTTTCGGGGTCCAATAAATTCTCAAAAAATTACCCTATGTCTAGTTTTTCATTTTACAACATAAAATATTATTTTCATAATATTTTAATATTATTTAATAACAATTAAAAATCATTTAATAATAAAAACACCTGAATTTAATTACAGAAAATTCTCAGAAAATTCTAGAAAATTGTGAAAAATCCAAATTTAAAAATTCTTGAAAATCAGGGGGTTTACAATCTACCCCCCTTAAGAGGATTGCGTCCTCGCAATCAAAGAATAACCGGTCAACAGAGATGACACGGTTGCAAAATTTATTCGAATCACAATACAATGAAGAAAAATCAAGGTTGAGGGTTTAAACACATAGGGAAAATCATTTCCCTAAGCAATAAAAGTTATGCAATTTTCCAAATGTGGGAAATCTAGAAAATTACAGTTTTTAAAGTTAAAATTATCAGGTTAAGTCTGGGGTCACGAACCAGCAGGCACGAACTAAAGCAATACTAAAAACAGAACTACAAAAACTTACTCGCATTAGCTACTCCATGGTTCTGCGCGTCTTTCACAGTCATCGTGAAAGCTTGTCCGCGTCCTTGAGGTGGTGCCCTCTGCTGTTGCTGGGCTTGCTGGTAGGGTGCTGCTTGAAGTGCCAAGGTTGGCCTTGGTTGATGTCCTACTGGTGCCGGTAGAGCTTGTTGGTTTGCCCTTGGTGCTCCTTCTCTACGCTCAGGGCAATCCCTCACTGCATGTTGTCTGGATCCGCAACCTAAGCATAGTCCTAACCTGCGTCGACATTCTCTGGCGAGATGGCCTGTTTTGCCACAGTAGTGACAAGTAGAGAGGACTATTACTTGTGGGGTAGCTGCTTTCTGCTGTTGGTGTAGATGAGTTCTCTTGGCAGCTTCTTCTTGTGGTGCTCTGGCTGTTGCTGATGGGGAAGGCCGCTTCAGACTGGTCTCTCTCCTGGTGACGCGCTCCATGCGTCGAGCTGCAGCAAGGACGTCCGAGTACGAAGTTGGTGCGACGGATCCGATCAGTTTCTGTAACTCGATGTTGAGTCCGTCGAAAAATTTCTCGGCCTTCTCTTCTTCGGTCGGGATCAATGTTGGGGTGAAGCGACTTAGACGAATAAACTCGGCGTTGTACTCTTCCACCGTCATAGCTTCCTGAGTGAGGCGATTGAACTTGTCCCGCAGTTCTGATCGAGCGATAGCCGGAATGTACATCTCTTGAAAGAGTCTGGAGAACTCTTCCCAAGTAACTCGGTCTGGTCCGAGCCTGGTCTCCTCGGATAGCCACCAGTGATGAGCATTGTCCGTCAATTGCATTCTGACGGCAGTTATCCAACGTTCCTGGGGAAGCTCAGCTGCTTCTAATTGATGCCGAATGTTGGTGAGCCATTCATGAACTTCTGTTGGTCCCTCCTTGCCAGAAAAGGTACGGGGCTTCAGCTGGCGGAAATCAGTGATAGAGCCCGTCGGTTGTCGTCTAGCTGGTAGGTTGGCCTGCTCCAGTGCATTTACTAGACTGTTCCTCAAATAATCAGCCTCGCGACGTTGAGCCTCGTGTTGGACTTGTTACTGGGCTTGCATCATTGCGTAAATCATTTGGAAAATTTGTTGCCCGTCAATAGGTTGTCCTTGTGGGAATACAGACATCGGTGGAACGAACTGCGGAGGAGGTGGAATGTCATCACGCCAAAATCTAGAAGCTTGATGATCTGTTTGGCTGCTTCGGTGAGTAGAGGGATCTCCACTCAATAGTGTCACTTTATCTTCTCCGTAGGTGGCTTCAGCACCTATTGGTATTCTTGCTGGAGTTCTGTCTTGTGAATCCATTACTCTGCATCAAAAATAAACTATAAGAGGCGCACAGGAATCAAGGCAAGATGCAAGTCAAAAATTAGTTCGAATATGATACAGATATCAAAAACGATTCAAGCAAGTGGATGAGATCCTAAAAATTTATCCTATTCTTATTGCAGGTCTGTTCGGTCCCTAAGTTGAAACCGAACAATTTAGTCGTTGACCTGCATGGGCCACCATAAAAACTATGTCACGCCCCAGTCCCAAAATACCGAGGGACTGGAAGCGTGATAATGGCCAGCAGCACGCACCGATGGACAAACCCAATTTTAATGGATCCATCGGAGCATACTTAAGCTGTATTACAACAGTCAGGGTTTACTAATCTCATCCACAGAATAAAAACAGCAATATCAGTAAAAGAAATAATAAACAACAACCAGTCAAAGTAAATAAAATCGGGGAACAACCCGATATTAAGTCTGTTACAATGATCTCATAAACAGGAAAATAAAGAGTTTAATTAAACAGGAAAGAAAGTCTATTTGCCATAAAGACTGAGCATGGCGAAGCAATTGTTCAGGAGAAGTCCTCAGCGATCACCTCGTCCTCAGGTTCAGGTACTGCTCCGAGTAGTGCTCCTGTTCCGTACACCTCAGGGTAGTTCTCGTCTGCTAAATCTGGGGACATAATCCATTCCAGGTCCTCAGGGGACATAGCAAGGTACAGAAAACACAAGCCAAAATAATGCAGTGCAGAAATAAAGGAACAATAGGGTAAGTAATTAAACCAGCTAAGTGATAATGTAAGTGAGAGTTATTAGTCATACTCAGGCTGAGACTACTACAGGATCAGTGTCAAGAAACCATAGCAGTATTTTCTCGAAGGGCCAGAACTGGTGCCAAAGCTCTGTGTCAGAGACTAGGACACATCCAGATTACAATATATATAATATAATCAGCCTTGATATGGTAATACTCTCCCCACCCAATGTAATCTCACATCATAATTCTCAATGTTCATGTTACACAAGATTAAACTAATGCAATCAGTCAGGATAAAATCTAAGCTTGTAAATTGTATAAGTCATGATCTGTGTCAAGTGTCCTGGGTATAATGTACTTGATATGGCAAGTACGGGAATATAAATGTCACGATATCCATCTCTAATTGACATTGCACAACCCCGCGTACGGTGTTAGCACCCGACTATAATCGGACGCTAAGCAAGTCACACGGCCCTAGGGTTGAGCAAGTACAATAATCACAGAAAATAAAGCAAGAGAACAAAATGAATAAATATACTGCAATTTATGGCAAGGTACACTTGCCTGGGTTTCCGGCTCCAATTGTCGCTCTGACTTCAGTGGAGATTGCAGGCAGTACTCCGGTTGCTGAAACAAACATCATCATCAGATCCAGAAAATATTAATCAGCTAGAAATGCCTATCCTTGAGTCCAATTTGGACACAGGAGCGAAAATGATATTTCAGGTCAAGGCGGGGTCCACATGTGGCCCACTTTGCACCGAAAAATGCGTCAGGGTCAAAGGTCTCCAAATTAGTCCAACTTAGTGTCAACAGGTCAGGAACGATGATACGAACCCAACGGAACTTCCATAATTGGATTCCGATGAGCCGTTCTCAAAATCGCCCGTCGAGTGGAGCCTTTGGGGCCCACGACACGCGATTTTGTCAACGTTCTCAGAATCGAACCAAACTTGGCTCACAGGACCAGCGTATTGCTACGAGTCCGATGGCGCAAGTTTCGTCTCGATCTGACGTGTATACACTAAGTTACAGCGAGATTCAGAAAAGTCGAATACGGGACGATGTCCGCGGATACGCACTGATTTTGGTGTGCACGCACATCCGAATCAGCTTCTGCAAAATTCCGCACGTCCGTATCAACGACGCGCACGTATCTGTGAAGACCGCACGCGACCAAGTCGTCCCGTTTGGCGGGGCGTACTCGGTTCCGGGGTAAAACAGGACGTTATTTTTCCTGTTTTTGGATCGCGGTTCGCGATCGCCACAGGACGCGATGCCCCGAGCGGGTTGCACGGGCACCGAGAGGGTCACGCAGGGTTCGCGATGCAAAAGACGGAATCAAAAATGGGTAAACGAGCAGAGAGATACGCGTACCTGAACAGGGATCGAAAAACTGGGGTTTTCGTGTCCGACACGTGTCCGACACGACGCAAGAACTAGGGTTAGGGTTTAGGGCTAGGCTTCTAGAGCTTTGCCGGAGTCGACTGTGCTCGCCGGAGGGTTGCTGGGCTGGGCGGCCAGTTGAGGCGCTGCGGTCGGCGTCGCCGGAGGCGGGCGGCGCTCGCTGGCGGAGGCGGGCAGGGGAAAACCGTGGCGGAGGCGCTGGAGTGAAAGCGTCGAGGCGGCTGGGTCTCGAGCTCAGGCGGCGAGCAGGAGATGCGTGCGGCGTGGTGGAGACGGCGGGGTGCCGGAGGCGGAGCTGCGGGAAGGTTGTCGTGTCTAGGGTTCCGGCGAGGGCTCTGCGGGTTTAAATAGGAAAGATGGGGAGAGGGAGCGGCGGCCGGCGAGGGGGAGGGGAAGAGGAGCGGGTCGGCGGCGGCCGTTACACAGCGACGGAGGCCAATCGGCGGCGGCGGACGTTTCCGGCGGAGGGAGGCCAACGGTCGGGGGTCATGCGTTTGGGAGAGAAGGAGATTCGGGTCGGGTTTGGGCGGTCAGGTCGGGTTCTAACGGATCCAGCCCGATCCAAAACTAAGGCGGGTCGGGTTTCGGGTTAATTGGTCGGGTCTGGGTTGGACCCGGATCCGACCCACTAAGAATTAGTTCAATGAACCCAGTCCGATTTGGTCCAATTTGGTTTGGTTTAATTAAATAAACCCGGTTTATTTTTGGTTTAATTATATAATTAGTTTTTAGGGCTTTAAAAATACTTTCGGGGTCCAATAAATTCCCGAAAAATTACCCTATGTCTAGTTTTTCATTTTACACCATAAAATATTATTTTCATAATATTTTAATATTATTTAATAATAATTAAAAATCATTTAATAATAAAAACACCTGAATTTAATTACAGAAAATTTCCAGAAAATTCTAGAAAATTGTGAAAAATCCAAATTTAAAAATTCTTGAAAATCAGGGGGTTTACAGAAGCTGCCTCAGGAACTAATGAATGTGAAGCTCTATAAGGAACTAACTATAGAAACTAAAGACATCTCTATCCTGAGCTAATAGGGGTGATGGAACAAAATTTAATGATAAAAAAGTTGAATGATAAAGATGATAGGTTAAGAACCAATTTAAGATACAATCTGATAATCATACGCGTCTATCTGAAATAATGTTACCCAGAATCCTCGTCACGCCAGTAAACATAGTTGTGCTAAACTATAGAGTCTATAACTAAGGTACACACCTCTAGAATCATGGTATCTAAAAAATTTGCCTTGCCGCTAGCTTGGCTGCGAAAACTCTAAATTCTATAACCAAGAGAAATATATCCAAAATCAGACTTTATGTCTTCGCCATGCCAGCTAATATGACTGCGATAAACTCTAGACTCCATAACTAAGGCAGGCGGTTACCTTTCTCACTGTCCAAATACATTTTCAGAATGTACCTCGATATAGTCCATAAAATTTATCTCGATACAGGAATCAAATTCAACAACGAACATGTGAAGGTGAACGAAAACAAGGGAATCATATTTCGAATAGAGTTTATAGTACGATTCTCAAAGGTCATCCCAGGAATCTTTCAAGGAATCCTAATTTGTGATTGAGTATCCTCTCATTCTAGTATCATATATCCTATATCCTATTGCAGGCTCGCAGTAGTACAACTAAGCCATTGCACTACCACGACATCAGACGAATTGAGAAGATGAGACCTGCATGGGCCACCACAAAAATGTGTCACGACTCACACCCGGATGATCGGGCACAAGAACATGGGTATGTGCAGCCAACGCCGTAGCATCGGCGGTAGAATGATGTCTAGGTCAACAATACTATTTATCCATCTCACACAACAATATATAACCGGTCAATGATAATCTCAACTCCATAAGGAGGACAAGATGATAATATAAAGTCAATATCTATACTCAATCACAAGAAAATCTATAAGGAGGATAAATGGCACGATATGATAAAACAAAGAAGTCACAACTGGATAGTCCTCAACATCAATATCAATCTAAACAAATCTAGGAGTAATGATAATACATCACAAAAGTCTAATATACTGTAAACAAATCCAGTACTATAATTCTAAGTAAAGGTAACTAGGATAGCTAGTGATATCGGCTAGGCTTCGTGGTAATCACTCCTGCACTAAAGGGTCCAAAGCTGCAACTACTACCTCCTACGGTCCGTAATAAGTCTGACACAAATCCTCCCAATACTCTAAAAAATATATCCAGTCAGGATGGAGCGAACACAACCCAATATCAGTTCTAAGCTAATTGATAATGACTATAAACAGAAATAGAGAATGTAATACAAAATGAAAAACAATGAACAATATCATAATATGGTAGAAAATAGAGATAATCTAGAGCAATATGGTATAAACTGATCACAATGAAATAGAATAAAGGCAATAAAATAGAATATAGTGAAGAACTGTAACCACACTAAGTGTTTGAAATACTAGTTCGACATGTAATCGGCTTGGGTTATCAAGATCTACTATCAAGACTATAACACAATCATATGTACAGTATGATTGGTTGTTGTCTACAAGTAACACAATCAATAGCACAATCACGTATGATTGGTTGTTGTCTACTATCACGAATCAATAACACAATCACGTATGATTGGCTATTGTCTACATTATACAATACATTGTTCAAGGTTTTAATCACATATCTATCTAGTATTTCTCCCGCCCCCAACCAATACTCATGGATCCGATCACGACACGTCACGAATACGAATATAATATGAGTAAATAAAGAACACGAATGTACACGAATGAACACGAGCACAAGAAATATCTGATGCACAAGATAAAGTACATGTGAAAGGAGTATCTGTAGTATACGATAATGGGATGTCATCTCCTGATAGGATCCATATAGTACCAGTCCGTGTAACCACTGTGTCTGAATCAAGTAAAATATTTCTAAATACTTGTATTATAGTAATTATCAAATAATGAAAACTATCAGAGAATGTACTCGCATGTGGTTCAAAGCAATAAATGTCGAATCGTATCTATATCAATGCCTCAAAAACCTAAATATGAAATATCAAGCCAAAATAGTATTTTGGAATCATAAACATGCTATACTAGCTTGAAACTAGGTCACTAAGTCAACACTAGGTCCAACTAAGTCAAACTAGGTCAAACTAAGTCAATACTAGTTAATACTAGACAAATACTAGGTTTCTAGGCTATACTAATAAGTTTCTAGCATATATTACCATAATATATACTTCTACCTATAATTTCATGTTTCTAGACTAATACCTTAGTTGTATCACCCATACCTCAACTATGGGTCAATATCTTGTTAATACTAGGTTTTAAAGTCATACTAGTTAGCTATGATATAATAATATCATATATACTATATAGATATCCTAATATATATAATAACTTACTCTAACACTTAATACCTAGACAATACCTTAGTATTACCTCATTACCTAGCTATGACCTCAGTATTACCTCATTTCCTTAACCAATACCTTAACATATACCTTGGTATCTAACTCATTACCCAAGCTAGACACTACCATTACCATGGTATCTTAATCCAATACTTAATATCATAACATTAACTTAGTATCCTAGTATTACCTCATACTATTTCTAATATTTTGTAATTTGGTTGCATAAGATCAAAGAGTTGTAATTAGTGCTATTTTTCGATTTTTTCGTACTTTGTACGATCTTTGTAACCCGCCGATAACGGTTCCTAATAAAAAAAATTTGGTACATTTTGTTGTTGTACACTATTACAATTTATTTGATATTTTAGAAGATCCATTTGAAATTTGTTCTATAATTCTGGGTTAATGTTATAGGAAGTCTCCATGTGCGTCATAATCGAGCTCTGCGGGGTCATATTCGTTGCAGTGAGACCCAAAAAGAATTGACCCACGAGGCACCATATTGGACTTGACCCAATTATGGCTTAAAAGGAATCCTCCTTGTTATGTCCTCAGCTAATTCTCCATCTGTGCCTTAACCTTTCACCAATTATCTGATTGGTTCTTATATAACTCTTTTGTATACTTCCACCAAACTTGATGAACTTGGATGTTCAATCGGATGTTCACTGATTTTATTGTTGCCTATTAAAATGTTTGTCATAATAATTCAAAAGTATTGGTTTAGGTTAGTGGGCAAGTTTTGTTCACCAGTACATGTTAAGTATTGATCCATGTCTCTGTGGGGAATCCTCCTTGTTATGTCCTCAGCTAATGTATGGAATAGAATATTATTTTATGTCAGCCTATCAGTTGTTTTACTTTTCGCAAAGCTATGTAAGCCGAACAAGCATTTCATTTTAAGTACTGAGAAAGTTGTACTTCGTTACAATGAATCAATAGAGAGATATTTTCTTTCTATACTGTCTATTCAATATTTTTGCTGAGTTATTTTTAAAATATTATAGACACGTTCACGTTCTTGCCTAGTATAAGTGCAACCCCAGACTTGTATAGTATCACACTCAGCGAAGACGTTCGATTTTTCAGAACCGGGGTGTGACAACAATTCTACCATAAAATTAGTTTTATGCTATTTGTTCAAAGAGAAATCTATTAGGCATCTAACTTTTGGTTCAAGAAAGGACCATTAACTCAAAAATTATCAGGTATAGAGGTTAGTCCATAGGGACATTAATAGGATTCAATTCTAGAATATATGTAGTCTATAATTTGTTCTTTGTATAGAACAAGTCTTGTAAGAGGTTGGCATTAAGCCTTAATGAGTGCCCGACGTGATTTAAAGGAAACATGGATAGCTCAACACTATAAAGGAGATAATACCCTATGCTACAGTTATATGACACCGTATGAGGTGGAGCCTCAGCTTTGGGTCATGTCACAGTGGCAGAGCACTATATATAAGAAGAAAGCCTAATGATGAATAGAGGGGAATAGTAGTACAATACTACAAATAGGCTGAGACATCATGCTACAGTGGGGTGACACCACCAAGAGGTTACGGACCTCGACTTTGGGCCATGTCATGGTGGTTTAGCACCACGAGGAAGCACAAGGTTTTATGTTAGGAAGTAGTACAACACTACAAAGGGGCTGGGACCTCATGCTACAGTGGTATGACACCAAAAGAGGTTGCGACTTGTCATTGGGCCATGTCATAGCGGTGTAGCACTACAAAGAAGCGCACGACTTCATGCTAGGTAATATTAAACTCTATAAAAAGAACTTATGAACAGAGATATAGGCTATCTCTTGAGGGTAAGCTTGTAGACATCCAAGAAACATACATCAAGACCAGGTCAGCACTGGGTCTTTAATGTGTGACCAGAGGCACAACTTATGTCATTGTCTAAGTGGGAAAAATAACATCTATGATATTGAATTCAAGGCTTAGTCCATTTTGTATCATATTATTGTTTAACCCATATGGGAAGATTCAAGTCATAAGTGATATCTATCCTAATACATGATGAGCAATCACTGTGGGGAACACTCATCCATATATTGTGATATGTAGGGGATTGTTGGAAATTTTTCACTTGCCTTTGGGAAGTTTAGTCCCACATTAGAAAAACTACCATGTGTATATCTCAATATATAGCTTTGCTTAGTATTTGCATATGCACATGGGGTGTGGTAGCCCATGTGGGAGTGTTCTCCTACAGGTTCTAAGTTTAAGCCTCAAGCAAACAATCTTTTTTTGTCACTTATTTCTTTGAGAATTTTATATGAGCTAATATTAGTCCCAAGACTTAATCAAAGATGGTAGAACAAGAAGTTAAAGTCGAGATTAGGAGTTTACACAAAAGTTTCCTCTCTGATATACCTCGATCCCATGAAGAACTATATAATATAGAATATAGTTGTTGATTATAATTCCTTTGCCATCACAGAATTCAAGAACCAAAAACATGTTCTTCCTTGCAAATATAGTTACAATTAGGACATAACGTTTACAACTAGAAGAAGAGGAGAGAAATATAGAACAAAAAATATTCTTGCTGGGGTGGTGAATATCACCGTTGCTCAAAACAAGATTTGTCCTCTATCGACGATCTGCTCCCAGGAGCCAACAAGTTCACAAGAGAACTTCTGGAACGCTCATAATCACCTATTTGTGTGACTCGAACGGACTTCTTTGGATTCTTCTTTTTCAATTTTTGGGGTGTATCAAAAGGAGGCTTGAGGGCTCTTTATATAGGGAAGGATGGGGCCCATCCTCCTCTTCTTTTCGATGTGGAACTAAAAATCCAATATACAAAATTGATATCCCACAATCGCAGCCCAATGCATAGTCCGCTCAGCGCTCGTTCAACGTCCGTCCAGTGCCCGCTCATGCAACACGCACATGCAACCCGAAATGCAACCCGCGCATAAAATAAGGGCACGAGCGCAACAAAAGGGCACACGCGCCTTGCGACGATGCTAAGTACAAAATATAAAGTGTGCCAACAAAGCGCCACTTTGCGCCCTTGAGCCCGAGTCTGAGTCGCTAGGCCCATTTGGGGCTTAGCTCCTGTAGAATAATATCCAAGAGCATGACAAAAAGCTTAAAAGCTTTCATTAAGGAGTTAATCATTTTCCTCCTAATAAAATACCCCCACATGGCACCCATGTTCTCCACCATACACCATATGCACACCTCAACACATACAAAGTATTATATTGAGATACCCACTTGGTGGTGTAGCCAATGTGGAACTATCTGTACTAGTCCAAAAGCAAAAATACTAACAATATCATACATATCTCAATATATGGGTTGAGCGTTTCCCACAGTGACTGCCCATCATGCATTAGAATGGATGTTGCTTCGACTTGAATCTTCTCGCATGGGTTGAATAACAGTAGGATACAAGAATAGACTAAGCCTTGAATTTTGCACCATAGCTACAACTCTTTCCACTCATACAATGACATCAGCTGTACTTCTGGTTGCACATTAAAGACCCAGTGCATGCCTGATTTTGGTGTATATATCTTGGGCATCTACAAGTTTACCCTCAAGAGACGGCCTATATCTCTTTTTATACACTCTAGGTGAGTTCTTTTAAATAATCCTTGGCATGAAGTCTTACGCTTTCTTGCGGTGCTACTCCGCTATGACATGGCCCAAAGCCGAGGTCCCACCTCATTGTGGTACCATCCAATGTAGCATGAGGTCCCAGTCTCTTTGTAGTGCCAAAATACCCAGGATGAAGCCTTGTGCTTCCTTGTGGTATTACGTCGTTGTGAGATGGCTCGCGTAGCCGAGGCTTTACCTTCTCTAGGTACCTCTTGGTGGTGTCACACCACTGTAACATGAGTACACCAGCCTCTTTTTAGTGCTGCCTACCACTCTTTATTTTACAGCATTAGGCCACCTACCTATATGCAGTGCTACACCGCTGTGACATGGCTTGCGAAGCCGAGGCATTACCCTATCGAGGAACCTTATGGTGGTGTCACCCACTGTAGCATAGAGTTCTCTTCTCCTTTGTAGTATTGTGCTATTATGCTTCCTGTAAAGCACATCGGACATTCCAAATGTCCTAGAACTCATTAAGGCGTCAAAGCCATCCTCCTACATGATCTTGTTCTATTCAAAGAACAGATAGTAGACGACAGTGATTCTGGGTCCGTAATCCCTCAATGTCTCAAAGGACTACCTACTGTTCCTGATATTCTTCCAATCAATGATCCTTCTTTGAACCAAAAGCTAGATGTCTAGTAGATTTCTCTTTGAACTAATAGCATAAAACTTTATGGTAGAATTACAAAGACAAAATATCAAAAGTCCTCCAAGCCCTTGTATGCTGTGTTCTTGACTATATGCATTGTTACGCCACTATGACATGGCCTGAAGCCGAGGCTTTATCCTGTCAAGGTACCTTATGTGGTGTCTCCACTGTAACATGGAGTACTATGCTCCTTTATAGTTCTTATGATCAGCTGGCGCTTGAGGTCTTATATGAACAGATCCGCCAGACCCTCCTGACTCCGATCATCAACCACTGTAATGATGCCATCTTTGATGCGTTCATGTAGTGTCTTGAACGGATCCGCTAGAATCACCTAGCTCCGAACATTAACCGCTACCATGACGCCATCCTTGATGCGCTCATACAACACCATGTGCCTTAGCCACACAAATCTTTTCTAACCATTGAAGAAAAAAATTGATGCTACCGCTGTAGTCACCTGGTTGTCGTAGTGAATCGGTACCGTCGAATATGTTCACCAACCACTGGAAGATCATACATGAGCTCCTGAAGCCACTTTTCTTTATCCGTTGCAGCCGCCAATGCATAAAACTCAGATTCCCTTGAGGAATGAGATATAGAAGCTCCACCCTTTGAGAAGACATATCTTCCTGTGGATCTTTCGCTCTCTACTTCTGGACACCCGCTTGCATCACTGAAGCCTTCTACTACTGTCGGATACCTGTTGTAGTGTAGTGCATAATTCTGAGTCCTTTTGAGATATCTTATTACTTTCTTCACATATTTCTAGTGCTCAACACCTGGATTGCTCGTGAATCAACTCAGCATCCCCACGGTGAAAGCTATGTCAGGTCATATGGCAGTTGTTACATACATCAAACTTTTGATGACGTAGGAATACTCTAGCTGCCTGACACTTTCCTTCAGATTTTGCTTCAGCTTCTTGTCACACCTGTATGGAGTATCGATCCCTGTAAGATCCTGATATCCATAGCGTGTAAGCATCTTCTCAATATAATGATACTATTACAGCGCCACTCCTGTCACGCCCCAGTCCCAAAATACGTAGGACTAGAAACACGTAAGCATGCCAGCCGTATGTATATGTCAACTCCAATATATGGATACCATAATACACACGTACGTTATAATATGAACAATAATTCATAAGTGGTATATAATTATCATAAGTCACAGGGCATAACTAAATCTCATCCACAGAATCAAATAGAAATAAATAACGAATCTATTATATAACTGCATCTCAAGATGAAGTATCAAAGAATGATAGTTAGGTGGAAACAAATCCACTGCCAAACTAGAATATAAGAGAAACCACATAAGAACATCTAATGAACCATGAGACTCGAAGAGAAGACCTCCTCGAAAGAGATAAGTAGCAAGTCCTGATCCGTGCAACTGCGAATAGTCAAGATCGTCTACACCTGGAAAGGGACCAGGTCCTCAGAGGGATATAACAAATTACATAGAAGCATGCCAATTTGAATACAGTAAACATGCATAATAGATAGAAAATATATAAGTACGCTGTACAAGACAATCTATATGAATGCATAATGAGGACAACTTTTTGACGTATGGACATGGGTAGGCTACTCGATCTAAATCTCACAACTCACACACACGGCAGGGACACCAGAAATCGACATACCTTGGGGGTAGCGACCAGCGCGACACAATACCGTAGTGTGTGCTAGATAATATGGTTTACCAGAGTGGTTATAGCCCATACGCCTACTGATTGTCCTCCCCTCCCATGAGACTATGTGTCAAGTGTGTGTCAACATATATATAGTATATAATTATGACGGAAAGAAAAACACACATGCAATGAACATATAAAAAATATAATAAGCATGCAAAGTACTGTAAGCAATTTGGCAAGGTATCTTGCCTGATCTAAAAAGAATGAAGTCCCAACTCAAGGCGTCGTCCGATCTACCCGTCACATAAATTAAACAAGTTAGGTTACACAAGTGGGTGAATAGTTTCCGCCATTTTAATCTATTTTAACTCTGAATAAAATAACCTAAAATAGTATTTTAATCTTATTATAATCTGATTTTATTGTTAAACCCTAATTTTGGTCCAAAGAAAGTCAACTTTACGGATTTGTGATCCGTAGCACGCAAATCAAGGCAATCCGTTGACCAAAAAGTCAACCAACTCAAATTATGAATTTGTGTGTAAAATCCTATAGATTTTAGCGCTACATGAATTCTGAAATCGACGGTTTCATAAAATCACAAGTCGGTAAAGAGTTATGGCCACAAGGGTGCATAGATGACAGTTTTTGGTAATTTTCTATTTACGTCTACTTTGCACAAATTTTACAGTAGATTGAACTTATATGTTAAATTATGAAAATATAATTTTATTTAAGTTCATCATGTCAACTTTCCGAAAATTCAAACGGTTCGTAATTCCTAATTCGGGATCTCCCGAAATCTCAAAAATACGGAAACGCGTCTAATTTCGGACAACTAGCACTTTTAGAATTTTCTAGAAAAATAGGTTCATAAATTATTAAAATAATTTATATATTTAGAAAACTAACCTCGATATGGTTCTAACAAAAAAACTGGAGCGCATTTGGAGTCCGGAGCTAGGAGATATCATCTTTTTAAATCGTCATAACTACTAGAAAATGAGACTGAATTTATGACGAATTTTGACTGTTTTTGGAAGAAAAAGAGAGGAGTTTGGGGAAGAAAAATATGAATGACGAGGTATTTATAATGGTGGACACTACTTAATTGAATACGACTAGGATTGGCTAATTTGGATATGATTATGATTAGTTTAAATAAGGATAATATATGCATGAAGTTGCTTTCCTAGTAGGCTCATGATTTGAATTAATTTAAAATAGAGTTTGAGTTCATCTCAATAATTTATAATCTTAAATAGAATTAAAGATAATACAAATAATTTATATATAACTTTATTAATATCTATTAACACTAAATTTGCATCTATCTAATATTAAGACTATATATATTTAAATAAATCCTAAATAATTTCAAAAATCTAAATAAATTTCTTAAAATTCTAAATAAATTATAGAAAAATATAATTAAATATTTTAACCTAAAATAAATATTTGGTAGGAACAATATACAAGTATGATCTCATAGTAAATCAGAAAGTCCTAGAAATTTACGTTCCCAATGTTTTAATTACCTAAAAATTCGAAAAAAATCTCCAAAAATCTAAAATAGCATAAAAATAATTCTAAATAAATATTTACGTAAGTAAATATTCTAAGAAATTTATTTTCTAATTAATTAAGAGAATACTCTAAAGTAATTCAATATTTAAAATAATCTATAATAAATATAATAGTATAAAATACACACAAAATACATATTTTGAGTGAGGGGGTTTACGATCTACCCAACATAAAAAAAAAATTCATCCTCGAAATTAAAAATAAAGAATAATTTGTTAAATCTTTCACATTTGTGTCTAAGGCAAGTCAACCGCAATCTTCTCAAAAATTTAAATGACAAAATCTATTCAAATCCGTCATAATCTCTTCAAAATTAAAATAACAACTGTTTAAATCAAAATTTAACCTATCATAATTTTTTCTAGATTTTTAAATAATTAACATCCAAATTTAATTCAAATCTATATGACATCTTCAAGATTTAAATAATCCACATTAAATTTTATATCACGATTTTCAACTATCATAATCTCCTATAGATTTTAAACAATTCTAATCAAATCTTATTCCTATATTTTAACTTAAGAATTTTGTACTCTTCAAATTTTAAATTCAATTTCTATTATCAATATTTCAAATAGGTGATCCAACAATCAAAATTCAACTTTTAATTCAAATCATCAAATTGTAAAATTTTGAATTTCATCCATCAATGTTCATGTTTAGAGTTATATATATATATATATATATATATATATATATATATATATATATATATATATATATATATATATATATATATATATATATATCCTCAAAATTTAAATTGTTAATTTAATCCCCAATATTCAAAATTTAAATCATGTGCTCAAATTATAAATGTTTGGTTTGTAATATCAAGATTTTAAAATTTATTTTATATGGCATTCTTATCTTTAAAGTTAAATCATCATCATCTTAATCATTCTTCTAAAAATTCTCAAAATTAAAATGACTTAAATCTCTCAATCTAATTTTACTTGATTATAATCTAAAAAAATTTATCTCAAGTTGACAATGCAACTTCTACCCAACTTAGAATTTACCGATCTATCACATAGGCTATACATTTAAGAACAACTTCCTCAAATTATTTAATCATGTTATTCAATCCACAAAATATCTCACATGTTTTATTCCTTAATTATAAAAGATAGTCACCAAGTAATATGATTGGCCTATGAGGTATATCTAGTACTCTCCGTGTATCAAACTTATACCAAGCACGAGCGTTCGTCTTTCCGAAATAGGGGAAGACAAAAATCAACAATAAAGAATTCAAGGAGGAGGTGATAGAATACCAAGTACGGGGTTCAAAGTGATAAAAGAATTCAAAAGGGAGTGGCCAAGGCAGTTGTGGATTGAAATCTTATTTTGGTAAATTCATATTCGCATATTCACATCAGAACGGTTATGTACTTGACGTGATATGCTCTGACCAGTCTAGAGGGCAAGTATATTCGTCTAACAAGTTGAGTCAACTATATCTCAATCCACGTAAAGTAGTCATGCGAAGAGCGAACCAAGCGCACTAAGGTTGATCAGACCATAATACACTAATTCTGATTTAGACAATGTATTAGTATGGGCCCCCAATAATACATATGTCATGAACAAGCTCGATAAAAGAATAAGCTTGCAAAACTAGGCTATAATAACAGCATAAGTCGAGGTAGTACAGAAAATATAGGTACGCTGGATTATGATGAGTGAAAGTACAAATTATGTGATTTGAAACTAAAGGATAATCATAAAATCATAATCTAAATGAATAACTCAACTATCAAGTTCTAACTACTAAGCACATAATTTAATATTAACAAACTACATTCCTACCAAACTATGTATCCTAACATAAAAGAAAATCACTTGGCCTATAATCAGAAGGGTTAGGTGGAACGAATTGAAAGATGAAAGAAAATTTTAGTCATCGCACCAATAGCGAGCGTTAAGGTTTCGGAGGAACAAGATATAAAATTAAATAGGGAGACTCTTGATAATATCATAATTTTCTAGGGAAAGGTGGTATGCTAATCTCTGTGTTCGAGGTATGATCAAGGGAAGTGTTATATTCTTTCCTCTTGGCTTCCTAAGGTACTGTTCTGCTAATATCAAGACAATGATCTAAATTTATAGTTCTAATATTATCTCACTATGAAAGTTAGGTTTAGTCCTAATGTTCAATCTTGGATATCTATTGGTTCCTCAATACTAGGGTTAAACGATATGGTCAAATTTATAACTAACCTTAGTAGTGTCTATACTACTCTTAAGTCATTCATAAATATATCAAGTGATAATGGTCAATTAATCTACAGGTAAGGGATGCTAGGGTTCATTAAGTATTCTAAACTTAGTGATATACCAATATTCTAGTTGTATCCTTAGTAGGAATGTTACCCTAATTATCATCCTAACAACAAGGATCCCTATATTCTAGGGGAAGGCTACACTCAAGAAACTATTAGGAAAGTACATGAATCAAGCAGGATGTAATTATTTAAATAGATCGGACTGGGAGGAAGGCGAGTCATAGTCAAATGTGGATGAGATCCTATACTCTAATCATATTTGCAGGCTTGCTTGGTACAGTTACATAACCAAGAAAATATACTCTCGACCTGCATTGGCTACCACAAAAATATGTCACGTCCCAGTCCCAAAATATGTAGGACTAGAAACACGTAAGCATGCCAGTCGTATGTATATGGCAACTCTAATATATGGATACCATAATACACACGTACGCTGTAATATGAACAATAATTCATAAGTGATATATAATTATCACAAGTCACAGGGCATAACTAAATCTCATCCACAGAATCAAATAGAAATAAATAACCAATGTATTATATAACTGCATCTCAAGATGAAGTATCAAAGAATGATAGTCGGGTGGAAACAAATCCACTGCCAAACTAGAATATAAGAGAAACCACATAAGAACATCTAATGAACCATGAGACTCGAAGAGAAGACCTCCTCGAAAGAGATAAGTAGCAAGTCCTGATCCGTGCTCCTGCGAATAGTCAAGATCGTCTACACTTGGAAAGGGACCAGGTCCTCAGAGGGACGTAACAAGATACATAGAAGCATGCCAATTTGAATACAGTAAACATGCATAATAGATAGAAAATATATAAGTATGTTGTACAAGACAATCTATATGAATGCATAATGGGGACAACTTTTCGACGTATGGACATGGGTAGGCTACTCGATCTAAGTCTCATAACTCACACACACGGTAGGGACATCAGAAATCGACATACCTCGGGGGTAGCGACCAGCGCGATACCATAAATCGACATACCTCGGGGGGTAGCGACCAGCGCGATATACTACCGTAGTGCGTGCTAGATACTATGGTTTACCAGAGTGGTTATAGCCCATACGCCTACTGATTGTCCTCTCCTCCCATGATATTATGTGTCAAGTGTGTGTCAACATATATATAGTATATAATTATGACGAAAAAAAAAACATGTAATAAACATATAAAAAATATAATAAGCATGCAAAGTACTGTAAGCAATTTGGCAAGGTATCTTACCTGGTCTAAAAATGATGAAGTCCCAACTCAAGGCGTCGTCCGATCTACCCGTCAGATAAATTAAACAAGTTATGTTACAAAAGTGGGTGAATAGTTTTTGCCATTTTAATCTATTTTAAATATGAATAAAATAACCTAAAACAATATTTTAATCTTATTATAATCTGATTTTATTGTTAAACCCTAATTTTGGTCCAAAGAAAGTCAACTTTACGGATTTGTGATCCGTGGCACGCAAATCGAGGCAATCCGTTGACCAAAAAGCAAACTAACTCAAATCCTAGATTTGTGTGTAAAATCCTATAGATTTTAGCGCTATATGAATTCTGGAATCGACGGTTTCATAAAATCACAAGTCGGTAAAGAGTTATGGCCACAAGGGCGCACATATGACAGTTTTTGGTGATTTTCTATTTACGTCTACGTTGCACGAATTTTACAGTAGATTAAACTTACATGTTAAATTCTAGAAATATTATTTTATGTAAGTTCATTATGTCAACTTTATGAAACTTTAAACGGTTCGTAATTCCGAATTCGGGATCTCCCGAAAACTCGAAAATACGAAAACGCGTCTAATTTTGGACAACTAGCACTTTTAGAATTTTCTGGAAAAGTAAGTTCATAAATTATTAAAATAATTTATATATTCAAAAAACTAACCTTGATATGGTTCTAACAAAAAAACTGGAGCACATTTGGAGTCCGGAGTTAGGAGATATCATCTTTTTAAGTCGTCATAACTACTAGAAAATGAGGCTGAATTTATGACGAATTTTGACTATTTTTGGACGAAAAAGAGAGGAGTTTGGGAAAGAAAAATATGAAGGATGAGGTATTTATAATGGTAGACACCACTTAATTGAATACGACTAGGATTGGCTAATTTGGATATGATTAGGATAAGTTTAAATAAGGATAGGATATGCATGAAGTTGCTTTCCTAGTAGGCTCAAAATTTAAATTAATTTAAAATAGAGTTTGAGTTCATCACAATAATTTATAATCTTAAATAAAATTAAAGATAATATAAATAATTTATATATAATTTTATTAATATCTATTAACACTAAATTTGCATCTATCTAATATTAAGACTATATATATCCAAATAAATCCTAAATAATTTCAAAAATATAAATAAATTTCTTAAAATTCTAAATAAATTACAGAAAAATATAATTAAATATTTTAACCTAAACTAAATATTTGGTAGGAACAATATGCAAGTATGATCTCATAGTAAATTATGAAAGTCCTAGAAATTTACGTTCCCAATATTTTAATTACCTAAAAATTCTAGAAAAATCTAAAATAGCCTAAAAATGATTCTAAATAAATATTTACATAAGTAAATATATTAAGAAATTTATTTTTAATTAATTAAGAGAATACTCTAAAGTAATTCAATATTTAAAATAATCTATAATAAATATAATAATATAAAATACACACAAAATACATATTTTGGGTGAGGGAGTTTACAACTCCAGTGCCCGTCCGGATGACCTTGATCCCCAGGATCAGATCATCTTCCCAAGTCTTTCATACTTAACTTGGATGAGAGAAACTTCTTTGTATCAGTGAAATATGCTCGATCCGTACCCAAGATCAGCATGTCATCCACGTATAGACAACCGATGGCTCCTCTCCCGTCAGCAAACTTTGTGTAAACACACGTGTCCGTCTTACTGACCCTGTAGCCGTTTGATCTTATAACTTTGTCTGCGCTCTTTGGACTTTTCAAACTTAGCGAACTGAAACATCTGAGTAGCTAAAGGAAGGAAAATCAAAAAAGATTAAACTTCTTATGCCACATCTTGGGAGTTTGCTTCAGACCGTATAATGATTTTACCAACTTGCAGACTGTCTTCAAGGCCCTTGATGATGAATCCTTCTGGTTGTTGCATGTAAATCTTTTCGATCAATTCACCATTCAGGAATGCTGTTTTCACTTCCATCTGATATATAACCATCATAAGGATTACACTTATAGCAATCAACATCATGATTGTCATCATCCGCGATATTGGAGCATATGTGTCAAAGTAGTCGATCCCCTCCTTTTGAGAAAATTACTTGGCTACCAGCCTTGCCTTGAACTTGTCAACAGTTCCATCGGCCTTCTTCTTCTTGAAGATCCATTTGTATCCAATTGGTTTAACTCCTTCAGGTAGATCGACCAACACCCAATTTTTATTGGAGGTTATTGAGTCATACTCACCATTTATAGCCTTCCTCCATAAGACAACATCTGTGGTCTTCATCGCCTCATTATAGGTAAGCGGATATGCTTCTGCATGATAGGTGAAGAAATTATCTCCAAAGTCCTTTTGTCTTCTTTCCTGCTTAGACACCGGTTGCGAGCTTTGGTTCGAACGTTGTCTCGAGAATAAAAACTTCTTCTTGGACTACATCTTCATTGGAAGCATTAGCCTCTTGTGCACTCACATTATTCTCCAGAATGTCCGAAAAAATAATGTTCTTGTGCCTTGCAAATTTATCTTTCAGAATTCTATGTTGCGAGATTTCGATGATATAATTTGACTCAATATCAAGGAACCTTCGAGCATTACTCTTTTCAGCATATCCCAGGAAGATTGTCTTCGTAGTCATTGTTCCTAGCTTCTGAATCTTCTAGTCTGGAAGCTTCACTTACGTCAGACACCCCCACACTCGAATAACATTCAAGTTAGGTCAGACTTTGAACCAGAGTTTATGAGGAGTGACATCGAAAGTTGCGTACATCACTCTATTCAAAATAAACGTAACCGTTTATGCAGATTCTTTCCAGAAGCATTTTGGAAGACCTACGGTTAACAGTATTGACTTTATCATCTTTGTCAACGTTTTGTTCTTCCGTTCAGCTACTCTATTTGATTGAGAAGAATTCAGAGCAGTCGTCTCATTGACAATTCTATATTCTTTGCAGAATAATACGAATTCAATGGACCTATACTCTCTGCCTCGATCACTTCTGAGTCTCTAGAGTTGTTTCCCTTTTCAACGTTCGGGCTCATCCCTGAAATCCTTGAACTTCTCGAATGCTTCATCTTTTGTCTTGAGTAGATAGACGAATGCGTACTTCGAGTATTCGTCGATGAAGGTAATAAAATACTTACCATGGCCTTTGCAGAGAACTGTTTGAAGTCACAGATATCTGAGTGCACCAACTCCAGAAAATATGGACTTCATTTTACCCGTTTGAAAGATTTTCTTGTAATCTTTGTCTGCGTACAAACCTCACACTTCTCTACCTCCTTATCCCCATATTTGGGGATAAGCCATAGACTAGACATCTTGCGGTACAGAGTACATGTCCTACTCTTGGTGTCCCATAACTCTTGTAATGAGACTCTACTCGCAAGCAGAAGCTCGAACATCCATCTGATACTGAAGCCTTGTTCCAAAGTATGTCTTCTGCCAAGATATCACCATCTGGCAACCATAAATGTTTACCTTCAAGTCTGCAACAGACTTCCTGAGATTTATTCCTTGGTAATCACTGGTACTTTGCTACACGTACTTCTTTGATTGTAACTTCTCAAAGTCCAGAACCATTATCCCAATCCCCAGTTCCTCTGCTTAATCCTTGTTCGCTATTGAGATCTTCGGCCACTTCGGCCTCTTCGGCCTTCTTCAGTGATAGGCTTGAGCTCGATGAACTGCTCTTTCTAAAGCTCCCACGGCTAGATGCACTAGTGTCCATTCACCAGTCAGCAACCATGCTAGAAGACTTAACCTACACAATCATAGCAACCAAGTTAAGTAATCAAAGTAACCATGTTAGGCTTTTATCTTGCTATGTTGGTTTGAAATTGTATATGTAATCCTTATTCTCATGATCCTTTATGCTTGAAGAGACATGTGCTAAGGTACTCATAGCCCTATGCGCATAACCTGGTCGCGTATAGACCTTTCTTAGAGCTAGCCATATAGACGCTTTCATGCGCCAAGTTCTGACATGCACCGAAAGAATGCCATGTGCAGTGACTATACTGCACTGAGCCCGTCATGCACAGTGAGTGTCCTGCACCGAGACTGCTTATGTGCTGAGTTCTTCCATGTTCTAATTGTTGCTATGCGTAGATGCATAGTGCCAGTCTCTCTCCGAAAAATAGCAGTAGACTTTTCCATGCGGCTACTAGCTTCAAACATCTCCATGCGCCAACTTGCATAAGATGTCGACTTCTTTTCTCTTGGAATGTGCATCTCCAGCGATGCTAGATCAAGTCCACTTCCATCCGTAGGAATGGTAGAGACTGGATTCTCTCTACCCATGTCCAACATTTGACAGAGGACTCCTTCCTCATCCAAATGATTGAAGTGTAGCCCGTCAATTTTCTCAAGTTTGTAAAAACTTGTGTTGAGAAGACTTGCACGATTGTTCTCCATCTTACTCGGATCTTGCTTTGAGATTGTTAGTCCCGAGGCTTAATCAAAGATGGTGGAACAAGAAGTTGAAGTCGAGATCAGGAGTTGTCACCCCTACTTTTCCAAATGAGGGTATTTTGGTTATTTTGAATATCTACTTATTTATAGTGATTAATAATTATTATAGTGCTATTTAATTTAATTGTTCTTGTATTATTTATTTATAGTAGTGGGCTAGTCATTAAATAGACTTGACACTAGTGAACCCAATTAGACTCGTCATAAAAATTTATTGAGCCCAACATGGACTATGTCCATTAGACCCATTCCCTCTAGTTAATTAGGAGGATTAGCCTAATTTTCATTAGTTAAAAACCTTTCCAATATGACCCTTCTTAATTGCTCTTAATATTTAATTAGTGAGGGCAACTTGGTCATTAACAATTACTTGGAGAAGGGGAT
This sequence comes from Iris macrosiphon, assembly GCA_036927795.1. Taxonomy (NCBI): domain Eukaryota; kingdom Viridiplantae; phylum Streptophyta; class Magnoliopsida; order Asparagales; family Iridaceae; genus Iris; species Iris macrosiphon. The sequence continues at coordinate 218,463,228 of JAYESA010000004.1, forward strand.
AGCAAGGGTCGGCCACTTAAAGGCTCTTCACTCTCTCTCCTCTCCAATTGTTCATTCATTTTGAGATCCCTAATTCACTCATCCCTCCACCAATTTACCCTCTTTTCTCTCTCAATTTTATTAGCAAGGAGCATTGGAGCTTGGATATGCAAGGAGCACTTGGAAGAGAAGCTTGTGGCAAGGAGATCGTGTCCGGATCTAGTCTATTGTGTGTTTTATTGGGAATCCATCTCCTAATAGGTATATATCTGAATTCATCTCTAATTTGAGTTTCAAATCATGCATTTAACCATTATGAATCACCCATTGGCTTAGGGCTACCCATAGGATCAAGAATTAGGTCCATATGACTTGTATTATGAAAGTTACATGGTCATTTATATCCAAATAGGAGAATTTACGAAATTGATATATCAATTGTGTCATGAGACCAATTAGATCTAATTAGGCTTAAATCGGGATTGTGGAACTAGGTACGTGTCCATAATTAGATACGAGTAGGCCGTATCATGATACGGTGTGATACTTCGTAATACGGGGGGTCCAAATTGGGTATTATGCATGGTTAGTATAATTTTTCCTCAATTTCCTTTGTAATTTGTTGCTTTAGTTGTATTATGATGATATTGGGTTGTATACATGGATAATTGTGGAGAAGTTGGGTTTGGCGCTTCATTTGGATACGTATCATGAGATTCTCAAATATACACTACAGATGTTCGATTAATTGACAATAGTGCACATGTATATATGTATATGGTGTGTGTGTCTTATATATATATATATATATATATATATATATATATATATATATATATTGGTTGGTGTGTGTGCATCTATGAGAGAGTGACTGTGTACTAGTGTGAGTGTGTGTTGTGTTCGAGGAGGAGTGGCAGTGCCTGTGTGTGTGGAGGGGTGTGTATGTGTTTGAGTGTTTCAGGAATTAAAGGTGTGTACCAGGCAACTGGAGATGTGCTTACTGTGATAGTGTGTATGTGAGGTGAGTGAGTGAGGAGTGTTAGAAATCAGTGTGTTATCATGTGTGAGATGCCTATGTATGGAGTGTGTGTAGCAGTGGTGTGTTGTGTGAGAAGGAGTAAGGGAGGAGCTCGAGTAGTAGCAGACAATGCAACAAGTAATAGCAGCAATGTCAAGCAGCAACAGAGGCAATGACTGCAGAAATAGAATGCCAAGTGATGTGCAGGTCTACAAGTTTGGGGGAGATTTTTCCAGCTGCTGTTATCACGCCCCAATCTCCCGCAAGCTCGATCATCCCCGCTGAACGTGAATCATCACGTTGCAGCGCTCTCGTAGGACAATCGTTCTCATCGGGACGTGATGCCGTACGAGACTGAAGTTGCACTCACACAAGACTATGTTGTCAAACATCAAAGTTATCATCAAAATGACCAAGTTGCAGCAAAAATCAAGTATTGTGTACCAAGCACACATCAGAGTATACGCAGCGAAGCTTTCGATAGGGTCCAAATAAAAATGCCACAAAGGCGATGTAACACTCTTGCTCTTTATCTTGCCCACAAAGGTACTTACCATTCATACATCATGTCCCATATATCCAAGCAGCGGAACTACACCTGCGTACCTAAAATAATGCCCACAAACGTGGGACGGTACACAGCTGTACTGGTGAGCGGGGTAACCCACTCGTTTAAACCGACACTAATTAGAATAGTGAATGCAAATAATTATATGTGATCTTTCTACTTGAAACCTAGATTCATTTCATGGCAAAGGTATGACATGTTAAGAAAAATTGTAAAGCAGGTTAAACATGCAAGCATTCAACTCAAGCAAATATACAAGCAAATATATCCAGCCCAAAAGAAAATTAGTATGCAAATCGTTCTACTAAACCCAAGCAACACGTGAACCTATTGAACCACAAATCAAGCCTCAATATACATCCTCAAACCATGCCATAATCCAAGCCTTACTAATCAAATCATCGATATGCACACTCTTGCTTGAGGCAAGGTGGCCGCCGCCTACACGAAAAGCACAAACCAAACCAAAGCAAACCAACTCTTATCTATATGAAGTCACTGGCCAAGCCATAAAGGACTAATCAACTGCAGTTCTACCAGAGCCAGCACTGAGTAGCTAGCCCGTCTAGTCGTATCGAACTGTCAGCACCGCACCCAAGGCACGTTACCATTTGTCTCCTCTATGGCCGAACGGTCCCGGTGCCCCGGAGCATATCCCGTTTGAGGAAACCAAACCCTATACGCAACAGGTTGTCCATGACCAATGCAAATACCAAGTAGGTATGACGAGAGAATTGAGCATTCTCGTCCCACCAAACGATCCTAGCCTCAATCCAACCAACTATCCATAACCATTCTCCAACTTATATCCTAAGGCACCATCTCAAGTTATCCCCTTAGGTACTATGTTGCTTCGACACAATGCTCCAATTGGTGCAACACCCCTCACTCAGAAAACTCCGTGGCACAATGCCCCAACAGTGGCACAATGCCCTCACCGATGCAGTCATCCAGTTTTGAACCACAATTGCACGCTTTGCTTGACAAAGTGCCCAACTTGATACTCGTGCACGGATGCACGCTCGCTCGCCCGCCCGAAGTGCCTTGATGTTCCAACCAAGATGATCTACTCAAGCTCCAGCTGTCCAACACAAAACCAACTCAAGCAACAAATCATATCCAACCAAACGAAGCACACTCTATGCATGCCACAGTATGGTAATTTTCATGTTCCAGTCCCAAGTGTACAAGCCATTACGTGTGTTCCATATTATTAGGTATGAAGGAGTAGAAAAAAATAGACATAGCCCACTCACCAAGTCTGATTCTGTTAAGCACCCTACCTTACCGATACGACCGATCCCTTGAACCCGTGGTCCGATGCAAAGCACGATCTACTCAATTGGTATGACCATGCGAGTAGGCCGTGCTCTCCAAATTATCTGACCGATCGGACAAAAGAAGACGGCATTATCGTTCCAAATCCAGCCATCTTACTATTGCTCTGAACGAACATCTGATTCCATTGAACTCCGCTTGCGATCTGCACATAAAACTAACTCAAATAAATACATGTTCCCAAATCCAATAAATTGAAATATAACCAGTTATTGCCCTATTCAATCCGACTTAGCGTAATGCACCGTACGGTTTGTGGGGCATTACATAATATACCACTTAGAATCAGGTTTATCCTCGAACCAAACCAGTATCCATTCCTTAACTGCATGTCGCTTACCCAATTCATAACTCTACTCTATGCAACTCACATTCTCCTGATCCAGACTCAGCATCTCGCTCGCGCTGAACCCTCATACAAATTGCATATTCCCACATCCTCCTTGTAACTCAATACGAATTTCTTATATTGCTTAGTTTGGATCGTACACATATTTAAGACGTCCCTCAAATACATGCATTTCAGCCGATCTTAGCGATAGCAAATTTGGACAAGTTACAAGGGTATCTTTATGTCCGAGGCATTCATTCGCTTCACTCCTAATTGAACCAATCCTGACGTTCATTACATAACTCATTCGCACAAGCATTATTCTTAAATAGGATAATTTTCCACTAACGATCTTTCCACCTGACTCTGTAGTGCCCAGCTCCGCGTAGGCACTATGTACAAGAGATATCGATTTGCTGACTCAAAAAAGATATCTTCCTTAAGATCTCCTTGTTGAAGCAGAAGATGATTGATCTAGGTGAGTGGGAAAAAACTTCATTCTCTAATTTTTGGACGTCTTAATAATGAATCTAAGTTTTTGAATTGCTTGTTTGCTTAATAAGATAAGTTTGCATGAATGATAGAACGAGAACCTGCCTGCCTAAAAGAGATAGAACCATTGCCATGCTAAGTATAAGAAATATTGCATGCTAGTTACACTAACACAGCTATCGAACAAACTTTGCCATGCTACATATTGTATGGACCCAATATCCTAGAGATAGACTCATACAACCTAGAAATAACTAGTTTGACCTATAGTTGACCTAGTTTGACTATTTTGACTTAGAAATAACTTTATCACCTATAATTTGACTAGTTTAACTTATTTTTATCCCAAAATCTTGTATTGATGTAATATTCCATATTTAGGTCTTCGAGGTGCCGTACCGGACATCTTTGATACTGTTCACCAAATTCCAGGCAAGTACACGGATTTCATGCCACGATGGTTATACGGATTGGTATATCTCAATCTTGTCATGAGATGTTATTCCTTGGTATTTATGGTGTATCTTGTGCAAGCCATATTTTTTGTTCTTCTTGTACATGTACAAACATTGATTCTTAGGGAGACTAGCTACCTACTCAGTGAATCCCGTGTATATAATTGCTTATCTTGGATGCTAAAGCTTGATGGAATGTATGCTTATTTTATTATAAGAATAAATGCTTGTCTTGTTTGTGCAGAGACTAGTAGCCCGCCCTGATGTTCCTGTCCTACGGGATCTAGAGGGGTACGACTATTAGATTAGAGATATGTGGATTGAAAGCTTGTTTTGTCATGTTGTGTGTTATAAGATGTGATATGCTTGTTATCTTGGAGCTTGCGGGGGATGGAGGCTAAAGGACAAATTGGGAGACTAATAGTGCACCCTGAGATCGAGGCGTGGCTATTAGAATAGTGGATGGAGATTGATAGGGTGAGACTAATAGTGGGTCCTGATGTTCCGGTCCTACGGGATCCAGGGGACGTGGCTATTAGATGGGAGGCGGTACTTCTGTTGAGAAGAGTGAGCTTGTGTTATAGAAGTTAGCTTGTTCATGGAGATAGCTGCATTCGGGTAGTTAGGGATCATGCTAGGCTAGCCTTCTTGCATACCTAACTGTTTGATGCAGAGCCGGACAGGGAAAGAGAACCATATATTTATATATGCATATGTTGCTAACTTGTATATCTGCTGCAGGGATAATCGGTCGATAAGTTGTAAGAAACACAAAGAATATATATATATATATATATATATATATATATATATATATATATATATATATATATATATATATATATATATATATAGCCTGCTTGTTCATAAACATGTGCATCTTAGAGTTTATCTGATAGTGTTTCATGCATTTGCATCGGTCGTACAATGGCTATTAGTGAAGAGCTGAACCATGATTCACAGCTACTAATAGTATCAGATAAAGGAGTTATTGGTCAGCTGGATTACCGCTACTGATCCTGAGTTTCTCGGAGATTGACATCTTATTGATAGTTCAACTTGTGTGCTTGATTGAATGATAGTTCCTGAATACTGCATTGACCCTAGAGTTCTTGAGTATAGCTTAAGAGACACGCGGCGCACACCCTGACTGGTATATCGTGCTTCAACTATTTGCCTTGTATGCTTGGTTGTATTGAACCGAATTCTGTTTTCAAAGATGTTTCCAAAAAGAAGTAATATGACTCCGTTCATGTGCTGCATGTAACGAATATAGGTAAAACTAGAAAGATCACTAGTAATATAATATTTTATAACATGATTACTTAGTATTGGTTTTAGCGAATGTTGCTTCTGTTCATTAATTTTAGACTCACCAGTACTTTCTTCAAAGTGCTGACCCACTAACAGTTTACTTGTTCATAGGTGCTGGATCGTCCGAGGAAGCAATAGCCGTACCTCATCCCCAGGACCCAAAAATCTGGTTTTGATGCCTTGAGCTGTATCGATTGCTTTGAGCTGCTTTTGTATAGAGGGACATAATATATGGAATGATGCCTTTGTATTCAGAGAACCTCGTGCCTTGATTTGTCCCGTATAATCAGATGAATTATTGTTTGCAACACTGTCCCTCCGCTGCATACTCAATCGATTTGATGATAGCCACAACTTTACCGATGTTGCCTTGTGCGGGCATAACCCCAGGCTCGCACGACATCACGTCCCGATGGTAAACGACTATACGCCATGCGGGAGCGCCGAGGTACGGTGATTCGCGCCCGGCGGGGGCGTTGTCGGGACCTTCGGGATCGGGGCGTGACAGACTCAAATCAGTTCGTGTTCCAACTCAATCCATCCAACTATTTCTGAATCCACATTAGCACCGTCGAAGCTCAACCAACAAAACTCTAGCATGACTCCAATTGCACAATGTTCTGCAAGCACCGTCTTCCAAATATCATCTCATGCTCCGAACAATCATCACAACTGATACTAGGCGACTTCCCCAAATATCAAACCATGCTCTTAGATATCTCAGCCCAACACCTCTTCCTCAATCTCAATACCTCACTGGGTGAACATCTATATTGAGGTTCATGTGATCCACGAAGATTTTGCCGCCACACTATAGTGATAGTGTCGTCACGATTTTAACGTGGACACACTCGCCATAATTCCTAGGTCGAGCATGAAATATTTCTTCGTGCTGCTCCACTGCCTCGAAGCACATGATATCACCTTCGCCTTTTGCATGATCACGCATCCCAGACTAAGTTCAGATGCATCTTGTAGATCTGAGGCACATTTGTCCCTTCCAGTATTGCAAGGATTTGATCTGAATGAGTCATTGCTTTAACTTCACAAGCTAGTTTCACAGTCGTCAATTCATATGAATGATATTTCCTTCCGGGGCACGACAAGTCAGAGGTGATGTCATCTTCAAAAATCTGTGACTCCGAATCTTATCGGTTTACTTAGGCCATTTCCACCATCACTTCGATCTTTCGGCTGCATCTTCAGCTGAAGGCTATCCAAATGATCTCTTAAATCCAACACTCAGTCACTAAGGCCAATCTCCAACATCCACCACTCACATCCACCCTCGACGCATTCCCAAATGCACCGCCGTAAGGATCGTTTTATGGGTCTACAATATTTATTTTTGATCTGGCGGTCAAGTCGCTAGGGTCAGCTGTCCCGAAGCTATGCTCAATAATTGTAAATCATCACGATTGACAGTTACTACGAACAATGATATATCTTCTTTGCAAATCTGAGACATAATCCAACCATTCCATCCGAACGAACTTCTGACTCCGAGAACTTCATGCACTACCTCTGACGAATCTGTCAACCAACGCCGCTTAACCACCTAGAGTCTTACTATCTATCCAAGCCATAAATTAAGAATTGTGCTCGTTAAAACCGTCTTCCATCACTCCGCCGTCCTGTCCTGAATCTATCAAAATTTTTGAACTACCTTGCTCGACTTCTCGCACTACCACTTGCAACGATTCTCGAAACCATAGACTTGCTCAAATTCTTACCGTATGACATGTTTCATATTGCACGTCCAACTTGCTCGAGCAGCACGGTGATTAGCTATCTTCAAAATTCCATCCGCCATAATTATTGTTCTTGTTCAATTCCTTAGCCAGTCTTAATTTATCTATTTTTTGATTAGTCCACACTCTCAATGACTCGTGCACAAGTTCCAACACAAATCTTAAATCATATTGCCTTTTACTTGTTGCCTCAATCCGTCTCAGTACTGCAAGTGTTAACTTCCAATCTGACTTAACATCAACCAAACTTGCCTCATGCCCCATTCTCGTCTTCCTGAGAATCCGTCTACCATCGTTGCACCATTTCGCCAAATTTTACTTTCGCTAAACTTTTGAGTCAAACTTCTCGAGCGCCAATATCCGAAATCCTTCAAGTCTATACGAATCTATCGCATTGCTCCTCCAAACCAGATCGTGTTTCATTGCTCAACCAACAGCTCCAATGTGTTGCCAAAATTTGTAGTCTGTGCTCGCTATCCTTCGATTCACCTATCGCTCGCTCAAGCGTATCCCAACTGTTTGTTTCTCATGCTCAATTCTCTCTTTGCATCCATGAATGCTCCACCGAACTTCCAAATCAAGCAAGCGAACTCTGATATCCAGCTTTCCATTTGATCGGTCTTAACTTGTTTCCAATACTTGGTCCACATCAATCCTTTAAATTCTAAACACTCTCTCTTATTGCTTGTTTCGTTCTCGTCCATCACTCAAGTCCAACGATACTTCCATTTGCACAAGTCCGTTCTTGATCACTCAAGTCTAACGTATCGAAGAATACCTGAGTCAAATTATATTGCACCATATACCACTTGGAAATAGAGTCGCTCTCGCGCTTACTCTGCGTTGACGAACGTCTATTCCAAACCGATTATTCTGGGGTGATCCTGTCGATCGCAACTCAACATCTCTTGCTCCATGTTCTATTTTCTAACTCAGCCGATGTGCACCAACCAACTTACATTCCTGTTATCCGTGTCCATTGCCGCAATTTTATTGATGTCTATCCAAAATATTCCAATGCCAGGTTCACTATATGGTATACCATATACCACTCCAAATCAAGTCACTCCTCACGTCACCCTTCTTTGCACTGATCCAAGATCCGTTTGAACTATCCATTATGCGTGATCCTGCTATCCCCAACTTAAGTCCGACACGAAACTCATCCAATGCATGAACCATCTAAATCTTTTATCAATCTCGCTATACATCTTGTGCCATGTCCCATTCTCAATACTTCCAACTATTTCTCAAACCGTCTGATACTTTCGCTACACAAGCAACCTGTGCAACGATCTCTTCCAAGTAATCCAACCCAATACCCAATTGTTTCACACATTTGATGTACGAATAACTCATTTAATGCTATCCTGATATTCCTAAGCCAAACTCAAACCTGCTCAGCCAATGCTCTCTATAATATACCCAGCCAAAATTTAAACTTCGTCCAACACATTCGCTACACGAGCAACTCGTGCAATGATCTATTCTCATCCAATGCTTATAATCACAACATGCCACATAACCAATCTCGTCTGCCAACCAACTGATCTACTGATGCAACCAGAAATCTTCCGAACGACAAGCCAAACCAGCGCAATGACACCTCTCAACTTGTCGCATAAATGCAAAAACATACACAACTTGCTGCACGAATGCAACGCCAAACGATGCTACAAGATCTACCGAAAACCAACGAAAGCCAACGTAACGAAGAACAATATGCACCCATAACCAACAAATATATAGACTTATTGCATAGAACATCCAATACGACACCAAGTAGAGCCAAGAGCTAAACGACATGCGAAAGCTATTTAGAGTTTGTGATGAAGCGAAGGACCAAGTCTGAGGAAATGAACCGGGCGCTCTGATACCAATTTGTCACGTTCCAATCTCCTGCAAGCTCGATCATCCCCGCTGAACGTGAATTACCACATTGCAGCGCTCCCGCAGGACAATCGTTCTCATCGGAACGTGATATCGTGCGAGCCTGGAGTTGCGCTCACACAAGGCAATGTTGTCAAACATCAAAGTTATCATCGAAACGACCAAGTTGCAGCAAAAGTCAAATATTGTGTACCAAGCACACATCAGAGTATATGAAGCGAAGCTCTCGATAGGGTCCAAATAAAAATGCCACAAAGGAGAATGCTACAAAGATGATGCAACACTCTTGTTCTTTCTCTTGCCCACAAAGGTACTTACACAAAGGCGAATGCCACAAATGCAATGCAACACTCTTGCTATTTCTCTTGCCCACAAAGGTACCAACCGTTCATATATCATATCCCGTATATCCAAGCAGTGCTACTACACCTGCGTGCCTGAAATAATGCCCACAAATGTGGGTCAGTACACAGTTATACTAGTGAGCGGGATAATCCACTCGTCTAAACTGACACTAAGTAGAATAGTGAATGCAAACAGTTATATGGTGATCTTTCTACTTGAATCCAAGATTCATTTTATGGCAGAGGTATGACATATTAAGAAAAACTATAAAGCAGGTTAAACTTGCAAGCATTCAACTCAAGCAAATATACAAGCAGATATATCCAACTCAAAAGGAATCTAGTATGCAAATCGTTCTACTAAACGCAAGCAATATGTGAAACTATCGAACCACAAATCAAACCTCAATATCTATCCTCAAACCATGCTATAATCCAAGCCTTACTAATCCAATCATCGATATACACACTCTTGCCTGATGCAAGGTGGTCGTCGCCTACACAAAAAGCACAAACAAAACCAAACTAAAACAAACCAACTCTTATCTATATGAAGTCACTGGCCAAGCCATAAAGGATTAATCAACTGCAGTTCTACCCGATCCAGCGCTGAGTAGTTAGCCTGCCTGGTCGTATCGAACTGTCGGTACTGTGCCCAAGATACGTTACTATTTGTCTCCTCCATGGTCGAACGGTCCCGGTGCCCCAGAGCATATCCCGGTTGAGAAAACCAAACCATGTGCGTAACAGGTTGTCCGTGACCAATACAAACACCAAGCAGGTATGACGAGAGAATCGAGCATTCTTGTCCCACCAAACGATCCTAGCCTCAATCCAACCAACTATCCATAACCACTCTCTAACTTATATCCTAAGGCACCATCTCAAGTTATTCTCATAGGCACTATGCCGCTTCGACACAATGCTCCAATTGGTGCAACACCCCTCGCGCAGAAAACTCTGTAGCACAATATCCCAACAATGGCACAATGCCCACACCAATGCAGTCATCATGTCACGCCCCAGTCCCAAAATACACGGGACCAGGCCACGTGGCATTGGCCAGCTGACACGTCTCTGAGGATATCCCAATTTAATGGATCCTAGCGAAGCGTGCTACGCTGTCCTAAATCTAACAAGTCTATAAATATCATACAACAGGCAGAGTCTAATCTCATCCACAAATACAACAAGAAATACTGAAATAAAATACTAGAAAATAAGAACAGAGTCGAATGTCATAGTACAAACCGAAATATGTCCGGTGGGAACAAACCCACTACAAATGATGAAATAGAGTACTGAAACAGAAATAAAGAGTGCAACTAGAGCAACTTCTATCTAGATAAGAAGCTCCAGTCCTAGGCGGAAGGCCTACAAAGTAATCAGGGGAACTCCGACAGTAACACCTCAAGATCCTCCTCTAGAGCGTACCTCGTCTCTACTCCAGGCCCGTACACAGTGGGGTAGTACGTCTCGTCCAAATCTGGAAGTGAACAAGGTCCTCAAAGGGACGTAACAAGATACAAAATATATGCCAGATATAGTACTGAATAAAATAAAGGGGGTGTGCTAACCATCTAAGTGAATGCAATGTAAGGACAACCTTGGAACGTAAAGGTAGGTGTAGGTATTACGTCCATACTCTGAAGAGCATGATATCTGATCATGTAACGTCCATCATTATGAAGAATGAGGTATCTGCAATGTATATACGTCCGTATCACTCCGAAGAGTGCGGTATCTGAATATAGGAAGTCATCGGATCCGTGGCTCCTTTGGATACTACGGAGTCCGATGTGTGTGTCCCATACGTTTATCAGTTGTCCTTCCCGTCCAATGTGAATACACAAGTCGAATACACGACGTGAGTATCCCGTATCTATATGCCAAGTCACATCTAACTATATTACTCTAGATTACGTGCTAGTCCGTGATGCATGTCGTACGCACCGATAGCGAATCGGGTACGCGGACCCGCATCCCAACATAAATTTACCATCGTGATACGTGTACAGTGTCACAGTCTAGGAAGATATCAGAATATTCTCACAGTAGTAGGTGAGTCAGCTAGCAGCTAGGTCAAGTACACTACTCATCGACGCATTCGTCGACAGCACCTGAGTCAATCTTCGACGCGCACAGTTTATGTATATTGTAACATTTTATCATTTAATTTAAACAGTAATCCAGCAAGGTATACTTGCCTGTGTCCGGTAGCTGCGAATGCCAATGTCCTGCTCTTGAAGCCTCGGTTGTACGGTCCAGCAATCCTATATATGATATAATAATATCGACATCAGACACTTACAATAGTACGACTAAGACACTATTTGCAGCAAAACACTGACGTAGATCTTGACTGTACATCTAGTGGGACTATGTAGGACCTATATTTATATATACATCTCACATATATACATATATGTACATTAATATATATTTAACATAATAAAAATACGTAGGTTTAATAATACACATTAAAATAGCTTTTATAGATATACTTTAATATAATCCAATAAATATGTACATATACATATTTCCATAAAAATATATTTACATATTTAAAATACATAATACTATATATATTAATTTAATACATAGACATATATTTACATATATTTATATAAGCATTTATATATATAAGTACATATATACAACATGTATATATATTATACATATATATTTACGTCTACAAAAATAGAAAGTGTAATTATATATAATATATACTAACATATATTATATTAATACACAAAGTATAAATAGATTTATGTACATATTCATATATTTATATAATACTCTAATATACTAAATACCAATATATATATATATATATATATATATATATATATATATATATATATATATATATATATTTATATATATACATATACATATATATTAATAATAGGTGTAATGTATTTAATACTCATACATAATATACCAATAATTTATATACTATATATAATAAACTAATAATTAATATACTACATACAATATACTAATTTACAGAATATATATATACACAATATGTATCAAATATTTAATATTCTAAATACACTATGTATATATATACATACATATATGTATTTATATATATACACACAATAAGGATTAATACAAGTATATACTATGTATTTATAAAATACATATATATGTATATCTCTAGTATATAATAAAACATACAAAATACAGTATTTATATATATAGAATACTGTATTATACAGAAATATATATATATAATATACTGTATATATATATAATACCCAAGTTTACAGAATATATATATTCGTATACTACAGTACACAGGAAATGCAGTCCCTAATACACGTATAAATATCGTATATATATATGTATTTATACATACCGACGAGTAGGGGGGTCGAGGGGGATCCGCCGGACAGGTCGTCGACGGCGTGGGTGGCCGGGCGGAGTTCCGGCAGCGCGTGGGGAGGAAGTTGACAGCAACAACAGTTAACACTCGATGGTGCTGCGGGGGTTGTGGCGGCCGGCTGCGGCGTCGTCTGGGGGCGAGCTAGGGTGGCGGGCTAGTCGGGGCTCGGGTGGTCGGCTCGAGCTCGGGGGGGGGGAAGTCTGTGGTCGAGGATGGTGGAGCTGGAGGTGGCCGTAGGCGGCAAGGTGGCTGAGGGCGGTGTTTGTAGGTGGGGGAAGGATCGCCGGAGGGAGTAGGCTCGTCGCGGGGGTGGCTGGAGGCGGGGGCTGGCCGGACGAGGGCGGCGGAAAGATGGGCAGGGGTCGAGCTGGTTTGTGAGGGTTTTGGGAAACTAGGGTTTAAGTTTGATATTTCTAGGGTTGTGTGCATTTAATGTGAGGTGACATGTAGTATATGTAGGTGAAAGAGTAGGGGGGCTGCCTTGGGATTAGGGCCGGCTGGTAGTGTGCCTAGGGTTGTGTGAGGGCTCCATATGTTGGACATGGGGCTAGGATTAAAGGAATTTGAATGAAGGGTCATGATGTGCCCTCCAAAAATTGATGTAAGTACATAAAAAATGGAGAGAATTAAATTATGGACCGGTCAAAGAATGTAGGTTCTTTCTTCATGTGGTTGGGCCAATGAGAGGGGGGCACCTCACTGCTAATTTGCACAAAGGCCCCTGAACTATTTAGAAATTGTACAAAATTTGGAATTGGGGATTTGATGTGACAAAACACCATGTTTGGTATTTTATATTGGGCTAGAATGGTGTATGGTATTTTGTATGAGGCTTGTGGGTATGTGTGTGGGTTTGGGTTGGAGTTGGGTCTAATTTGAGTGAGGTTAGGTCACTACACTAATTAAATTATAATTAATGCACCGGGTGTCCCTAAATTAATTTAATAAATGCAGGAGGTCTAAATTGGGTGGCACAAGCGTCATTGGTGTGGTAGGCTTAGAGTATAATAATGTCATGATCGGGGTTGGTCAAAACGGGTTGAGGTTGGGTCTTAATTTCGATTGGAACGGACAACGTACGTAAATATGCAATTTATTTAATTTACGTATGGACGTTTGTAACGACTTTTGTGCGACTAAAATCAGGCACAAAAATCAGTATCTGGGGGTTACACAAGGGTCATTATGGTTGGTTAGTATGTCTAGGCCAAGTGTATGAAATTTGTTTCAGGGTAACAGCTAGGGTAGTGTCTTAAATATCGGGACAATGGTAAGATGTCCTAAGTAATAAAACACTGCACAAATATTATAATACTTGTATAATAAATCTTAATTGTATCTAATTAACCCTAATTATGCTATGTAATTTACCCTAAATTTTGGTCGAGGGGATTTACAACATACCCTCCTTAGAGCATTTCGTCCTCGAAATTAAAACAGACATATAGAAAAACTATTGATTGAAATAAAATGCTATAACATACCTAGGCCTTCGAAGAGATGGGGAAAGCGTTGCTAAATATTGTCCTCTCGTTCCCAGGTTGATTCACCTGGTGCATGATGCCTCCATGCGACACGAACTAGAGGGATAGTCTGGCCTCGTAGTACCTTCTCGCTTCAGTCTAGGATCTCTACTGGCTCCTCCTGGTATGATAAACTCGGACCGACGGTGATCTCCGAGTGGTCAAGCATATGACTCGGATCCGGTATGTACCTACTCAGCTGAGATACATGAAAGACGTCGTGAACTCCTTCCAGTGTCTGCGGCAAGGCCAATCTGTAAGCAACTTCTCCGACGCGCTCTAGCACATCAAATTGTCCGATGTACCTCGGACTCAGCTTTCCTCTGCCTCCAAATCTGATGGTTCCTCGAGTAGTTGAGATCTTCAGGAACACATGATCTCCAACCTGGAACTCTAGGGGTCGTCGATGCACATTAGCCCAATGCTTCTGCCTGTCCTGTGCTGCTCGTAGATGCCCTTGGATCTTCTTCACCTTCTCCACTGTTCGGATGACCAACTCTGGCCCTAGAATCTGCCTCTCGCCTATATCGCTCTAACATACTGGAGAACGACACTTCCTACCATACAATGCCTCATAGGGAGCCATCTGAATGCTCGCCTGATAGCTATTGTTGTAGGGAAATTCGACCAAATGCAAATGGTCCTCCCATGAACCGCTGAAGTCAAGCATGCATGCCCTCAACATGTCCTCCAGCGTCTGAATGGTGCGCTCGGACTGGCCATTTGTCTGCGGGTGATACGATGTGTTGAACTTTAGGCGGGTACCAAGACTCTCTTGTATACTCCGCCAAAAGTACGATGTGAACCTCGTATCCCTGTCAGACACTATACTGACTGGCACTCCATGCAGTCGCACGATCTCCCTCATATACATGTCTGCCAAGACTTCCGTAGATTGCCCGACTCTGAAGGGTAAAAAGTGGGCAGACTTGGTGAGTCTATCTACGATTACCCATACCGTATTGCGACCACTAGGACTTCTCGGGAAACCCATAACGAAGTCCATGGTGATGTGCTCCCATTTCCACTCTGGTATTGGGAGCGGTTGAAGTAATCCGGCAGACCTCTGATGCTCAGCCTTGACTTGTTGACACACGAGACACTTAGCCACAAAGCGGGCTACCTCCCTCTTCATCCCATGCCACCAATAGTACTGCCTCAGGTCTCTGTACATCTTCGTGCCTCCTGGATGGATAGAGTATGTCGAACTGTGCGCCTCCGTCATCAGCTCCTGGCGAAGCTCTTCATTCGAAACATAGAGACGATCTCCACATCTCAAGGTCCCGTCCTCGTGTATACGCAGTCCTGTCTGTATCCTAGCCTCTGTCCTCTGTCGAAGCCTCTGAAATCTGGCGTCTGTCGGCAAAGCAGCCTTGATCCTCTCCACCAATGTCGATTGCACCTGGAAATTCGACATCTGGCCGTCTACTCCGGGCATAATGACCTCTATACCCAACTGTTCTAGATCTCTCAACAGATGTTGTTGGGTAGTCAGGAAAAATGCTATGGGTTTCCTGCTTAAAGCATCGACTACCACATTAGCCTTTCCCAGATAGTACTGTAGCTCAATCTCGAAGTCCGCCATCACTTTGAGCCAACGTCTCTGCCTCTGGTTCAGGTCCTTCTGGGTGTAGACGTATTTCAGGCTATTGTGATCAGTGAATATCTCCACGCGCTCTCCGTATAGATAGTGCCTCCATAGCTTCAAAGCAAAGATCACTGCGGCAAGCTCCAAGTCGTGGGTAGGATAGTTCTTCTCATGCTTCCTCAACTGTCTAGAGTCATAGG
The DNA here is from genome assembly GCA_036927795.1 of Iris macrosiphon. NCBI lineage: Eukaryota > Viridiplantae > Streptophyta > Magnoliopsida > Asparagales > Iridaceae > Iris > Iris macrosiphon. The sequence goes on from JAYESA010000004.1 coordinate 218,479,413, forward strand.
CCAAAACCTTTCCATGCTGCATCAAGACGCATCCTTATCCTTTCCCGGACGCATCGCTATAGATCACGAATCCTCCGGGTCCAAAAGGTATGGTCAAGATGGGTGCTGTAGTCAGACGCTTCTTCAGCTCATCGAACGTCGTCTGACACTCCTCCGTCCAGGTGAACTCCTGATCCTTGCGGGTCAAGCGGGTCATTGGCTCTGCGATCCTTGCAAAGTTCTCTACGAACCTCCGGTAATATCCGGCAAGTCCTAAGAAACTCCTCACCTCCGAGACGTTGGTAGGGGTCGGCCACGTCTCTACTGACGAAATCTTCGCGGGATCTACTGAAATGCCTTCTCCTGAGATAACGTGTCCAAAAAATGCGACACGATCTAGGAGAAACTCGCACTTGCTCAGCTTGGCATAAAGCCTCTCACGTCTCAGCGTCTCTAACACTAGCCTCAAGTGTTCTCCGTGCTCCTCGTGGCTCTTCGAATACACCAAGATGTCGTCGATGAAGACTACCACGAACTGGTCCAGATACTGGTGGAAGACTCTGTTCATCAGGTTCATAAATACAGCAGGCGCATTTGTCAATCCAAAAGGCATCACTAAGAACTCGTAGTGACCATAACGAGTCCTAAATGCTGTCTTTGGAATGTCTTCCCTCCGCACCTTTACCTGATGATAGCTCGATCTCAAGTCGATCTTTGTGAACACCACTGCTCCTGTCAGCTGGTCGAACAGATCGTCAATCCGCGGTAGAGGGTACTTGTTCTTGATAGTCAAAGCATTAAGGGCTCTATAATCAATGCACATCCGGAATGTTCCGTCCTTTTTTGGTACAAACAACACTGGTGCTCCCCAGGGTGATGCACTAGGACGGACAAATCCTTTGATCTGCAACTCCTCTAACTGTAGCTTCAGCTCGTCAAGCTCCTTCTTCGCCAACCGATACACATTTGATGATACCGGTGCTACTCCAGGTACTAGCTCAATAGTGAACTTCACCTCTCTATCAGGTGGTAGGCCTGGCAACTCCTCCGGGAAAACATCCTCGAACTCTGCAACAATTTCTAGGGGTGCCGTCTCCATCTCCATGTAAGCTCCAGCTGTGTGTCCTACTCCTCGCTCGATGGTGCCTCACATGTACTCGAACTCCGGGTGTCCTGGCAGTCTAAAAGTAACGCTACCCTTCCGGCAATCTAGTACGGCATTGTACTGGCTTAACCAGTCCATGCCCAAAACAACGTCGAAAGTTGGCATTGGGAGTACCAAAAATCGCGCTCTCATCTCTCTACCACAAACTACTACCGAGCACGTTCTAATAGTGATGGTAACCGGTACGATGCCTCCTCCGGTAAGAATCTTCCAACTCTTAGGTAAGGGGGAAGTTGCTACTCTATGCATGGCTACGAAGCTACTAGATATGAATGACAGTGTAGCTCCAGAATCAAACAATGCAGTTGCAGGTAATGATGCAACTAAAATGGTACCTGTAATAGCCTCCCCTTCTGGTTCCTCCTCGATGGTAGCTAAAGCAAAGGCCTGCCCGTGCCTCTGCCCTCCAGCCGACTGTCTGGCCTGGTTGAAATGTGCCTCTTGTGGGACCAAGGGTGGTCCTCTCTGATATCCTCCGGTAGCTGGTGGACGCTGACCTCCTGCTGGGGGTAGTATCCTCCAGGGTGGTGCTGCTGGCCTCTGACCGGTCTGCGGGCCTGCATCTCTGTACTGTGGGCAGTCCCTGGCAAGGTGCTGGCTAGCTCCACAGATCATACAGAGCCCGAGTTTCTTCCGGTAGTCTCTAACAATGTGTCCTCTTTTGCCACAATGGTGACAAATCGGGAGTTTCTTCTGCTGGTACGGCGCTGCCCTCTGCTGCGCCTGCGCTCCTGGACGGCGGATCGGTCCTCCTGCTCCGTGCTGGGCTCTGGCTGGTACGTTCGCGCTGGAACGTCTCGCTCCTCCGCCTATGACCTCCTGGATCCTTGCCTCTGATAGGACCTCTTCATAAGAGATCCTCACCTGAGTAGTGGTGTACCTCTACAGCTCGAAGGAGAGGCCGTGGTGGAATCTCTTGGCCTTCTCCAGGTCGTTGGGGATCAGGGCTGCACCGAATCGGCTGAGTCGGCTGAATTTTGCATCGTAGGCGTCCACGGTCAAGTTCCCTTGCTCCAGGTGCAGGAACTGGAAGTATAGGGCGTTCCTCACCGTAGCGGGGAAATACTTCGCATTGAAGTAGTACTCCAGAAACTCTTCCCAAGTCTGCGCCCTGCCGACGCTGCGCTCCATGGAATCCCACAGTGATGGACATTGCCCCTGAGTTGGGCCCTCACTGCGGTCATCCAGAGGTCGGGGTGTAGCTGCGAACCCTCCAGCAACATCTCCGTGTTGGAGACCCAGTCTGAGATCTCCTCGACAGTCTCCTTGCCCGAAAAGGTTCTCGGGCCCATCTGTCGGAAGCCTTGTATAGTGCCCACTGGCTGGACAAGTGCAAATATCGGTGCTGCTGCTTGGGCAGGTACCCTCTCCAGTACCGCCATCAGGCCCTGTCTCAGGGTCTCAGTCTGATGCCACTGTGCCTGCATCATCGTCTGAAAGAACTGCAACATCTGGGGCTGTCCCTCCGCTGGTGGCATCTGAGGTAGAAATGGCGGAGGTGGTGGTAGTGGTATCTCCGGCTGCCTCATCGGTGTCTCCTCGGATGCCGGCCTCTCGAACTGAGGCATCGGAGTAGCTCTCGAGGTTTGTCCCTCGAAGTGCTGCATCGGGACTGTCTGCGAAGTCTGGCCCTCTGGTTGCTGTGTCATGTCGTCGGGAGAGATCTGGTGCCAGTGTATCATTGGGGCCTAGGGGATCACCGGTGCCTGTAGATGAGGCCGCTCTCCGGGTGGTCCCTGGGACGTCTCCTCCCTCTGTGCGGTGGCGGGTGGTATCCTAGCACCATATGCCTCACGTCCACTACGTAGGTTCATCTCGCTGTAAGAGATAGAACTTTATTAAAAGAGTACAGAATCAATCAAACAGGATACAGATATTTTAAAATATGAAAGAGGTTCAAAGGCGTAATCAATTGGATGAGACCTAGTAATTTCTATCCTATTGCAGGCTCGCTGGGCACGTTACCATACCACAAGCGATAAACATTTGATTAGAGACCTGCATGGGCCACCACTAAAACCATGTCACGCCCCAGTCCCAAAATAAACGGGACCAGGCCACGTGGCATTGGCCAGCTGACACGTCTCCGAGGATATCCCAATTTAATGGATCCTAGCGAAGTGTGCTATGCTGTCCTAAATCTACAAGTCTATAAATATCATACAACAGGCAGAGTCTAATCTCATCCACAAATACAACAAGAAATACTGAAATAAAATACTGGAAAATAAGAACAGAGTTGAATGTCATAGTACAAACCGAAATATGTCCGATGGGAACAAACCCACTACAAATGATGAAATAGAGTACTGAAACAGAAATAAAGAGTACAACTAGAGCAACTACTATCTAGATAAGAAGCTCCAGTCCTAGGCGAAAGGCCTACCAAGTAATCAGGGGAACTCTGACGGTAACACCTCAAGCTCCTCCTCTAGAGCGTACCTCATCTCTACTTCAGGCCCGTACACAGTGGGGTAGTACGCCTCGTCCAAATCTGAAAGTGAACCAGGTCCTCAGAGGGACGTAACAAGATACAAAATGCATGCCAGATATAGTACTGAATAAAATAAAGGGGGTGTGTTAACCATCTAAGTGAATGCAATGTAAGGACAACCTTGGAACGTATAGGTAGGTGTAGGTATAACGTCCATCTCTGAAGAGCATGGTATCTGATCATGTAACGTCCATTATTCCGAAGAATGAGATATCTACAATGTATATACGTCCGTTTCACTCCGAAGAGTACGGTATCTGAATATAGGAAGTCATTGGATCCGTGGCTCCTCTGGATACTACGGAGTCCGATGTGTGTGTCCCATACGTTTATCAGTTGTTCTCCCCGCCCAATGTGAATACACAAGTCGAATACACGACGTGAGTATCCTGTATCTATATGCCAAGTCACATCTAACTATATTACTCTAGATTACGTGCTAGTCCGTGATGCATGTCGTACGTACCGATAGCGAATCGGGTACGCGGACCCGCATCCCAACATGAATTTACCATCGTGATATGTGTACAGTGTCACGGTCTAGGAAGATATCAGAATATCCTCACAGTAGTAGGTGAGTCAGCTAGCAGCTAGGTCAAGTACACTACTCGTCGACGCATTCGTCGACTACACCCGAGTCAATCTCGGACGCGCACAGTTTATGTATATTGTAATATTTTATTATTTAATTTAAACAGTAATCCAGCAAGGTATACTTGTCTGTGTCCGGTAGCTGCGAATGCCAATGTCCTGCTCCTGAAGCCTCGATTGTACGGTCCAGCAATCCTATATATGATATAATAATATCGACATCAGACACTTACAATAGTATGACTAAGACACTATTTGCAGCAAAACACTTACACAGATCTTGACTGTACATCTAGTGGGACCATGTAGGACATATATTTATATATACATATCACATATATACATATATGTACATTAATATATATTTTACATAATAAAAATACGTAGGTTTAATAATACACATTAAAATAGCTTTTATAGATATACTTTAATAATAATCCAATAAATATGTACATATACATAATTCCTTAAAAATATATTTACATATTTAAAATATATAATACCATATATATTAATTTAATACATAGACATATATTTACATATATTTATATAAGCATTTATATATATAAGTACATATATACAACAGGTATATATATTATACATATATATTTATGTGTACAAAAAATAGAAAGTGTAATTATATATAATATATATTAACATATATTATATTAATACACAAAGTATAAATAGATTTATGTACATATTCATATATTTATATAATACTCTAATATACTAAATACCAATATATATATATATATATATACATATACATATACATATATATTAATAATAGGTGTAATGTATTTAATACTCATACATAATATACCAATAATTTATATACTATATATAATATACTAATAATTAATATACTACATACAATATACTAATTTATAGAATATATATATATATATATATATATATATATATATATATATATATATATATATATAATATGTATCAAATATTTAATATTCTAAATACACTACGTATATATATACATACATATATGTATTTATATATATACACACAATAGGGATTAATACAAGTATATACTATGTATTTACAAAATACATATATATGTATATCTCTAGTATATAATAAAACATACAAAATACAGTATATATATATATATATAATACTGTATTATACAGAAATATATATATAATATACTGTATATATATATAATACCCAAGTTTACAGAATATATATATATTCGTATACTACAGTACACAGGAAATCAGTCCCTACTACACGTATAAATACCGTATATATATGTATTTATACATACCGACGAGTAAGGGGGTCGAGGGGGATCCGTCGGACAGGTCATCGACGGCGAGGGTGGCCGGGCGGAGCTCCGGCAGCGCGCGGGGAGGAAGTTGATAGCAGCAGCAGCAGTTAACACTCGACGGTGCTGCGGGGGTCGTGGCGGTCGGCTGCGGCGTCGTCTGGGGGCGAGCCGCGGCGGGAACGGAGGGGACATGCCGGCGGTGGCTTTGGTAAAGCACGGCGGCCGGGCGAGCTAGGGTGTCGGGCTAGTCAGGGCTCGGGTGGTCGACTCGAGCTCGGGGGGGAAGTCTGTGGTCGAGGATGGTGGAGCTGGAGGTGGCTGTAGGCGGCGAGGTGGCTGAGGGCGGTGGTTGTAGGTGGGGGAAGGATCGCCGGAGGGAGTAGGGTCGTCGCGGGGGTGGCCGGAGGCGGGGGCTGGCCGGACGTGGGCGGCGGGAAGATGGGCAGTGGTCGGGCTGGTTTGTGAGGGTTTTGGGAAACTAGGGTTTAAGTTTGGTATTTCAGGGTTGTGTGCATTTAATGTGAGGTGACATGTAGTATATGTAGGTGAGAGAGTGGGGGGGGCTGCCTTGGGATTAGGGCCGGCTGGTAGTGTGCCTAGGGTTGTGTGAGGGTCTCCACATGTTGGACATGGGACTAGGATTAAAGGAATTTGAATGAAGGGTCATGATGTTCCCTCCAAAAATTGATGTAAGTACATAAAAAATGGGGGGAATTAAATTGTGGACCGGTCAAAGAATGTAGGTTCTTTCTTCATGTGGTTGGGCCAATGAGAGGGGGGCACCTCACTGCTAATTTGCACAAAGGCCCCTGAACTATTTAGAAATTGCACAAAATCTGGAATTGGGGATTTGATGTAACAAAATACCATGTTTGATGTTTTGTATTGGGCTAGAATAGTGTATGGTGTTTTGTATGAGGCTTGTGGGTGTGTGTGTGGGTTTGGGTTGGAGTTGGGTCTAATTTGAGTGAGGTTAGGTCACTACACTAATTAAATTATAATTAATGCACCGGGTGTCCCTAAATTAATTTAATAAATGCAGGAGGTCTAAATTGGGTGGCACAAGCGTCATTGGCGTAGTAGGCTTAGAGTATAATAATTTCATGATCGGGGTTGGTCAAAACGGGTTGAGGTTGGGTCTCAATTTCGATTGGAACGGACATCGTACGTAAATATACAATTTATTTAATTTACGTACGAACGTTTGTAACGACTTTTGTGCGACTAAAATTAGGCACAAAAATCAATATCTGGGGGTTACACAAGGGTCATTATGGTAGGTTAGTATGTCTAGGCCAAGTGTATGAAATTTGTTTCACGGTAACAGCTAGGGTAGTGTCCTAAATATCAGGACAACGGTAAGGTGTCCTAAGTAATAAAAGACTGCACAAATATTATAATACTTGTATAATAAATCTTAATTGTATCTAATTAACCCTAATTATGCTATCTAGGCTAATTTACCCTGAATTTTGGTCGAGGGGGTTTACACATCCGATTTTGTACCACAACTGCACGCTTTGCTTGATAAAGCGCCCAACTTGATACTCGAGCACGGATGCACGCTCGCTCACCCATCCGAAGTGCCTCAATGTTCCAACCAAGATGATCCACTTAAGCTCCAACTGCCCAATACAAAACCAACTCAAGCAACAAATCATATCCAACCAAACGATGCACACTCTATGCACACCAAAGTACGATGATTTCCATGTTCCAGTCTCAAGTGTACAAGCCATTACGTGTGTTCCATATTATTAGGCATAAAGGAGTAGAGAAGAAGAGACAGAGCCCACTCACCAAGTCTGATTTTGTTAAGCACCCTGCCTTGCCGATACGGCCGATCCCTTGAACCCATGGTCCGATACAAAGTACGATCTACTCAATTGGTATGACCGTGCGAGCAGGTCGTGCTCTCCAAATCATCCGACCGATCGGACTAAGAAAGACGGTATTATCGCTCCAAATTCAGCTATCTCACTACTGCTGTGAAAGAATATCTGATTCTATTGAACTCCGCTTGCGATCTGGATATGAAACTAACTCAAATCAATACTTGTTCTCAAATCCAACAAATCAAAATATAACCAGCTATTGCCTCATTCAATCCGACTCAGCATAATGTACCATGCGATTTGTGGGGCATTACAACTGTTGAGCAGTGTGGAAGAGTATCAGTGGCAGTAGTAGTAGGACTAGAATGTGTAGCGATTGTGAAGACCAAGGGGGGAGGGAGTCGAGCATACAGTAGCAACAATAGAATGGTGAATGAAGGTGAGAAACTCAGTAAGGGAGAGGGGATATTCAAGTGTCTTGGATACCTGGGACATGTGTCCAGACAAGTATCAGTTGTAGCTTGATATTGTAACTCCTACAGCAGCAGTGTCAACATCTAGGGGGCTCGAGTTAAGGTAAGTACTGGTGTAGTGTGTTGGATATTAGAAAGGTAAGTTGATGATTAGTTGAGAATTGTTCAGTTGTGTGCTTGGTATTGGGGAGCCTTAGAAGTAGTCTGGAGAGTACACACTGCAGTGTGTAGTCCAGGTAGAGAAGGGAGTTAAGGTTTAGTTCTTAGTATTTGCACTAATACTGACGTATTAGTGTATCTTTAGGTTCAGCTGATACTTGAGCAAGGTAATGGTTAAATGCAATGTAAGGTTAGCTAAACACTAAGGTTATGTTGTATCAGTGGAATTAGTTAGAAGCATAGGTGTTAAGGTATTATATAACTAAGAAAGTGTTAGATAATAGTTACTAGGTAATATATACACTACTTAGTATTATTAACTATATAAATATATAAATATAAGTTACTCATAGCATTAGCTAGTATAGTAATACTTTAAGGTAAACCTTAGAAACCCAACCAAGACTTGATATCACGTAGTATTAACTAGTATATCCTTGTATTGGACTTAGAAGCAAGTTATGACCCTAGAATCAGGGTATTATTCTAGTTTGGACCTAAAAAAGAATTTTTGACTCATTTCTGTTTATTATCATCATTTGCACCCAAGTGACATTGATATTCCTATATAGGGTTGTGTGACACCAGCTCGGATATCGAGTTACCGCTTTTGCTCCGGACTACAGGCGAGTACATCTCTCTGTTAGTTTTTATTTTATTATAGTATATATATTACTTCTTCTAGAACTGATATACTTGACTCTGACACATTGTTACACGGACTGGTAATATGGATCCTGTCCGGACCACAGGCGAGTACATCTCTCTACTAGTTTTCATTTTATTATAGTGTATATATCACTTCTTCTAGAACTAATATACTTGACTCTGACACATTGTTACACGAACTGGTAATATATGGATTCTGTCAAGAGATGTTATCCCCTACCGTGTTCAACGGGTACTCCTTACACATGTATTTTATCATGTGCATCGGGTATTATTTTTATGTGCTTCATGTGCAACCACTATTTCGTGTGCTAGTGTGACTATATCGTATTCATGTACGTAATGTATCATGATTGGTTCCATGAGTATTGGTTGGGGAGGGGGAGTAGAATTTGGTTATGTGATCAAGCCCTATTTACCTCATGTGTATATCGATTATACACCTCACGTATAATCGAGTTACCATATTTACCTTATGTACAACATAAGCCGATCACATAACGAACTTACGCTCTAAACCACATAGCTAGTATTCTAGTTTCTCTATTTACAGTTATTTTCTATTGCCTGTATTTATCTTTCCAGTGCATATTATATTTATCTGCATGTTCCAACTATATTTTCATTTCTAGTTACTTTTGCATCTTGTATTATTTTTAATTGCTTGTCATATATTCTCTACCATGTATTTGGAACTGCTTGAAGAGTTTTGTACTTCGCTCTAATCCTAATTGTATATATATTTTTCAGATGATTGGGTAGAGGAGTTGTCCCACTTATTACAAGCCGCTGGACGGAGAGCCACTAGAGGGTACTCCCCTAGAGCAGGAGGACTTAGTGCCAGTGACCGAGGAGGCTTAGACATTATTTTGGATATTGTATTAGTCTCATTATTAGACTTTTAGCATATATATATTATTTGAGACTTATATGATGCCTAGACTTGTAGATTTGGACTTGTGATGTATTGTGACTCCTTATTTCTCTCTTCTATTCCATATCATGCTTTTATCCTCCTTAGTTTATATTGTGATTGAGTATTGGTTAGCATTTATCATATATCATATTGTTTCTTCATTTGGAGTTGAGATATCATTGACAACTACATTATATTTATTGTGTGAGATATTTAGATAGTATTAATAACCTAGACAGCGTTCTACTATCGATGTTGCGGCGTAGGCTGGACGTACCCACGTACTTGTACCCTTACACCGGGTGCGGGTCATGACACGTTTTTGTAGTGGCCCATGCAGGTCAAGGTAGTAGTACTCAGACTTGGAGTATTATTACAAGCCTACTATAGGTATAGAATTTAAGTCTAGGATGAGAGTTTACTTAATCACAACTAGGAATATATCTAATCTATTATTTTTGCAGTCTTTATCATTCTGAATACTTATTTCTTTAAAATATTATTGTCCTTCTTTGATGATATCGTATCTTACGCAGTATTGACTTCTTTGTTTCAATTTGTCTTCAGGATGCCTCCGAAGATCAGATTCATTCGTTCGGGAGCAGCGACATCATCCTCAGCTACTTCTTGGCCTGCTGCGGAGAGGGCAGCAACTACTACTGCTTCTTCTCAAGTTGAGAGGGTCGCCTCATCGGTCTAGGTGGGGGTTTCAGCAGCAGCCTTTGGTGATGCTCCTCCTCCAGTTTCGAAGACAGTCCCAGCTACTTTCGAGGGACTTCATCCACCACTCCAGTGCCAATGGATGCTACACAATTATTCATACTTTTTAAAGAGATGATGGAGGCCTAGAGGGCCCAGGCTGAGGCGCAGCACCGGCAGTTCGACGTGATAAGATAGGGCATTGAGAATACCTACCAGGTGGCCATTAAAGCAGTCGGGAGAGGGGATCCTTTGCAGCCCCAGGATGCACATCCCAGGCCGGACAACATATAAGACTTCAAGAAGTTGGATCCCCGCAACTTCCAGAGGACAGAGGGTATTATGTATGCTGATGATTGGCTTGAGCACATCGAGCGCGTCATGCGCTGATCCTGCCTAGCAGAGGATTTGAAGATGGTGGCGGCAGTGTTACAGATGTCAGACATTGCTAGTACCTAGTTCCAGAATGAGCCGCAGATGACCGATCCGGGATTGACATGGGAGGACTTCAAGGACTTGTTCAGGAAGAAGTTCTTTCCGCCTACAGAGAAACTAGAGTAGGAGCGACAGTTCCAGAACCTTCATCAGGGGAACATGTCGATCGAGGTGTATGCCGCAGAGTTTGACAGATTAGGCAGATATGCTGCGTACATGGTACGAGAGCCTGAGATTCGGACGAGTCGATTCAGAGAGGGCCTAAACTGGAAGGTGAAGGCTCTTATTTCCTCGAGCCATGAGACATACGCAGTTATCCTGAAGGAGGCCCGCAAGGTCGAGAGAGACCTGAGTTTGAGGACCAAGAGGGACCGAAAGATCTTTGGTGGTAGGAGCAGTGCAGATCCAACCAATCGATCTCATTTCCAGCAGCAGAGACATCAGTTTTTTGTGCCGATCAGAGCACCAGTACAGAAGACGCACCAGATGCAGAGACTAGCTCAGTAGGCTGCTACTTGCCATTTCTGTAAGAAATCAGGGCATGGGTGGATGTTTACAGAAAAAAGGCTAGGCCAGTATTTGTTTTGTAGATCAGTAGACCACCAGCTGAGGGATTATCCTTGGACGTTAGTTCGACCAGCTCAGGGCGGAGCTCCAGTTCAGAGAGCACCCGCGAGGCCACCTATATGTTATTAGAGAGGACCTCTATTGCAAAAACAACAGCAGAGGTTTGTACAGCAGTACCAGCAGCAGCAGAGAGGTGCCCAGCAGGGGCGAGCATTCGTCCTGACGGTTGAGAAGACCGAGCCAGTGGGGGATATGATTTCAAGTTCAGTTCTTCTCGATTCTTTTCCATATTATGTTTTATTTGATTTTGGTGCTTTTTATAGTTTTGTATCAGTATCTTTTGCTCTTAAGCACCGTTTAGAGGCTGAAACTTTGGCTAGGACTTGCATGATCACGATTGGGGGTGGCATTATCCTAGTCAATGATATTTGCAAGGATCAGAGAGTTATACTGGGAGGCCGGGAGTAGAGTGCGTGCTTACTCATAATGCCACTTTTGGGCTACGATATTGTACTCAGGATGGATTGGTTGAGTAGGCACCATGCTAGTATAGATTATCGTGGAGGCAGGGTATTGTTTCGATCGTCAGAAGTGCCAGAGTTTGAGATTGCCAGAGGAGCAGCAAAGCAGAGTGAGGGTGCTACATATGGAGCCATAGTGGAAGAGAAGAAACCGCCACATCCGTTGATTGTAGAATTTATGGATGTCTTTCCTGAGGAGTTGCTGTTAGATTTATTTAAACTATATGATTCAACAAAGCAACTCCTTTCTTTTAGTCCCACATGGGAAAGGAGAAGTCATTCTCCTTTCCATATATTGCTTTACCCCTCTTAGTGGGTAAGTAGGCTTTGTAGGGGATGGGCTAGATCTCATCCAACCCGCGAGCGGATGCGCGATTTAAAGCGTATTTTTACGCGTTTATTATTCGCGCACTTAGCACTTTGCACGCTTGCGCGCCGCAGAACAGACACGGGTACAAAGGTAATTTCATAACTTATTTTATTTTATTTTTTATTTTCGTTGATTTGGTCTGGTGAGTTGCTGGTCTTCCGCGGAACTATTCTCACGTAATCCCGTTACGGAAAGAGTGAAAAAGGTTACGTGAGAGATATATCCAGGACACGAACCTGCCAGGACGAAAAAAACAGAAAATCAGTTTCCTTCTCTCTCTCTCTCGCTCTTTGTTCGGAACGAAAAAAACAATCGTACAGAGACGAAAAAGAAAAGAAAAACACCAGAACCTTAATTCCTCCAAAAACTCCTTCGTCCAATCTCCATTCTTCGGGCAAGGTTGTGATCGTTCGTGGGATTCGCCACCGGGTGCACGGTGAAGTGAATCGAAGGATTCGTTGTATCTCGGGGATAGATCGCCAAGAACCCACTGCACTGTTCGTGGGGCAAAATTATATTCTAAGGACAGCGTGTAACGTGCCTCGAATCCTATACTGTTTCTTGTCTTTAATTTTACATCTTCTTATTTGCATTATTTAGGAATTTCTCCAACAATCTTAGAATAGAATTTTCCTCGTAGCTTCTGTCTACTTTCTATTTTTTGGTTGAAAAAATTCCTATCTACATGATGAACACCGTAGAAGAACTGACCACCAACATTCACAACTCCTCCAAACCGGAGAAGTTTGATGGCCTGAACTTTAAGAGATGGCAGCGTAGGATGACCTACTGGCTGACTTGCTTGAAACTGGTTAAGGTTCTCAAAGAACCGAAAATCAAACCTGACTTACACGAACCTGCCAGGACATACGAATTAGAGTCCTACAATGAGACATACTTTATCTGTCACGGTAAAATTCTCAGTTGTCTTTCTGACACCCTCTATGATATATACTGTACTAGCTCTACGTCCAGAGAGCTTTGGGAAGCTCTCGATAAAAAATACTCAAATGAAGGAGCGGGTTCTGAGATTTACATTGTTGACAGATTTTTAGAGTTTAAAATGGTAGATGAGAAGTCTGTTGTTGAACAGACTAATACCCTTCAAACTATCATACACGAGATGTCTCAGAAAGACATGCCATTTGCTGATAAGTTTCTAATTGCTGCCTTCATTAATAAACTTCCCCCATCCTGGAAGGAATTTGGTTTAAAACTAAAACATAATAAGGAACCTATGTCTTTAGATGACCTATTTGTATCCTTCCGCATTGAGGAAGAAGGTAGAACTAGAGACAAGGAACCTCTAAGTACTAAATTTGAGGCAAAGTCACACATTGTTGAAACCAAGGGAAAGCCTAAGGGCCAACCCTATCAACAGAGGAATAACCCCCAGAACAGGAATCCTACAAAGAAACAGTTTCTTAAGCCAAGAGCTGTGATTGGGAAAGACAACAGACCTAAGCGGGAATGTTACAACTATGGTAAGCCTGGTCACTTTGCTAGGCAATGCCGCCACAGGAAGAAGGGTCAGGGATTTCAGAATCCTGATCGTCGAACTCCTGCAGACGCTACTGTTGTTCCACGGGCTCATGTTATCATAGCCGAGACCGAATCTATCGGTACCGATGATCAGAGGTTTGTAACCGTATGTTCTGTTTTTGAGTCCTCGTATCAGCCTACTGACTGGTGGGTTGATACAGGGGCAAATGTCCATGTATGCCCTAATATTGATTCTTTTTCCTCCTACCGACAGGTTGAGGAAGGCGAATCAGTAGCTATGGGAAACTCGAGTGCTGCCAGAGTGCATAGAAAGGGAAGAGTGAACCTCAAGTTGTCTTCGGACAAGATTCTCCCTTTGCATAATGTGCAGCACGTACCGGACGTAAATAAGAACTTAATTTCTGGTTATTTGCTAAATAAACATGGTTATAAACTGGTATTTGAGTCTGATCGAGTTGTAATCTCCCTGAACGGTAACTTTATTGGGAAAGGCTTTGTATGTGGGGGTCTGTTTAAACTTTTTGTGGACATGCCTTGCAGTGCATTAAATTCATGTTTAAATAATATTGCATCTACTTCTACTCCTGATTCAAATGCTCTCTCTTATAATACTGATAGTTGTGATGTTTGGCATGGTCGTTTGGGATATGTCAATTTTAACTCTTTAAAGAGAATGTCTAAGTTACAATTGATTCCTAAGATTGACATAAGCAGGAATGGAAAATGTGAGATATGTACACAAGCCAAACAGCCCAGGAAATCCTTTCATTCTGTTGAAAGGAGTTCTCAGCTATTGGAGCTTATTCACAGCGATATTTGTGAATTGAATGGTATTCTCACTCGTAGTGGTAAAAGGTATTTTATTACATTTATAGATGATTATTCAAAATACTGCCATGTTTACTTGCTTAGAACTAAAGATGAAGCTTTCAGTAAGTTTGTATCTTTTAAAGCTGAAGTTGAAAACCAACTTGAGAAGAAAATTAAAATTCTTAGGTCTGATCGTGGGGGTGAATACACCTCTGCCGAGTTTGACTCCTTTTGTGAATTGCATGACATTATACATGAGGTAACTGCTCCTTATGCTCCTCAACAGAATGGGGTAGCAGAAAGAAAAAATAGAACATTTCTTGATATGATTAATGCTATGTTAGGTAGCTCTGGTTTATCTGATTATTTATGGGGGAAGCCCTTCTTTCTATATGTCATATTTTAAATAAAGTTCCTTTCAAAAAGACTGATAAGACCCCTTATGAACTTTGGAGAGGTAGAAAGCCATCTTTGAAATATTTCAAAATGTGGGGGTGCCTTGCTAAAGTTTCTGTCCCTCCTACCAAGAAAAGAAAATTGGGACCAAAGACCGTAGATTGTGTATTTTTGGGATATGCCAAAAATAGTACTGCTTATAGATTTCTTGTAATTAAGAGTGAGGTAAATGGTATTGATGCTAACACAGTTATGGAATCTAGGGATGCTACATTTTTTTGAAAATATTTTTCCATTGAAAAATAGAACTTCTAGTTCTTCTATTTCTACACAAGTCCCTGTTGTAACCTCTAGTTCACAACCAGAGGATATTATCCCAGTAGAACCCAGGAGAAGTAGAAGAACAAGATGAGAACCAAACCTAGGTGAAGGTTTTTTCACCTATCTCGTTGAAGAGGATCCTATATCTTATCAAGGGGCTATGTCCTCAGTTGATTCCTTATTTTGGAAAGAGGCCATAAATAGTGAAATGGATTCTATTATATCAAATAGAACTTGGAATTTGGTTAACCTTCCTGCAGGTTGCAAACTAATAGGTTGCAAATGGATCTTCAGAAAGAAGTTAAGACCTGATGGGTCTATTGAGAAATTCAAAGCCAGGTTAGTGGCTAAAGGGTTCAAACAAAGAGAAAGGGTAGACTTTTTTGACACTTACTCTCCTATTACAAGAATTGCTACAATTAGAATGTTGATAGCTATTGCATTTATTTATAAACTGTTTATTTATCAAATGGATGTAAAAACTGTATTTCTGAATGGAGATTTACAGGAAGAGATTTACATGGAACAACCTGAAGGGTTTGTTGTTCCAGGGCAAGAACGCAAGGTATGTAAATTAATTAAATCTCTCTATGGGCTGAATCAAGCGCCAAAGCAATGGCATGATAAATTTGACAAGGTAATTCTATCATATGGTTTTGCTATTAATGATTCTGATAAATGTGTATATAGCAAAACTATTGGTAGCTCTTGTGTAATATTATGCCAGTATGTTGATGACATTCTTATTTTTTGTACTGACATGGATATTATTTATGATATCAAATCATTTCTGTCTCAAAATTTTGATATGAAAGATTTAGGACCTGCTGATGTAATTTTAGGACTTAAACTAAGTCGTACTTCTGAGGGAATTGGTATCTCCCAATCTCACTATATAGAAAAAGTTCTAAAATGATTTAATTATTTTGATTCTAAACCTGTGAGTACTCCATATGATGCAAGTATCAGGTTGAAGAAGAATAAAGGAGACAGTGTGGCTCAGTTGAAGTATTCTCAGCAAATCGAATGCCTGAACTATATTGCTAATCGTACCAGACCTGATATTTCCTACGCAGTAGGAAAGCTTAGTCGGTATACTAGCAATCCGAATAGTTCACATTGGACTGCCTTGGAACGGGTAATGAGATACCTAAAGGGCACGATATCCCATGGATTATTCTATGGAGGATACCCATCTGTATTAGAAAGGTATACTGATGCGAACTGGATCTCCGATATAGATGAGACCAAAGCCACAAGTGGATATGTATTCACATTAGGTGGAGCTGATGTTGCATGGAACTCTACCAGGCAGACCTATATTTCTAGATCTACTATGGAGGCAGAATTTATAGCTCTTGACCTCACCAGTGAGGAAGCAGACTGGCTTAGGAATCTGGTAACAAATATTCCTCTGTGGAGCAAACCAGTTAATGCTATCCCTGTACACTGTGACAGCCAAGCTGCAATAGCAAAGGCTCAAAGGACAAGTTATAATGAAAAATCCAGACATATACGTCTGAGGTACAATCGGGTGAAGCAATTGTGATCCAGTGGAGTAATTGTAATTGACTTTATCAGATCAAAGAACAATCTAGGAGATCCTCTAACTAAAGGGCTCTCAAGGAGACTTGTGTTGGAGACGGCAAGAGGAATGGGGTCAAAGCCCATAGATTCAGTCACCTCAAAGGTAACCCAACCTTTGATTGGAAGCACCAAGAAAAGGTTCAATAGGTAACAACAAAATTGATGTGTGACTAGAAACACTATATGATAGTAATTGTAAAGTACCATTCCTCTTATGTATAGTGTTAATCTACAATAAATAAAAGGGTAATTGTAAAATCTCAATGAATCTGTGGCTTGTAAAGCAGGGTATATAAATTGCAGAATCCTAGAAAGATTCACCTATTTAAGAGTGAAAGTGGGGCCATTTTCTATGGGAACTCGGGCTGTTCTCTAGAGCTCTTAAGAAATCGAGATAGCACATGGCCGAAAAGTGTACAACTGTTGATACGATCAAATGCCTATAATATGTTTGTGTGTATGTTGAGTCTGTACAAGTAAGATCCTAAGTTCAAGACTTAAGTCACTTTGGGTCTGTATAGATGAGATGTATAACACTAAGGGGAGATTCAAGTCCGGAAGACACCTTCCTCTGATACACAATATGATTGCCCATATCTTGTTTTCCTTCCTATATGTCCTATCGTGCTATACCTTCCTTTTTTTTCTTTTGTTGAATCATGTGGGGGATTGTTAGATTTATTTAAACTATATGATTCAACAAAGCAACTCCTTTCTTTTAGTCCCACATGGGAAAGGAGAAGTCATTCTCCTTTCCATATATTGCTTTACCCCTCTTAGTGGGTAAGTGGACTTTGTAGGGGATAGGCTAGATCTCATCCAACCCGCGAGCGGGTGCAGAATTTAATGTGCATTTTTACGCGTTTATTATTTGCGCACTTAGCACTTTGCACGCTTGCGCGCCGTGGAACGGACACGGGTACAAAGGTAATTTCATAACTTATTTTATTTTATTTTTTATTTCCGTTGATTTGGTCTGGTAAGTTGCTGGTCTTCCGCGGAACTATTCTCACGTAATCCCGTTACGGAAAGAGTGGAAAAGGTTACGTGAGAGATATATCCAGGACACGATCCTGAGATCTGAAAAATAGAAAATCAGTTTCCTTCTCTCTCTTTCTCTCGCTCTCTGTTCGGAACGAAAAAAACAACAATCGTATAGAGACAAAAAAGAAAAGGTAAACACCAGAACCTTAATTCCTCCAAAAACTTCTTCGTCCAATCTCCATTCTTCGGGCAAGGTTGTGATCGTTCGTGGGATTCGCCACCGGATGCACGGTGAAGTGAATCGAAGGATTCGTTGTATCTCGGGGATAGATCGCCAGTAACCCACTACACTGTTCGTGGGACGAAATTCTATTCTAAGGACAGCGTGTAACGTGCCTCGAATCCTATACTATTTCTTGTCTTTAATTTTACATCTTCTTATTTGCATTATTTAGGAATTTCCCCAACAGTTGCCGGGGTTGCCACCAGACAGAGATATGGAGTTCTCTATAGACTTAGTGCCAGGCAGAGCCAATATTATAGCACATCTATAGGGTGAACAAAAGTGGACTGACATAATTAAAGAATCAGGTGGATGAGTTATAGGAAAAAATGCTTCATCCGCTCTAGTTCATCACCATGGGGTGCTCCGATATTATTTATACCAAAGAAGGATGGGTCAGTGCTCATGTATATCGACTACAGAGCTTTGAATAACCTCACTATCAAGAAAAAATATCCCATGCCGAGGATTGACGATCTGTTTAATCAGTTGAGTAGAGCGAAGGTATTCTCCAAGATAGACTTGTGGTCGGGGTACCACCAGGTAAAGGTGAAGAAGGAATATATTTCGAAGACAGCTTTCAGGACTTGGTATAGGCAGTTTGAGTTCTTGGTGATACCATTTGGGTTAACTAATGCCCCAGCGGTATTCATGAACCTGATGAATAAGGTGTTTCATCAGTACCTGGATCAGTTTGTGGTGGTTTTCATTGATGATATATTGATATATTCAAAGACCCCGAAGGGGCATGAGAAGCACCTGAGGATAGTTCTGGAGACCCTCAGGAAGGAGAAGCTTTTTGGAAAGCTTTTAAAGTGTGAGTTCTTCCTTGATAAGGTTGAATTCATCGGGCATGTGATTACAGGAGATGGGATCTCAGTGGACCCGAAGAAGATTTTAGCAGTTGAGTTGTGGTCTACCCCGAGTTTAGTGGCAGAGATTATGAGATTTCTTGGATTGGTAGGCTATTATCAAAGATTTTTTCAGGACTTCTCCAGGATTGCGGGGGCGATGACTAGGCTGACCCGGAAGAACATGGAGTTCGTTTGGGCAGAGGAGTGTCTGGTCGCCTTTGAGGAGTTGAAGAAGATGTTGACTACAGCTCCAGTGTTGACGTTGCCATCGGGGACATAAGAATTTTCTATATACAGTGATGCTTCGGGTAAGGGTTTGGGATGTGTGTTGCAGCAGAACGGAAAGGTGATTGCCTATACTTCCAGGCAATTACGCCCGCATGAGAAAAATTACCCTACCCATGACTTAGAGTTTGCAGCAGTCATCTTTGCTTTAAAGCTGTGGAAATACTATTTGTACAGAGAGCATATGAAGATATTTACAAACCACAAGAGCTTAAAGTATGTGTTTACACAAAAAGAGCTCAACATGAGGTAGCGGCGATGGTTGGAGTTGATGAAGGACTTCGACATTTTCTTGCAGTACCATCCATAGAAGGCCAACATAGTCATTGATGCCTTGAGAAGATATCAAGTAGCTATGTACTTGACGAGGGACAAAAATTTATTGGCAGATCTTGATAGCTTGGGTATTGAGGTAGTAGTTCCTGGAGTTACCGTACAAATATGGGGACTTCAGGTACAGTTAGAGTTGATAGACCGGATCAGAGCTGCACAGTTCGAGGATGAGTCTCCGAGGAGTATCAGAGCACAAGCACAGATAGGATTGGCAGAGGACTTCAGTATTGCTAAGGATGGATCATTGTGTTACGGTACCAGATTATGTGTGCCAATTGGAGCATTACGTGAAGAGGTTCTTCAAGAGGCGCATCGATCTCAGTAATCTATGCATCCAGGTGCCAACAAGATGTATAGAGACATGAGAGAGCATGTTTGGTGGTATGGTATGAAGTGGGAGGTAGCGAGCTTCGTATCTAGATGCTTGGTATTCCAGCAGGTAAAGGCGGAGAGACAGAGGCCATGTGGATTTCTTCAGCCTTTACCTATTCCAGAGTGGAAGTGGAAGCATGTGAAGATGGATTTTGTTTTAGGGCTTCCGCGTTATCCAGGAGGTAAAGACATAATTTTGGTCATCGTTGACAGGTTGACCAAATCGGCCCACTTCTTGTCATTTAAAGTTGGTACATCTACGGAGAAGTTCACGGAGATGTATGTGTGGCAAATAGTCAGATTACATGGAGTTCCTGTAAGCATAGTCTTAGATCAGGATATTCGCTTCACATCCCACTTTTGGAGGAGTTTCCAGGCTAGCTTGGGCACCCAACTCAAGTTTAGTACCGCATATCACCTCCAAACAGACGGACAGTCAGAGAGGATTTTTCAAAATCTCGAGGATATGATTCACACCTGTATTTTAGATTTCAGAGGCTCTTTGGAGGATCATCTTCACCTAGTAGAGTTTGCTTACAATAGCAGCTACTAGGCCAGTATTGAGATGTCACCATTTGAGGCGTTATATAGACGGAGATGTCACACTCCGTTGTGGTGGGATAATATTGGTGAGAGAGCTTTATTGGGACTGGAGATGGTTGTGGATGCAGCAGAGAAGGTGAAGCTTATCAGGGATAGACTTCGGGTGGCACAGTATAGACAACATCATTGGGCCGATAGCCACTGGAGACCATTAGAGTTTGAGATATAGGTTTTGTTTGCATTAATTATGATTGCTTATTTTTGATAGAGTGCTAAGGCTGTATTTTGTACTAGGTCGACGATCTGGTGTTCTTGAGAATTTTTTTGACACGTGGCACCATTCGCTTTGGTGGAGGCAGAAAGCTTAGTCCACGGTATATCAGACCCTTTGGTGTTCTTGCGAGGGTCATTGTAGTGGCTTACAGACTAGACGTGCCTCCTGCACTAGAGGGAGTGCATAATGTGTTCCATGTGTCACAGCTGAGACGGTACGTGGTAGATCCTAGCCATATATTAGATCAATCGGAGATCGAGGTGGGTCCGACTCTCAACTACCCAAAGCATCCTGTGGAGATTCTTGATCGCAGAAAGAATGTGATGCAAAACCAGATGATTTCCTTGGTACGCGTCGCGTGGAGGCATCACTCTCCTGGAGAGTCTACCTGGGAGAGGAAATCCGAGATGCGAGAGCGATACCCTTATCTGTTTGAGCTGGGAGGTATAATTATTTCTTGCTTGATTGCTTGTTTTAGTTAGTTCCTTCCATAAATTTTGAGGACAAAATATTTCTGAGGGTAGGTTTGTCACTCCCAATTTTCCAAATAAGGGTACTTTGGTCATTTTGAATATCTACTTATTTCTAGTGATGTGCTATTTAATTTAATTGTGTTTGTATTATTTATTTATAGTAGGAGACTAGCCATTAAATAGAATTGACACTAGTAAACCCAATTAGACTCGTCATGACAATTTATTGAGCCCAATATGGACTAGGCCCGTTAGACCCATTCCTTCTAGTTAATTAGGAGGATTAGCCTAATTTGCATTAGTTATAAACCTTTCCAATATGACCCTTCTTAATTGCTCTTCATATTTAATTAGTGAGGGCAACTTGGTCATTAACAATTGCTTGGAGAAGAGGATAGCAAGGGCCGACCACTTAAAGGCTTTTCACTCTCTCTTCTCTCCAATTATTCATTCATTTTGATATCCCCAATTCTCTAGATCCCTAATTCACTCATCCCTCCACCAATTCACCCTTTTTCCCTGTTAATTTTATTAGCAAGGAGCATTGGAGCTTGGATTTATAAAAAGCAGTTGAAAGAGGAGCTTGTGGCAAGGAGATCATGTCCGAATCAAGTCCATTATATATTTCATTGAGAATCCATCTCTCAATAGGTATAGATCTGAATTTATCTCTATTTAAGTTCCAAATTATATATTTAACCATTAGGAATCACCCCTTGGCTTAGGGTTACCCATAGGATCAAGAATTGGGTCCATATGACTTGTATTGTGAAAGTTACATGGTAATTTATCTCCAAATAGGAAAAATTATGAATTTGACACATCAATTGTGTGTCATGAGACCAATTAGATCTAATTAGACTTAGATCGAGGTTATAAAACTAGGTACGTGTCCACAATTGGATACGAGTAGGTCGTATCATAATACGGTGTGATACTTTGTGATACGGGGGTCCAAATTGGGTATTATGCATGCTTAGTATAATTTCTGCTCAATTTCCTTTGTAATTAGTTGATTTAGTTGTATTGTGATGATATTGGGTTGTATACATGGATAATTGTAGAGAAGTTGGGTTTGACTCTTCATTTGGATATGTATCATGAGATTCTCAACTATACACTATAGATGTTCAATTAATTGAAAATAGTGCACATGTATATAGGTATATGGTGTGTGTGTCTTATATATTTATATTTATATATTGGTTGGTGTGTGTGCATCTATGAGAGTGTGACTGTGTACTAGTGTGAGTGTGTGCTGTATTCGAGGAGTGGCAGTGCATGTGTGTGTGTGTGTGTGTGTGTGTGTGTGTGTGTGTGTGTGTGTGTGTGTGTGTGTGTATGGAGGTGTGTGTTTGAGTGTTTCAGGAATTAAAGGTGTGTATCTGGCAACTGGAGATGTGCTTACTATGACAGTGTGTATGTGAGGTGAGTGAGTGAGGATTGTTAGAAATCAATGTGTGTTATCATGTGTGAGATGCCTATATATAGAGTATGTGTGGTAGTGGTGTGTTATGTGTGGAGGAGTAAGAGGGGAGCTTGATTAGTAGCAAACAATGAAATAAGCAAGAGCAGCAATGACAAGCAGTAGAAGTGGCAATGACTGTAGCAATAGCATGCCAAGTGATATGCAGGTCTGCAAGTTTGGGGAAGATTGTTCCAGCGGCTGTTTAGCAGTATGTAAGAGTATCAGTGGCAACAGTAGTAGGACTAGAATGTGTAGCAATCGTGAAGACCAAGGGGAGGAGGGAGTCGAGTATACAGTAGCAACAATAGAATGGTGAATGAAGGTGAGCAACTCAGTAAGGGAGAGGGGATGTTCAGGTGTCTTGGATACCTGGGACATGTGTCAAGACAGGTATCAGTTGTAGCTTGATACTGTAACTCCCTACAGCAGCAGTGTCAACATCTAGGGGGCTCGGGTTAAGGTAAGTACTGGTGTAGTGTGTTGGATATTAGAAAGGTAAGTTGATGATTAGTTGAGAAGTGTTCAGTTGTGTGCTTGGTATTGGGGAGCCTTAGAATTAGTTTGAAGAGTACACACTACAGTGTGTAGTCCAGGTAGAGAAGAGAGTTGAGGTTTATTTCTTAGTATTAGCACTGATACTGACGTATTAGTGTATCTTTAGGTTCAGCTGATACTTGAGAAGGTAATGGTTATGTGCAATATAAGGTTAGCTAAACACTAAAGTTATGTTGCATCTGTGAAATTAGTTAGAAGCATAGGTGTTAACGTATTATATAACTAAGAAAGTGTTAGATAATAGTTATTTGGTAATATATGCACTACTTAGTATTATTAACTATACAGATACATAAATATAAGTTAGTCATAACATTAGCTAGTATAGTAATACTTTAAGGTAAACCTTAGAAATCCAACCAAGACTTGATATCATGTAGTATTAACTAGTATATCCTTGTATTGGACTTAGAAGCAAGTTATGACCATAAAATTAGGGTATTAGTCTAGTTTGGACCTAGAAAAGCATTTTTGACTCATTTTGGTTTATTATCATCATTTGCACCCAAGTGACATTGATATTCCTATATAGGGTTGTGTGACACCAGCTCGGACACCGAGTTACCACTTTTGCTCCAGACCACAGGCTAGCACATCTCTCTATTAGTTTTTATTTCATGATAGTGTATATATCACTTGTTCTAGAATTGATATACTTGACTCTGACACATTATTACACGGACTGGTACTATATGGATCCTGTCAGGAGATGTTATCCCCTACCGTGTTTAACGGGTACTCCTTACACTTGTATTTTATTATGTGCATCGGATATTATTTTTATGTGTTTCATGTGCTTTATGTGCAACCACTATTTCGTGTGCTAGTGTGACTATATCGTATTCATTTATGTAACGTGTCGTGATTGGATCCATGAGTATTGGTTGGGGAAGGGGAGTAGAAGTTGGTTATGTGATCAAGTCCTATTTACCTCATGTGTATGTCGATTATACACCTCACGTATAATAGAGTTACCGTATTTACCTCATGTGCAACCTAAGTCGATCACATAACAAACTTGGACTCTAAACCACATAGCTAGTATTCCAGTTTCTCTACTTACAGTTATTTCCTATTGCGTGTATTTATCTTTCCTGTGCATATTGTATTTATCTACCTATTTCAGCTATATTTCTATTTATAGTTACTTGTGCATCTTGTATTCATTTCTGTTGCTTGTCATATATTCTCTACCATATATTTGGAACTGCTTATAGAGTTTTGCACTTCGCTCCAATCCTGATTGGATATATATTTTCAGATGATTGGCTAGAGAAGTTGTGTCCCACTTATTATGGGCCGTAGGACGGTGAGCCACTAGAGAGTACTCCCCTAGAGTAGGAGGACTTAGTCCCAGTGACCGAGGAGGCTTAGATATTATTTTGGACATTGTATTAGTCTCGTTATTAGACTTTTAGCATGTATATATTATTTGAGACTTATATGGTGCCTAGATTTGTGGATTTGGACTTGTGATGTATTGTGACTCCTTATTTCTCTCTTCTGTTACATATCGTGCTTTTATCCTCCTTAGTTTATATTACGATTGAGTATTGGTTAGCATTTATTATATATCCTATTGTTCCTCTATTTGGAGTTGAGATATCATTGACAGGTACATTATATTTATTGTGTGAGATATTTAGATAGTATTGATGGCCTAGACAGAGTTCTACTGCCGATGATGTGACGAAGGCTGGACGTACCCACGTACTTGTATCCTTACACCGGGTGCGGGTCGTGACAGTAGTTCACACAAAAGTTTTCTCTCTAATATACCTCGATCCAACGAAGAACTATATAATATAGAATATAGTTGCTGATTATAATTTTTTCTTCATCACAGAATTCAAGAACCAAAAATACGTTCTTTCTTGCAAACGCAGTTACAATTGGGATAGAACATTTACAACTAGAAGAAGATGAGACAAATATAGAATAAAAATTATTCTTGCTGGGGTGGTGAAGACCACCATTGTTCAAAGCAAGATTTGTCCTCTATCGACGATCTGTTCCTCGGAGCCAGCAAGTTCACAAAAGAACTTCTGGAACGCTTGTATTCACCTTTTTGTATGACTCGAA
Organism: Iris macrosiphon; assembly: GCA_036927795.1. Lineage (NCBI taxonomy): Eukaryota > Viridiplantae > Streptophyta > Magnoliopsida > Asparagales > Iridaceae > Iris > Iris macrosiphon. The sequence goes on from JAYESA010000004.1 coordinate 218,504,700, forward strand.
CGGACTCCTTTGGACTCCTCTTTCTCAATTTTTGGTGTGTATCAAAAGGAGACTGGAGGCCTCTTTATATAGGGAAGGATGAAAGCCTATCCTCCTCTTCTTTCCGATGTGGGACTAAAAAGCCAATATACAAATTAATATCCCACAATCGCAGCCCAATACATAGCCCGCTCAGTGTCCATTCAACGATCGTTCAGCACCTGCTCATGCAACATGCGCATGCAACCCGAGCATAAAACTCGAACACGGGCACAACAAAAGCGCACAAGCACCTTGCAACGATTCTGACGTGTTCCGCTCATGCAACACGTGCATGCAACCTGAGCATAAAACTCGTGCACGAGCGCAACAAATGCGCACAAGCGCCTTGCGACGATACTAAGTGCAAAGTACGCCAACAAAGTGCCACTTTGTGCCCGAGTTCGAGCCCGAGTTCGAATCCGAGTAGCTCCTATAGAATAATATCCAAGAGCATAACAAAAAGCTTAAAAGCTTTCATTAAGGAGTTAATCTTTTTTTCTCCTAATAAAATACCCCCACATGGCACCCATGTGCCCCACCATACCCCATGTGCATACCTCAACACATATAAAGTATTATATTGAGATACCCACTTTGTGGTGTAGCCAATATGGGACTATCTTCACTAGTCCAAAAGCAAAAACACCAACAGCTAAGTCCCGTAGGGACTTAGCGACTAAGATTCGGGCCCGGACAAAGTGCGTAAAGTGTCACTTTGATAGTTTATTTTGTACTTCATACGTACGCATCGGGCGTGAGATAATGCTCGTGCACTCATTTTCTGCATGAGTCAACCTGCGTGCGTAATCTGCTACAAAGTGTCTGCATTGGTATCTGTGGGTGAGTCTGCACGAAGGTCTGCATGGGGTTTGCACGAGGTCTTCTTATGACTATGTACGCGATTCTGCATATGGGTCATCTACACGGGGCTTCTACGCGGGTCGCTTGCGACACACAGTCTGTTATTGCTGTCAGCGCAGACTACTGCTGATGTCAGCACAGTATGCGACTGTCAGAATAAACTGTGTAGTTTGACAGATTTGGTTCACCTATCCTAGATTTTGGCAATTTCTATAGGCACTTCATATTTTGCTTAAGGGCAGTCCATATTTTGATATAAAATCCAATAAAAAAATAGATTCCAACCTCTCTCTTCTCCCCATGCTCTCTTCTCCATATGCTCTCTTCCAAAGCCTACTTTCTACCAATTCTCAAAATTATATACACTAAAGTGAAGATTAGAGATCAAAATAATCGTCCCACTACACAAAAAGGTATAGTATTCAACCGTTATTTGGTATGTCATCGATTAACTATGACGATTAGGTTTTTCAAACATTAGGTCCACATATAAATATTAAATTTTATGTATTTAATGTAAAAGAGATGCATCTCGAAGAAATTGGGTCATCCAATACACTTAATCCTCTCTCTGCTATGGCCGAAGAACTCCTCGGTTCTTTCGAAGAACCCTTGGTAATGAATTTGACAATTTATTGTCAAAAAATTTGGCAGTAGGATTGTCAAACAACTGACTGTCCTATAAAAGAGTAGGAATGTCAAACAACTGACAGTCCTATAAATAATTAGGACTGTCAAACAACTGGCCGTTCTTTTTTTTTCTTAAGACTGTAAGTAAATTTACAGTCCTAAAAAAAATAAGACTGTCGCATTCCCTACAGTCCTAGTTATTTTGAGAACTGTCCTAATTTCTGTAGTCCTAGTTTCCTGCAGTCACTTCAATTTTAAACAGTTCTATTAACTTAATTTCTTTTGTAGCGGTTATCGTCTTCCGTATTATGGTACCTCCTCCAATTGTCGTTGATGTAGGCAATTTATTCTCGATCGATATTTGCTTTGAATCAGACGAACAAGCGTTACATTGGTGTAGAAAAGTTGGTCGAGAAAACAAAATAGTCATTGTGATATCAAGATCGGCCCAAACCGTTCGGGACGCAAAACTATAGAGCTTGGATATGAAAGAAGTGGTTTGTTCAGGTCTCATGGAAAGAAAGATATAGTTCCCCAAAGAAAAGTTCCAAACATAAGCGTTGGTATGAGGAAATGCGGTTGTCCATTCAAGATCTCTATTGTAAACATAGAAGATGTGAAGTGGATAGTCCAAGTGAAGAATGGAATCCACAATCATGATATTGTCGAAACACTTACGGATTATTCCTATGTCGGACGGTTGAATAATATTGAGCAGAAGAGAGTTGAAGATTTGTCCAATTTAGGAGTTGCACCCAGAAAAATTTATTCTGCCATACGACACGAAGACAAGAATAACAACTCAACAATGAAGTCAATCTACAATGCAATAGCGAAATCAAACACCAATAGTAAGAAAACAAGAATGGCGATGCCTCAAGTATTGAAGTTGCTTGCCGATAATTATTATATGGAGTACCATAGAAGACATCAATAGAGTAATGAAGTCCTTTCAATATTTTGGGCTCATCCTGATTGCACACATTTAGCTTGGTCCTTCGGTAACGTATTGGTTCTTGATTGTACATATAAGACAAATAAATTCAAGGTGCCTCTCTTTCACATTGTTGGCTTCACCTCTACCGGAAAAATATTTTTAGTTGCTTTTTGCTTCATGAAGAGTGAGAAACTTAAGGACTACACGTGGTCATTGGAAAAACTAAAATCACTTTATACCGGACATAGAGAGCCGTCTATTTTTGTTACTGACAGAGAATATACCATAATTAATGTATACCTATCATCTTTCCTCACGCGGATACACTACTATGCACTTGGCATATCAATTGCAATATTCAATCACAATGTAAGTTGAAGTTCGAAAAGGTGGATGGTAAAATTGACAAAGATATTTTTGAAGAATTCTACAGTGATTGGAATCATGTATGGCGAGCCAATATGAAAGACAGTTACGATACAGCATGGTACTTGTTCAAAGAAAAATAGGAGATGAGGGAGCCGGTATGCATTTATTATATCAAAAATATATTGCTAGAACCGTATAAAGAACACTTTGTCTTAGCATGGACGAATAAGGTAAAGCATTATGGCACAGTGACCACCAACCGGGTTGAAAGATCACACACAAAATTAAAACAACATCTAAGGTCATCGATTGGTAATTTAGTCTCCGTTTGGCAAGCTATCAACTTAATACTAAATCTGACGGTGAACGAGATTAAGGCATCATTTGAGATGAGCCTGAATATTACATAGCATGAACATAGAAATGAACCCCTCTTAGATGCTTTAATGTATGTAATATCTCACAAGGCATTGGGCTTACTATTTGAGGAGATAGGTAGGTCAAAGTTCGTGGACTTTGATCCAGAAGTTTGCGGATATTTACATCGACATATACTAGGCCTCCCTTGTGCAAATGAGATTAATGAATATCATCATCAGTCTAGACCTATTCCGCTAAATATTGTTGATCAACATTGGAGGCAGTTGTCGATAATGTCCGTGATGAAGAGTGACAATGATTTCTTTTCTTTGCCATAAGTAAAACTCCTTCACGCAAGGTGGTGTGCCTCACTGGGGGCGGAGCAGGAGTTCATTGAGCTTAAAATCCAAGAAATTGCTAACCTGGTAACTACTAGAATGCACGAGCCATCCGTTGTTTCCAATACTAAGAGAAGACCTCAAACAAGATTGAGTAGTTCACAGAAGAAAAGGATGGAGTCAACTAAGAGAGATTCATCTTTCTTTGAGCATGTTGAACGAAGTTTAGAGCAAGCTCAGTCTATGAAACGGAAGAGTAAGCTAATTGTTCGAAGGAAAAAACAGAAAACGAATATGCCAAACGAATGTTTGGGTGTGTATATTGAAGGCTTCCTACCTGAGATATGCAGTTACATTTGGTCCATTGTTGATGTTTCCAAGGATAGTCATTATGGATTTCATGTGCTTGCAAGATATCTTGGTTATTCCGAGAAAGAATGATGGAGACAGGTTCATGTAGAGTTGTATGAGGAGTTGGAGTCTCGTCTTTCATTCTACACCGGCATGTTCAGCGAAGAATATGTTGGATATTTATTGACAAGCATTCCTTGCACTGATACCGTTCCCGGAGAAGACCACTACATGTCTAACCCGGCCGCTTCATATTTATTTGCTAATAGGTATAAGATATCTATTGTACTTATTTTAGATAATATTAACAATACGTTCTTTTCGATGCGCGCTCCACCGGCTGAGCACAGACTATGTACTATAGGATATATCGGGAACCACTTTGTCATTCCAAAGTTGATCGATCATTCTCCTATTCCTCAACCCTTAATAATTTGGTATAAACATGTACTAAATATAGCGATTGCCTGGACGACACCTTTTATGGAGAAAATAAATCTCTATAAGAAGTTGTAGAAGATGGAGGAGCCCAGAGACATGCCCATTGGCCACTTCGATGTTCAAATCGATTGATACGAGTGGGCTATTTACATTTTCCACTTTTGTATCATTTTGTATAATTTTGTCACCTAGTTGGTTCATGTATAATTTTGTATAATTTTGTATAATGTTGAACCACTTTTGTATAATGGTGATTCACTTTTGTATATAGTGAAAAAGTCAAATGAAAAAACTATTAGTGAAAAATCCAATTTTGTATAATGTTGAACCACTTTTATATAATGTTGAACTTATGTCCTTTAAGACTGCCAACAAGTTGACAGTCATACATGATGCTAGGACTGTCAACTACTTGACAGTCCTAGGACTGTCAAGAAGTTGACAGTCCTAGTATCATATAGGACTGTCAACGTGACAGTCCAAATTAAAATTGGAAAAATACAGAAAGTTTTAATTAGAACTGTCAACTAGTTGAAAGTCCTAACATCAATTAGGACTGTTAACTTGTTGACAGTCCAAATTAAAACTTTCTATATTTCCTAACTTTCAATTTTGACTGTCAAGTTGACAGTCCTACTTGAAAATATACAGCGTTTCAATTAGGACTGTCAATAAGTTGACAGTCCTAATTGATGTTAGGACTGTCAACTAGTTGACAGTCCTAATTAAAACTAGTTGACAGTCCTAATTAAAACTTTCTGTATTTTTTCAGTTTTAATTAGGACTGTCAAGTTGACATTCCTACATGATACTAGGACTTTCAACTTCTTGATAGTCATAGGACTGTCAAGTAGTTGACAGTCCTAGCATCATGTAGGACTGTCAACTTGTTGGCAGTCCTAAAGGGGTATATACAGAGTTTCAATTAGTACTGTCAAGTTGACAGTCCTAATTAATGTTAGGACTGTCAACTAGTTGACAGTCCTAATTGAAACTTTATGTACTTTCTAAGTTTCAATTTTGACTATCAAGGTGACAGTCCTACATAAAACTAGGACTGTGAACTACTTGACAGTCCTAGGATTGCCAAGCAGTTGACAGTCCTAGAATCATATAGGACTGTCAACTAGTTGACAGTCCTAAAGGGGTATATATAGAGTTTTAATTAGGACGTTAGGACTGTCAATCCTAATTGAAACTTTCTGTATTTTTTAAGTGTTAATTTTGACTGTCAAGTTGACAGTGCTACATGACACTAGGACTGTCAAATAGTCCTAGGACTGTCAAGCAGTTGACAGTCCTAGCATCATATAGGAATGTCAACTAGTTGACAGTCCTAAAGGACATGGTTATAAAATTGAAATGACAGAGTTTCAATTAGGTGACCACCAACAATGCATGTTTTCCTACTATAATTTTGAAGTTTCATACCAAAACATTACAAAAGTTCCATAACAAAATATTACAGTAGTTTCATACTCAGACATCATATAATAAGTTTTGGGACAAATTTGTTCACAAAATATTATAGAATCACAAAACATCATAGAAGTTTCATAAACAAATATTACATAAGTTTCATACCGACATATAACAAAAGTTACAATATCCCAAAAAAAAATTTATAACGAAAGTTACTACAACAAAACTATTTATCATTTCTTCTTTTCGTACGTTGCTCCTTAGAAAGGATGAGGTCAAATTCGGTAACAGAGCTGTCAATTGTTTCCATCTCTTCACTGATTTCTCTGTAGTTTTTGTCCTTACGAGCGCGGAGACATTTTCCAAATACTTTACTTTTTTAGCCTGTTATGATACGACAAAAATAGGTTACTTTGTAAAAAATTACAAATCTATAAATTATTTCCTCACCATATTAACCAATGCAGTATACAAGATAGTTTTGGCGGGAAGAGGTGCTAGTACTCCAACAACATCAGATCTTTGTATGGTAGGGTCCAACAACTTTGGATGTCCGACATCAGCATAGTATGCCATGTAGTCGTCGCTGTAGTCCGATATCTCAACCACCGCTTGTCTTTCAGAATCTCTAATAATATGTCGTTGTCACTTGGTGAAGAAGTCTGAGACCCAGTTGAACTTGGCCGGGATATAGTTTAAGGGTTTCGTCCCATCCAGAGCACTTATTACTTTCAATGTGCGACTCAGTACCGTTTGTACGAAACTGAACTGATGAAGCACTCTATCAGGCATATAAGGCTCCTCGATATCATGAAAACTTATAAGGTCGTGAAATAAAGCTATTGGTTGCAATGGCGGCTACTCTGTCATAGATCCCGATATGGATGACATACTATCTGTAACGTAATTTAGTAAATTAGTACGACCCAAAAGAATCTAACAAAAATAGGCTCTTTTTTTACCTCTTCTACCACCATATCTTCAATTACGTTGCGTATAGTGGCCAATGTTTCAGCACATTTGGCATCAGCCAAAGTTGGCTTCCATCGACGCATTCTAGGAAGCTGCTCATCATAGTGTCGCCATACCTCATCCCGCTTCATCATCGAAAAGTGCTCGTATATTCATTCATGTACGTATAGTCAACAATTTAACAACGAAATATCATATTATGTATAGAACTAAAGGAGCAAAGATATTTCTTTACCTGTAGTAGAGTCTGGCATCCTACTATTGTCTTCGTACCGACGAGAGATGCTGCACCAAGCTCGCGGTAAAGGTATGCTAGTATACCGCTTTCCTAAAAATTTTTATCCAAGGTATCGATGTTGAGAAAATTCAATAGATGTCTGGCACGAATCGAAGTTCCGGACTTATCCTGAAAGCCGACAGCTCCTAAGACGAAAGCATGTATGCACGGGCCGCCCTATCGACAGTTTCCCTTCACCTCCTTGTCTTTGAATTTCTCCTCCAAATATTTCAAAGGAAGAATATATGACTTCTTGAAATCTTGAAGGGGTCTAAAACTACTATCGTTAACTCTAAGAAAATCTGATACAGTATCGATGACGTGTTCGTGCCACGATAAGTCCTTCTTAACAAATATATCATTCATCATGACCCGAACTTGGACATTTAGGCCCAATATGTGATGGACGTCTTCCAAAGTAATCGTCATCTCCCATGCTGGGAGATGGAAAGTATTGGTCTCTGGATGCCAGCGCTCTACGAATGCTGATATAAGCGCAGTGTCCACCATATGGCACGCATACTTGGCCAAATTGTGCAAACCGGTAGGAATAAATTTTTTTTTGATGGCTTCTCTTAATCTGTCAAACTGTAAGCTACTGCACTTCTTTCCGTTGTTCACGACCGCCGTGAACATACGATAGTTCCTTTGAAAAGTTAACAATCAGAGAAAATTAGCTTCTTAAAATATATAGTAATCTAAATCATAACTTCATTTTTCATAATGTAGTGTACATATAGGCTCTTTCCATATTTTAAATGCAATATGGTTGTCGAACGACAACAACATAGAGCAACCTTTTGGACGAGCCGAAATTGGACTAGCCGGCTGCTGAGAAGGTCCTGAACCATCATCTGGCCGGGTTCGGAAAGTAGGCACGTCTTCCTCAGAGGAGGAAGCAGATGGAGGAGTAGTAGGTGCCACGTATTCCTCGGAAGAGGAAGAAGACGGAGGAGTAGGAGGAACCAGTTTCTTCAAAAGAGACTTGCGCGGCGGCGTCGTAGTGACTTATCTATGTGGCTCAGGTTCGGCGATTCTGAGTGGTCTCTCAACCACACGATCCATGTTGCGTTCCTTGCGTGTCGATGTTGTGGGTCGTTTTCTTTTCACAGCTACCGATTTACTGTTTTTTTTTTCAAATATACAGATAAACTGGGACTGTAAGAAAATTCTACAGTTCAAATTACACACAGGACTGTAGGATTTCCTACAGTCCTACATATTCAACAGAACTGTGCGATTACCTACAGTCCTACATATACTGCATCACTGTGGGATTTTCTACAGTCATATATGTACAACAGGACTGTGAGATTTCCTACAGTCCTATATATTTATAGGACTGTAGAATTTGCCCAGTCATGTAGGCAAAAAGTCCGATTGTCGGCGTTGTTGGATTTTTTTTTTAAACCCTAAAATTTAGTTTTATGGTTCATCACTTCTTATATCAACCATAAATTAGTTCTATACTAATTTATCTAACTATTTTAGGCATTAGAACCAGATTATGGTCTAATTATTTATCTAACTATTTTTAGGAAAATTTTTAGGGTTCATCACTTCGTTTGAAAATTAAATCAAATATACACATAAATAAAATTAAAATCCTAATGGAGGAAGAATATTGGATACATACATAGATTTGGAAGAAGGTTTTGGTGCAATTGCTTGGAATTGGAGGAGTTGAAGAGAAAGGGAAGAGATTTTGAATAAGGAAAGAGAGAAAGAGGTTTGGGAATTGAAGGAGAGAGAGTAAAAATTTTGAATGAATAGTTTTGGAAAGCTTTGGGGGGGGTTGGGTTGTCCTCAGTAAAAAATGCAAAAACTGGGCTGTTCTGAAGTAGTGGGCTGTCCTAAGCAAATTTTGAAATGCCTATAGAATTTGGCTTAATATTCGGTGGCTTAAAAATAGCTCTTGATTACGTACAATGCAGTGGTGCACCTGACTAGTAACCAAATAATGAATCTGAGTTTTTGAAGCCTACATATGTAAAAATCCTTCCACTTCTTCAGAGCATCATTAGTAGTTGGGATTCTCCAATGCAATTTAGGATCCAAATTTAAAAAATATATATAAATGTAGAATGAGCTGGATTAGTATGAGATTAGTAGAAATTAATAAAGTGAGCTCCGGTCCCAAAGATTGTGTGATCAAAAATTGATGTGAAAAAAAAATGTAAAATATAAAATCTAGAAAGTTGGACTTAAATTGAAACTTATTATTCTACAAAATGAGTTCCTACCATATAGAATCTAAATATTTGGAGACTCAACTCTTATCATATATGGATGGAATTGAACTAAAAATCTAAAAATTGAACTAGGGAATCTAGAATCTTTTTGGCCGTCAATTTAATTCGAGTTGAATTCCGGTAGAAGAGTAGAAAAAGAGGGAGAGGAGAAAGTTTTGAAAACGTCATCCCGGACACGACACACAACCAAATCTCCCCTCCCCTCTCTCTCTCTCTCTCTCTCTCTCTCTCCATGGCGCTTCCTGTCCATACAGACTCCAACAGAGCCAACTGGAACCCCTCCTCCTCTGACTCTGACGACTGGGAAATCTGCAACGACAACGGCTTCGTCTACAAGCGCCGCCGCCGCCGCCGCAGCAACAGCAGCAGCAGACATCTCCAGCCCTCCTCCTCCAGCGCTGATGCCGCCTCTCTCCGTCGCCACTGCCGAGCCCGCAAGAGGAAATCTCTCCTCTCTCTCAAAGACAAGTACTCTCAAGAACTCAACCACTGGAAATCCCTCTCCTCCTCCGTCTCCGCCTCTGCGGCAGCAGCTGTCGCGGCCGATGTGGGCCCCACTTCCACTTCCACCGTCGCTCCTCCTCCGCTCCTCCCCCCAGCAGCAGCAGCAGCAGCAGCAGCAGCTCAACCGGTGATCGATGAGCTCCTCCTGTTGCAGGTAGCAGCGGCAACTGCTCTTATTCTACTTCATTTCTTTTTTAGTAAGGGTTGGGGATTTATCGTTCAAACAAAATTGTAGGAGGCGGAGACCCAAGAAGCGGTCCTGCGGAAGCTGGCGGAGCTGTGCGACTATGTCGACTCGGTGTGCGGTGCGGGGGAGGAGATGTTTGCCAAGGAGTTGGCAGATCTGCCGATCTGGGGCAGCCCCAAGGCCCTCGTGTCTTGTTTACAATCTCTGTGACGACGAGAGCAAGATGATACATCGATCTGCTGTTCTCAGTTTGTTGTTGTTGTTTTTGTTAATTTGTTAGGATTGAGATATTTATAGGCTATGATTGTTACGTGTTCGATGAAATTACTCCTCCAGAAACGATTGGTAATGTCTATTTTTGGTTTGTTTGGGGATAATAGAGTATCGGAATATTCATTGTGCTTGTAACCAGATGTTGAGTTATATGATTGGTAGACTCTATTTATTGGGTAATAGTTTGAATTGTACCTACATTTAACTATATCATTTTGAACATTGTTCTAAGCAGTAGCAGCAGTAGATTATGTGTTACCAGGGCTCAAAAGAGCGGATTTGGTCCGTGGGATCGTGACATGTTGGTTACGATGGGGTTCCTTTGATGATGGATACGATTCGAATTTCCTTTCTGAAAATTTTGTTTCTAATCCGGTGGAAAGGACATCAAAAAAAAAATCATTGTGAACCCATCTACGACACTGACGAGGATATCGAAATCAAATCAGAAAAGATTTTCACTAATGGAATAAAAAAAAATATTGACTACTTACAAGCTCTTTTATTGATTCACACGAATTACCGTAATATTTTAACTAGATAAAAATATATTACAATGAGTGCAAAAAAATTACTGAAGATAAAATGACGAAAAAAAATTCTGTTATAGGACTCCTTTACGTTCTCTCTTCCAATCAACTTTTGAAACTCTAAATCTTCCTTCTCTTTTTAGAAAATTTTGATCAACTAATAATGGATTAGAGTTACAAAACTCTTATTGTCCATCTGAAAGCAGATAATGGAGTCGATCGTTCCACCCGTATTTAATTATTGTCCATGTACATATCGACTTGGTATGTTATGTACACTTATCATTCGTTTGCGACACCCACTCTAATTCCACGATGATGAGTGTATCTCACCAAGTTACTATGCGCCTGACTCTAAGATAGTTCGTGACAGGAAGTTACTTCTCTTCCTCTGCGATCACCAAAAACACACATCCATTCTTTGCAAAATTTTGGACACCTCGTTCGATTCCAGAAAGCAAGTAAAGGGTCCCAATTATTAACTCTACCAATGCAACTTGTTACTACTATATGAAGGAACAGATGCATACCCAACTTTCTATTAAAAGGAATCTCGCTATGGCTCCACAAAGTCTACTTAAGGTTTTTTTTTTTAGATATCCGGCGTAATATTTGGGACATTATACACATTGTGTTGCATGTCTTTTGGGTTCTCCAACTTCCACCATTTATAAATGTCAGGAATAATATGTCCCCGTAGCTCGATTCACTGATCTTCCGTTACCTAGTCAGGGTCTTATGTCTCTCTCCGCTAACCACAAGGGTCAATCGAGTTCACTTACTTAAGTTGCTTTCAGAAGCTATATTCCAGTCAAACTTGTTATTGTTGAGTTACTGTTGTTAGTCATGTATCAACAACTCCAGCTCGACAGTCTTCGAGAACGTGCCGAACTCTCCATGGGACGTCCATCTCCTTGTTGTTAACTGAATCATGATGAGGACCTTGCAGTCACTGTTGGTGTTTTTACCTTTGGACTAGTAAAGATAGTCCCACATTGGCTACACCACCAAGTGGGTATCTCAATATAATACTTTATATGTGTTGAGGTGTGCACATGGGGTGTGGTGAGACACATTGGTGCCATGTGGGGGTATTTTATTAGGAGAAAAAATGATTAACTCCTCAATTAAAGCTTTTAAGCTTTTTGTCATGCTCTTGAATATTATTCCATAGGAGCTAAGTCCCAAAGGGTCTTAGCAACTCAGACTCGGGCTCAAGGGCGCACTTTGTTGCGCTCGACAGCATCGTCGCAAGGCGCTTGTGCGCTTTTGTTGCGCTCGTTTTATGCGCAATTTTATGCTCAGGTTGCATGCGCATGTTGAATGCGCGTATTGCATGAACGGGTGCTGAACGGGCATTGAGCAGGTGCTTAACGGATGCGGAGCGGGCTATGCATTGAGATGGATTGTGGGATATCAATTTTGTATATTGGGTTTTTAGTCCCACATCGGAAAGAAGAATAGGATGGGCTTACATCCTTCCCTATATAAAGAGATCTCTAGCCTCCTTTTGAGACACACCAAAAAATTGAGAAAGAGGAGTCCAAAGGAGTCCGTTCGAGTCACAAAAAGAGGTGACTACGAGCGTTACAGAAGTTCTCTTGTGAACTTGCTAGCTCCTGGGAGTAGATCGTCGATAGAGGACGAATCTTGCTTGGAGCAACGGTGGTCTTCACCACCCCAGCAAGAATAATTTTCTTCTTTCTTCTTTCTTGTTCTATCTCAATTGCAACTGCATTTGCAAGAAAGAACAACGCTTGTTTCTGTCAGTTGCTTTTTGGAGTTGGCACTAGTCTTTAGTTTAGATCTCCGTTCAGGAAGATCTTGTACCATCCTAACAAGCTCATTCAGAGTTTTCTTGCTACCTTCCTAACAAGCTTGTTCAGAGTTTTTATTTCTGGCATCTGTTTAATCCATCTGAAGATCTGTCTAAGGGAATAACAATCTCAAAGCAAGATCCAAGTAAGAAAAAAAATCATGCAAGTCTTCTCAACACAAGTTTTTACAAACTTGAGAAGATTGGCGGGCTATACTTCAATTATTTGGATGAGGAAGGAGTCATATATCAAATATTGGATGTTGGTAGAGCGATCAAGGATCTACCATTCCTACGAATGGAAGTGAACTTGATCTGGCGTTGCTGGAGACGTACATTCCAAGAGAAAGAAAGTTGACATCTGATGCAAATTGGCGCATGGAGATGTCCGAAGCTAGCAGCCTTATAGAGAACTCTATTACGGTTCCCGAAGAGAGACTGGCATTATGCATCTATGCATGGCAATAATTAGAACATGGAAGAACTCGGCACATAATTAGTCTCAGCACAGGGCACTCACTGCGCATGGCGGGCTCGATGCAGTGTAGTCACTGCGCATGGCATTCTTTCGGTGCATAGCAGGACTTGGCGCTTGGAAGCGGTTATGTGGCTAGCTCTAAGCAAGGTATATATGCACGAACAGGTATGCGCATAGGGCAATGAGTACCTTGGTGCATGTCTCTTCAAGCATGAAGGACCATGAGAATGAGGATTGCATATCCAATTTTAAACCAAAATAGCAAGGTAAAAGCTTAACTTGGTTACTTTGATTACTTAACTTGGTTGCTATGATTGCATAGGTTAAGTCATCTTGCTTGGTTGCTGACTAGTGAATGGACACTAGTACATCTAGCCACGGGAGCTCTAGGAAGAATAATTCACCGAGGTCAAGCCTATCACTGAAGAAGGACGAAGATCTCAATAGAGAATAAGGATCAAGTAAAGGATCTGGGGATTGGGATAATAGTTCTGGACTTCGAGAAGTTATAGTCAAAGAAGTATGTATAGAAAAGTACCAGTAATTACCAAGGAACTGATCTCAGAAAGTCTGTTGCAGACTTGAGGGTGAACATCCATAGTTTTCAGATGGTGATATCTTGGCAGGAGACATACTTTGAAACAATGATTCAGTATCAGATGGATGTTCAAGCTTCTGCTTGTGAGTTGAGTCTCATTACAAGAGTTGTGGGACACCAAGACTAGGACATGTACTATGTACCCCAAGATGTCTAGTCTATGGCTTATCTCCAAATATGGGGGTAAGGAGGTGGAGAAGTGTGAGGACTGTGCGCAGACAAAGATTACAAAAAAATCGTTTAAACGGGTAAATCATACAGATTTTTTGGAGTTAGTACACTCAGATGTCTGTGACTTCAAACAGTTCTTCACAAAGGCCATGATGAATTATTTTATTACCTTCATCGACGAATACTCGAAGTACACGTTTATCTATCTGCTCAAGACAAAAGAAGAAGCATTCAAGAAGTTCAAGGAGTTCAGGGCTGAGGATAAACGACGAACAGGGTAACAACTCAAGAGACTCATAAGTGATCGAGACGAAGAGTATAGGTCCATTGAATTTGCATCGTTCTGCAAAGAACAAAGAATTTTCAATGAGACGACTGCTCCATATTCTTTTCAATCAAATACAGTAGTTGAACGGAAGAACAGAACGTTGACAGAGATGATGAAGTCAATATTGTTAATCGTGGGTCTTCCAAACTGCTTTTGGGGAGAAGTTGTGATGACGGCTATGTTCATCCTAAACAGAGTGCCATACACAACATCCGATGTCACTCCTCATGAACTCTGGTTCAAAGTCAGACCCAACTTGATTGTCATTCGAGTGTGGGGGTATCTGGCCTATGTGAAGCTTCCAGACTTGAAGATTCAGAAGCTAGGAATGAGGACTACGAAGATAATCTTCCTGGGATATGATGAGAAGAGTAATGCTCGGAGGTTTCTTGATATTTGAGTCAAATTATATCATCGAAATCTTGCGACGCAGAATTATTTGAAAATAAATTTGTAAGGTACAAGAATATTATTTTTGCGGACATTCCAAAGAATAGTGTGAGTGCACAGGAGGCTAACGCTTCCAATAAAGATGCGATCAAAGTAGAAGTTATCATTCCAGAGATAATGTTCGAACCAGAGCTCACAACCGATGTCTAAGAGAGTGAGGAGACAGAAGGACTTCGGAGATGACTTTGTTACCTATCATGTGGAAGATCCGCTTACCTAAGATGAGGCGATGAAGACGAGAGATGCTGTCTTCTAGAGAGAGGCTATAAATAATGTGTATGACTCAATAACCTCCAACAACACTTGGGTGTTGGTTGATCTGCCTGAAGGAAATAAACTAATCCAATATTCAAAAAGAAGATGAAGGCCAATAGAACTATTGAAAAGTTCAAGGCAAGGCTGGTGGCCAAAGGATTTTCTCAGAAGCAGTGGATCGACTACTTTGACACATATGCTCCAGTAGCGCGGATGACAACCATTATGATATTAATTGCTCTGAGTACAATACATAAGATAGTTATACATCAGATGGATGTTAAAAATAGTATTCCTGAATAGAAAATTGACCAAAGAGATTTACTTATAACAATATCACGCCCCAGTCCCAAAATACCAAGGGACCGGACGCGTGGCAATGGCCAGCAGCACACACCGATGGACAAACCCAATTTAATAGATTCATCGGGACATGCTTAAGCTGTAATATAACAATAAGTAGGTCCAATGATACAAGTCATAGTCTATACTAATCTCATCCATAAGAACAGTACATGAACTAAATAGCAAACTGGAATAAATGCTGAAGTAAAGATACTGTCGAATATTCAGCAAGAAATAATACTAAGTCGGGTGGAGACAAATCCACTACCGATAAATAAAAATAGAGACAAGGAAATATACTAAAATATACTAGAAAGTAACTAAGTATAAGCAGGGCCATCAACTGCTATCGTACCCTCGTCTGGTGTCGATCCGTAAAGCTGCGGGTACTCCTCGTCTGCTAAATCTGAAGAACAAAACCAGGTCCTCAGCGGGACGTAACAAGTTACAAAAGAATACGAGCCAAAAGTACAGTAAATGAACATACAAGATAGACAAGAAAGCAAATAAGACATGAGAAATCACTGCATCTAAGATGGGGGCGTACAGATGGTGCTATCAAACATGACTACAAAATAGGGATAACCGCAACTCAATGGGAGATCACGGTCCTATAGAAAGTAGGCCAATGGGGACTCTCAATCTATAGTATAGCTCTTTCGCAGCCCAATGGGAGCATCACGAATGGGGTAGTCAAATGAACAAGTCTCTATCGCAGCACAATGGGTACTCACAATCGAGAATGCTCAAGTGTAGTCAGTGCCTAATAACGATCATCTAGGAACTAAAGTAACCAATCGGGTCAACCTAAGAAAGCGTAGAGAAAACATATACCATCACCATATATCTAAGGAACAAATAGTGATCCATAGAAAAGAGCAAATAATGTAAATGCACGTAAAACGAGAAAATAAGACTATAGCAGCAGGAACAAATCAAATATGAAAAGCGCATCAAGAAACTATATACAACAAGAAAGTAACAACTGAAAATGAAAGCATGCAAATAATGTGCAAGAGTTGGCAAGGTATCTTGCACGACAATGTATAAATAAGTCAAGAAATAAGTAGCAAAAACTGCAGGGTTTGGCAAGGTATACTTGCACGACAATGTATAAATAAGTCAAGAAATAAGTAGCAAAAACTGCAGGATTTGCCAAGGTATACTTGCCTGGGGTCCTGCTGCTGGTATGAATCAGAGTCCAAGTTACAGTCCAAATAGCCTATGTATTACAATTTACCATGTCAAAAGATAATTTATTTTAACGTATTTAATTCTAAAATAATTACTCTAAAATCCTATTTTAATCTTATTATTCTGATTTTTAGGTTAATTCCTAAATTTTGTCCAAAGGAACTGAATTTTATCAACTCGAGACTCATGGCACGCAAATCGAGGTGATCTGTTGACCAAAAAGTCAACCGACACAAACTCAACTTTCATGCATGATTTCCTGTATATTTCATCATAAAAAATATGCTGGAATTTATGGCTCATCCGAATTCAAATTCGTTTGAGAATTATGGCACCTACAAGTTCCGTATCGTGCACCGATGGTTAAATTCTAACCTAGAAATCTACAGAATTAACAGTATGAAAATACATTGAATTAAATTCTGGTAAAAACATATGTCAATGATCTCGATATTAGCTTTCCGAAACTTTAAACGGTTCATGATTCTGATTCCTGGTTCTCCCGAAATCGCGAAAACATTGAAACACGTCTATTTTCGGACTTGCTGTGCTCTACGAATTTTCTAGAATTTAATACTCATAATTTCGAAAAAAAATTATATAATCAGAAATCTAACCTCAATATCCTTCTAACGCAAGAAACTAGGCATCATTTGGAGTCCGGAGCTATGCGCAATGGCTTCTGGAAAATGAAGGAACCCTAGATGATAATTCTCCAAAATCTCTCTCTCTAAAAAATAATGGGATAATTAGGGTTATAATAATATATATATATAGGGATGTTGAGCGGCTGAATGAAAGTTGATAGGGTGACACGTGTTATGATTTGATTGGATGGTTTTGGTTATATTATTTGTTTTTTTGATTTGCCTTTATCAAAACATTATTTAAGTCGTTTTAAATCTAAATAACTCAAATTAAACATTAAAAATAATCATAAAAATCTAGAAAAATTACAGAAAATATATTTTGAACCTAAAAACCCTAGAAAAATATTTGGGATAATTATATATTCATAGATTTCCTACTATAATTAGGAGAAGCTCTAAAAATTAGTTTTACCATAAAACTAAAAATAAATACTAACATTATTCCAAAAATTCTGAAATAATTCTAGAAAATATATAATAATATTATAAACCTTAGAAAATAATGTGGGTCCATTCTATATTTCTGGGCTTGCACAATAAATTCTATAAGTCCTAAAAAAATAGTTTTAGCCTAAATAACTCCCAATAAATACTAAAAATACTCAGAAAATTCCCAAAAACTTTTTAAAAATATATTTTATTATTTAGAACATAAAATAAAAGTTTGGGATATTTTTAATTATATTTGAATCTAAAATTAATTCTTAAAAATCCTAGAAAATTACAAAAAATTGTTAAAAATCCAAATTAAAAAATTTCTGAAAAATCAGGGGGGTTACAATCTACCCAACTTATAAAAATTTTGTCCTCGAAATTAAAATAGGGTAGGGTTCTCTTTATCAAATCTTACTTGATTACAGTCTAAAGAATTCTTCTCAAGTGAACATTGCGGTCTCTACCCAATTTAGAATTTACCCATCTATCATCTAAGGCTATACATCTAGGAAAGCTATGCCCCAAATTATTGAATCATGTTATTGAATCCTAAAGTCTTTAACACCAAACATATCACCTATGGTATTCCCTTAATCATTTATAAAAGGGTCATCAAACAATACGACCGACTTGTGGGGTATATCTAGTACTACCTATATATCAAACTTATACCAAGCACGAGGTTTCGTCCTTCCGAAATAAGGGAAGACGGAGATCAATAATTAAAGAGTTCAAGGGTGAGGTAATATAATAGAAGTATCGGGGTCAAGACGTTTAAAGAATTCAAATGGGCATTGTCAAACAGTTGTGGATTGAAGTCCTATTCTGGTAATTCTTCGTTCGCATGCTCATATTAGTACAGTTACGTAACCGATACGATATGTTCAGACATATCTAGAGAGCAAGTATACTAGTCAACTATATTTCTCAATCCACGTAAAGTAGTCGTGCGAAGAGCGAACCAAAATGTACTAAGGTTGATCAGACCGTAATACACTGATTATGAATAGACAATTGTATTAGTGTACATGTCCATTAATACATATGTCATGAACAAGATCGATAAAGAATAAGCTTGCAAAACTAGGCTATAGAATAGCAGCATAAGTCAAGTACAGCAAATTTAAGTACGCTAGATGATGATGAAAGGAGGTACAAATTAATCTTCGTTCACAAAACAAAAACAACCAAGCAACCATAAAAATAACAGACTCTACAATATCTACAGTTATCATACAACCTCCTTATCTAAGTCGCTAGTTGACCAAATAGGGGCAAGGACCTTTAAATTCTATCGTCTGAATAACCACTATCTTCTTATACAAGTCTAAAGTCATGTCATCCTAGTTCACCTCATCAATGGGTCAATAGGGCTAGGTGGTACTATGTTGTGAGGCATACTACCCAACTTAAAATAATAAACTAATACTGAAATCGTCTTAAGGATACTGTGGAAACTCTTGTTAAGGTCTACGAGAAGGGGTCTTGGTACCTATTAGGGTCTCCTCCTATATTACATAGGGCATGGTCGTCTTAAGCCGTAGTCTTAGTGCTTATAGAACAAGTGTCGATAGTGAGGATAGAAGAGTTACTGGCCGTCAAGGGTAAGGGATCTAACTTGTATCGAGGTGGGGGTACTAATTACGTGGCTTAAGCTAAGGGGTAATCATTAGGTCATAATCTACAATAATAACTTAAACTGTCAAGTTCTAATTACAATCACATAGTAAAAATTTAGAGTAACAACCAAAATAAACAATAAGAGGCGCACAAGAATCAAGGCATGATGCAAGTCAAGAAATTAATTCGAATCCGATATAGATGTCAAGAATGATTCAAGCAAGTGGATGAGATCAAAAAATATATCCTATTCTTATTGCAGGCTTGCTCGGTCCCTAAGTTAAAACCGAACAATTTAGTCGTAGACCTGCATGGGCTACCACAAAAACTATGTCACGTCCCAGTCCCAAAATACCAAGGGACCGAACGCGTGGCAATGGCCAGCAGCACACACCGATGGACAAACCCAATTTAATGGATCCATCGGGGCATGCTTAAGCTATAATATAACAATAAGTAGGTCCAATGATACAAGTCACAGTCTATACTAATCTCATCCATAAAAACAGTATATGAACTAAATAGCAAACTGGAATAAATGCTGAAGTAAAGATACTGTCGAATATTCAGCAAGAAATAATACTAAGTCGGGTGGAGACAAATCCACTACCGATAAATAAAAATAGAGACAAGGAAATATACTAAAACATACTAGAAAGTAACTAAGTATAAGCAGGACCATCAACTGCTATCGTACCCTCGTCTGGTGTCGATCCGTAAAGCTGCGGGTACTCCTCGTCTGCTAAATCTGGAGAACAAAACCAGGTCCTCAGCGGGACGTAACAAGATACAAAAGAATACGAGCCAAAAGTACAGTAAATGAACATACAAGATAGACAAGAAAGTAAACACAAGAAAGCAAATAAGACATGAGAAATCACTGCATCTAAGATGGGGGTGTACAGATGGTGCTATCAAACATGACTACAAAATAGGGATAACCGTAACTCAATGGGAGATCACGGTCCTATAAAAAGTAGGCCAATGGGGACTCCCAATCTATAGTATAGCTCTTTCGCAGCCCAATTGGAGCATCACGAATGGGGTAGTCAAATGAACAAGTCTCTATCGCAGCACAATGGGTACTCACAATCGAGAATGCTCAAGTGTAGTCAGTGCCTAATAACGATCATCTAGGAACTAAAGTAACCAATCGGGTCAACCTAAGAAAGCGTAGAGAAAATATATACCATCACCATATATCTAAGGAACAAATAGTAATCCATGGAAAAGAGCAAATAATGTAAATGCACGTAAAACGAGAAAATAAGACTATAGCAGCAGGAACAAATCAAATATGAAAAGCGCATCAAGAAACTATATACGACAAGAAAGTAACAACTGAAAATGAAAGCATGCAAATAATGTGCAAGAGTTGGCAAGGTATCTTGCACGACAATGTATAAATAAGTCAAGAAATAAGTAGCAAAAACTGCAGGGTTTGGCAAGGTATACTTGCACGACAATATATAAATAAGTCAAGAAATAAGTAGCAAAAACTGCAGGGTTTGCCAAGGTATACTTGCCTGCGGTCCTGCTGCTGGTATGAATCAGAGTCCAAGTCACAGTCCAAATAGCCTATGTATTACAATTTACCATGTCAAAAGATAATTTATTTTAATATATTTAATTCTGAAATAATTACTCTAAAATCCTATTTTAATCTTATTATTCTGATTTTTAGGTTAATTCCTAAATTTTGTCCAAAGGAACTAAATTTTATCAACTCGAGACTCATGGCACGCAAATCGAGACGATCTGTTGACCAAAAAGTCAACCGACACAAACTCAACTTTCATGCATGATTTCCTGTAGATTTTATCATCAAAAATATGCTGGAATTTATGGCTCGTCCGAATTCAAATTCGTTTGAGAATTATGGCACCTACAAGTTCCGTATCGTGCACCGATGGTTAAATTCTAACCTAGAAGTTCTACAGAATTAACAGTATGAAAATACATCGAATTAAATTCTGGTAAAAATATATATCAATGATCTTGACATTAGCTTTCCGAAACTTTAAACGGTTCATGATTCTGATTCCTGGTTCTCCCGAAATCGCGAAAATATTGAAACACGTCTATTTTCGGACATGCTGTGCTCTACGAATTTTCCAGAATTTAATACTCATAATTTAGAAAAATTTTTATATAATCAGAAAGCTAACCTCAATATCCTTTTAACGCAAGAAACTAGGCCTCGTTTGGAGTCCGGAGCTATGCACAATGGCTTCTGGAAGATGAAGGAACCCTAGATGACAATTCTCCAAAATCTCTCTCTCTAAAAAATAATGGGATAATTAGGGTTATAATAATATATATATATAGGGATGTTGAGCGGCTGAATGAAAGTTGATAGGGTAACACGTGTCATGATTTGATTGGATGGTTTTGGTTATATTATTTATTTTTTTGATTTGCCTTTATCAAAACATTATTTAAGTCGTTTTAAATCTAAATAACTCAAATTAAACATTAAAAATAATCATAAAAATCTGGAAAAATTACAGAAAATATATTTTGAACCTAAAAATCCTAGAAAAATATTTGGGATAATTATATATTCATAGATTTTCTACTATAATTAGGAGAAGCTCTAAAAATTAGTTTTACCATAAAACTAAAAATAAATACTAACATTATTCCAAAAATTCTGAAATAATTCCAAAAAATATATAATAATATTATAAACCTTAGAAAATAACGTGGGTCCATTCTATATTTCTGGGCTTGCACAATAAATTCTACAAGTCCTAAAAAAATTAGTTTTAGCCTAAATAACTCCCAATAAATACTAAAAATACTCAAAAATTTCCCAAAAACTTCTAGAAAATATATTTTATTATTTAGAACCTAAAATAAAAGTTTGGGATATTTTTAATTATATTTGAATCTAAAATTAATTCTTGAAAATCCTAGAAAATTACAGAAAATTGTAAAAAATCCAAATTAAAAAATTTCTGAAAAATCAGGGGGGTTACAAACAACCAGAAGGATTCATCGTCAAGGGCCTTGAAGTCAAAGTCTGCAATTTAGTGAAATTATTATATGGTCTAAAATAAGCTCCCAAAATGTGGCATAAGAAGTTTGATAAAGGTCATAAGATTAAACGGATACAAGGTCAGTGAGACAGACAAGTGTGTTTACACAAAGTTCATTGACGAAAGAGGTGTCATCGTTTGTCGATACATAGACGACATGTTGATCCTGGGCATGGATCAAGCACGTGTCACTAAGACAACGAAGTTTCTCTTATCCAAGTTCGGTATGAAGGACTTGGGGGGAGCTGATGTGATCCTGGGGATCAAGGTCACTCGGATGGGCACTGGAGTGGCGTCATTACAGTCTTATTATATTGAGAAGATGCTCATATGCTATGGATATCAGAATCTTCCAGGGATCGAAACTTCGTACAGGTATGACAAGAAGCTGAAGCCAAATCCTAGGAAAAGTGTCAGACAACTAAAGTATTCAAGCGCCATTGGAAGTTTGATGTATGCAACTACTGCCACAAGTCCTGACATAGCTTTTGCCGTCGGGATGCTGAGTTAATTCAAGAGCAATCCAGGTGTTGAGCACTAAAAAGCTGTGAGAAGAGAAATAAGTTATCTCAGGAGGACTCAGAAGTATGCATTGCACTACAACGGCAATCCGACCGTAGTGGAAGGCTTCAGTAATAAAAAATGGTGTTCAGAAGAAGAGAGCTAAAGGTCCACTAGAGGATATGTCTTATCAAATGGTGGAGCTGCTATATCGTAGAAGACGAAGAAGCAGACAATGCTATCTCATTTCTCAAGGGAATCTGAGTTCTATGCACTGGAGGCTACAGCAAATGAAGCATGATGGCTTCGGGAGCTCACGTATATATGATCTTTCACTGGTTGGTGCGCATATTTGGCGGTACCGATTTATTGCAACAACCAGACGACTGCAACGGCGATATCATATTTTTCTCTCCAATGGTTATAAGATATCTGTGAGGCTAAGGCACATGGTGTTGTATGAGCACATCAAGGATGGCGTCATGGTAGCAGTTAATGTTCGGAGCTAGGTGATTCTAGCGGGTCCATTCAAGACACTACATGAGTGCATCAAAGATGGCATCATTACAGTGGTTGATGATCGGAGTTAGGAGGGTCTAGAAGATCCGTTCATATAAGATCTCAAGCGCCAACTGATCATAAGAACTATAAAGGAGTGTAGTACTCTATGTTACAGTGGCGACACCATCTGAGGTACCTTGACAAGATAAAGCCTCGACTTCAGGCTATGTCATATCAACGTAACACAGCATATAGTCAAGGACACAACATACATGGGCTTGGAGGACTTTTGATATTCTGTCTTTGTAATTCTACCATAAAGTTTTATGTTATTATTTCAAAGAAAAATCTACTAGGCATCTAGCTTTTGGTTCAAAGAAGGATCATTGACTGGGAGAATATCAGGAATAATGGGTAGTCCTTTAAGACATTTAGGGGTTACGAACCCAGAACCACTGTTGTCTACTATTTGTTCTCTGAGTAGAACAAAGTTCTATAGGAGGATGGCTTAGATGCCTTAATGAGTTCTAGAACATTTGGAATGTCCGTCGTGCTTTATAGGAAGCACGATAGCGTAGTACTACAAAGGAGCAAAGAACTTCATGCTATAGTGGGTAAAACCACCATGAGGTTTCTCGATATGGTAATGCCTCAACTTCGTAAGCCATGTCACAGCGGCGTAGCACCGCATATAAGAAGGTGGCCTAATGCTGTAAAATGAAGACTGGTAGATAGCACTACAAAGAGGACGGTGTCCTCATGTTACAGTGGTGTGACACCACCAAGAGGTACCTAGAGAGGGTAAAGCCTCGACTAAGCGAGTCATGTTACAATAGCGTAACACCGTAAGGAACCACAAGGCTTCATGCTGGGTGGATTGGCACTACAAAGAGGCTGGAACCTCATGCTACAGTGGATGATACCACAATAAGGTGGGACCTCGACTTTGGGTCATGTCATAGCGGAGTAGCACCGCAAGGAAGCGAAGGCTTTCTTCCAAGGACTCAAAATGAACTCACCTAGAGTGTATGGAAAGAGATGTAGGCCGTCTTTTGAGGTTAAACTTGTAGACGCCCAAGATACATACATCAAAACCAGGCGTGCACAAGGCCTTTAATGTGCAACCAAAAATATAGATGATGTCATTTTGTGAGTGGAAAGAATTGCAGCTACGGTACAAAATTTAAGGCTTAGTCCATTCTTGTATCATACTGTTATTCCACCCATGTGAGAAGATTCAAGTCGAAGCGACATCTATCCTAATGCATGATGGGCAGTCACTGTGGGGAATGCTCAACCCATATATTAAAATATGTGGAGGATTATTGATGTTTTTGCCTTTAGACTAGTAAAGATAGTCCTACATTGGCTACACCACCAAGCGGGTATCTCAATATAATACTTTGTATGTGTTGAGGTGCGCACATGGGATGTAATGGAGAATATGAGTGCCATATGGGGGGTTTTATTAGGAAGAAAAATGATTAACTCCTTAATAAAATCTTTTAAGCTTTTTGTCATGCTCTTGGATATTATTCCATAGGAGCTAAGCCCCAAAGGGGCTTAGCGACTCAGACTCGAATTCAGACTCGGACTTGGACTCAAGAGCGCAAAGTGGCACTTTGTTAACTCACTTAGCATGTCAGTATTGTCACAAGGAACTTATGCGCTTTTGTTGTGCTCGTGCACTTATTTTATGTGCGAGTTTCATGCTCGTGCTGCATTCGCATGTTGCATGAACGGGCGCTGAGCGGATGCTGAACGGGCACTGAGCGGATGTTGAACGGGCGTTGAACGGGTTATATATTGGGCTACGATTGTGATGTATCAATTTTGTATATTGCTTTTTAGTCCTACATTGAAAATGAGAGAAGGATGGGCTTCCATCCTTCCATACATAAAGAGCCCTCTACCCTCCTTTTGAGAGACACCAAAAAATTGAGAAAGATGAGTCCAAAGGATTTTATTCGAGTCACAAAAAGAGGTGACTACGAGCATTTCAGAAGTTCTTTTGTGAACTTTCTAGCTCCTGGGAGCAGATCGTTGATAGAGGACAAATCTTGCTTTGAGCAACTGTGGTCTTCACCACCCCAGCAAGAATAATTTTATTATGTCTTCTTCTCTTCTTTCTTCTTTCTTGTTCTATCTCAATTGCAACTGCGTTTGCAAAGAAAAATAACGCTTGTTTCTGTTAGTTACTTTCTGGAGTTGGCACTAGTCTTTAGTATAGATCTCCGTTCAGGAAGATCTTGTACCATCCTAACAAGCTCATTCAGAGTTCTCTTACTACCTTCCTAACAAGCTCATTCAGAAAATTTTTCTGGCATCTGTTTAATCCATCTGAAGATCTGTCTAAGGGAATAACAATATTAAAGTAAAATTCGAGTAAGATGTTGAATAACCATACAAGTCTTCTCAACACAAGTTTTTATAAACTTGAGAAGATTGACGGGCTATACTTCAATCATTTGGATGAGAAAGGAGTTCTCTATCAAATATTGGACGTTGGTAGAGCGATCAAGGATCTACCATTCTTGTGTATGGAAGTGAACTTGATCTGGCGTCGGTGGAGATGCATATTCCAAGAGAAAGGAAGTCGACATCTGATGCAAGTTGGCGCATGGAGATGTCTGAAGCTAGTAAAAATATAGAGAAGTCTAGTGCGGTTGCCGAAGAGAGACTGGCACTATGCATCTATGCATGGCAACAATTAGAACATGGAAGAACTTGACACATAAGTAGTCGTGGCGCAGGGCACTCATTGCACATGGCGGGCTCGATGCAGTGTAGTCACTACGCATGGCGTTCTTTCGGTGCATAGCATGACTTGGCGCATGGAAGCGTCTATGTGGCTAGCTCTAAGCAAGGTCTATGCGCGACCAGTTTATTCGCATAGGGCGATGAGTACCTTGGCGCATGTCTCTACAAGCATGAAGGACCATGAGAATGAGGATTGCAGATCCAATTTCAAACCAAAATAGCAACGTAAAAGCTTAACTTAGTTACTTTGATTACTTAACTTGGTTGCTATGATTGCGCAGGTAAATCATCTGGCTTGGTTATTGACTGGTAAATGGACACTAGTGCATCTAGCCACGGAGCTCTAGGATGAGCAATTCACCGAGGTCAAGCCTATAACTAAATAAGGCCAAAGATCTCGATAGCAAACAAGGATCAAGTTAAGGATCTGGGGATTGGGACAATGGTTCTGGACTTCGAGAAGTTACAGTCAAAGAAGTACGTGTAGCAAATTACCAGTAATTATAAATGAACCAATCTCAAGAAGTCTATTGCAGACTTGGGGGTAAACATCTATGGTTGCCAGATGGTGATATCTTGGCAGGAGACAGACTTTGAAACAAGGCTTCAGTATCAGATAGATGTTCGAGCTTCTACTTGTGAGTTGAGTCTCATTACAAGAGTTGTGGGACACCAAGACTAGGACATATACTCTATACCGCAAGATGTCTAGTCTATGGTTTATCTCCAAATATGGGGGTAAGAAGGTGGAGAAGTGTGAGATCTGTGCATAGATAAAGGTTATAAAAAAATCGTCCAAATAGGTAAATCAAAGTACAGATTTTTTAGAGTTGGTACACTCAGATATCTGTGACTTTAAACAGTTCTCAACAAAGGTCATGATAAAGTATTTTATTACCTTCATTGACGAATACTCGAAGTACGCGTTCGTCTATCTGCTTAAGACAAAATATAAAGCATTCTAGAATGTCAATAAGTTCGGGCTGAGGATGAACGTCAAACAGGGCAATAACTCAAGAGTCTCAAAAGTGATCGAGGCAGAGAGTATAGGTCTATTAAATTTGCATCGTTCTACAAAGAACATGAAATTATTAATGAGATGACTGCTCCGAATTCTCCTTAATCAAATGGAGTAGCTGAACGGAAGAACAAAATATTGACAGAGATGATGAAGTCAATATTGTTAACCGTGGGTCTTCAAAACTATTTTTAGGGAGAAGCTGTGTTGATGGCTATGTTCATCTTGAACAGAGTATCGCACGTAATATCAAATGTCACTCCTCATAAAATCTGGTTCAAAGTCAAAACCAACTTCAATGTCATTCGAGTGTGGGGATGTCTGGCGTATGTGAAGCTTCCAGACTTGAAGATTCAGAAGCTAGGAATGAGGACTACGAAGACAATCTTCCTGGGATATGCTGAGAAGAGTAATGTTCGGAGGTTTCTTGAAATTTGAGTCAAATTATATCATCAAAATCTTGCGACACAGAATTCTTTGAAAATAAATTTGCAAGGTACAAGAACATTATTTTTGTGGACATTCCGGAGAATAGTATGAGTGCACAGGAGGCTAACGCTTCCAATAAAAATGCGATCAAAGAATAAATTGTTATTCTAGAGACAACATTGGAACTAGAGCTCGTAACCGATGTCTAAGCGAGTGAGAAGACAGAAGGACTTCGGAGATGACTTTATAACCTATCATATGGAAGCAAATCCGCTTACATATGATGAGGCAATGAAGACTAGAGATGCTGTCTTCTGGAGGAAGGCTGTAAATAATGAGTATGACTCAATAATCTCCAACAACACTTGGGTGTTGGTCGATCTGCCTGAAGGAGCTAAACCAATCAAATTTTCAAGAAGAAGATAAAGGCCGATGGAACTGTTGACAAGTTTAAGGCAAAGCTTGTGGCCAAAGGATTTTCTCAGAAGCAATGGATCGAATACTTTGACATATAAGCTCCAGTAGCAAGGATAAAAACCATTAGGATGTTAATTTCTCTGAGTGCAATTCATAAGCTAGTTATACATCAAATGAATGTTAAAAATAACATTCCTAAATGGAGAATTGACCAAAGAAATTTATATACAACAGCTAGAAGGATTCATCGTTAAGGACCTTGAAGTCAAAGTTTGCAAGTTGGTAAAATCGTTATACGGTCTAAAGCAAGCTCCCAAAATATGGTATGAGAACTTTGATAAAGGTCATAAGATCAAACGGCTACGTTGATGAAATGCTAATCCTGGCCACGGATCGAGCATATGTCACTGAGACAACAAAGTTTCTCTCATCCAAGTTCAGTATGAAGGACTTGGAGGGGGAGAGCTGATGTGATCCTGAGGATCAAGGTCATCCGAACGGGCATTGGAGTAGCACTGTCACAGTCTCATTATATTGAGAATATGCTCATATGTTATGGATATCAGGATATTCCAGGGATTGATATCCCTACATGTGTGATAAGAAGTTGAAGCCAAATACTAGAAAAAGTATCAGAAAGATAGAGTATTCAAGCATCATTGGAAGTTTGATATATGCAACAACTGCCACAAGGCCTGACATAGCTTTTGCCATCGGGATACTGTTCAATTCACAAGCAATCCAGGTATTGAGCATTAGAAAACTGTGAGGACAAAAATAAGATATCTCAAGAGGACTCAGAAGTATGCATTATACTACAGCGGTAATCCGACCGTAGTGGAAGTCTTCAGTAATAAAAATTAAAGTTCAGAAGAAGAGAGCTAAAGGTCCACAGGAGGATATGTCTTCTCAAAGGGTGAAGCTGCTATATCTTGGAAGATAAAGAAGCAGAAAATGCTCTCTTATTTTTTAAGAGAATCTAAGTTCTATGCACCGGCTGCTGCAGCAGAGGAAGCATGATGGCTTCGAAAGCTCACGTATGATCTTTCAGTGGTTTGTGCACATATTCGGCGGTACCGATTCACTGCAACAACTAGGCGACTGCAGCGGTAGCATCATTTTTTCTCTTAAATGGTTAGAAGAGATCTGTGCGACTAAGACACACAGTGCTGTATGAGCGCATCAAGGATGGCGTCATGGTAGCAATTAATTTTTGGAGCTAGGTGATTATAGCGAGTTTGTTCAAGACACTACATGAGCGCATCAAAGATGGCATCATTACAGTGGTTGATGATTGAAGTCAGGAGGGTCTGGTGGATCCGTTTATATAAGACCTGAAGGGCCAGTTGATCATAAGAACTATAAAGGAGCATAATACTCCATGTTAGAGTGACGGCACCACATAAGGTACCTTGACAAGATAAAGCCTCGACTATAGGCCATGTTATAGCAGCGTAACACCGCATATAGTCAAGGACACAACATATATGGGCTAGGAGGACTTTTGAAGTCTTTGTAATTCTACCATAAAATTTTGGTTCAAATAGAAATCTATTATGCATCTAGCTTTTGGTTCAAAGAAATATTATTGACTGGAAGAATATCAGGAACAATGAGTTGAGTAGTCCTTTGAGACATTGAGGGGTTACGGACCCAGAATCACTGTTGTCTACTATCTATTTTCTGAGTAGAACAAAGTTCTATGAGAGGATGGCTTAAATGCCTTAATGAGTTCTAGGATATTTGGAATATCCGGCGTGCTTTACAAGAAGCACGGTAGCGCAGCACTACAAAGGAGAAGATAACTCCATGCTACAGTGGGTGATACCACCATGAGGTTCCTCGATAGGGTAATGCCTCAACTTCGTGAACCATGCCACAGCGGCATAGCACTGCATATAGGCAGGTGGCTTATGCTGTAAAATGAAGAGTGGTAGACAACACTACAAAGAGGCCGATATCCTCATGTTACAAAGGTGTGACACAATCAAGAGGTACCTAGAGAGGGTAAAGACTCGGCTATGCGAGCCATGTCACAGCAGTATAATACCGCAAGGAAGCACAAGGCTTCATGCTAGGTAATTTGGCACTACAAAGAGGCTGGGACCTCATGCTATAGTGGATGACTCCACAATGAGGTGGGACCTTGGATTTGGGCCTTTTTATAATAGAGTAGAACCATATGGAAGCGCGAGGCTTCATGCCAAGAACTCTTTAAGAGAACTGTCACTATTATATTTTCTAGGAAATGATATTTTGGTCATTTTATAATTAATTGAATATTGTGCATATTGTATAATTATTTATTATATTATTTAATTATTTTTATATGTTAGTTTTTGTTTTGGACTTATGTTAGTGGACCTAACTAGTTTAGATTAGATCTATGGACCAACATTTAATTCTAGTTAGAATTGAACCCAATTAGAAGCCCATTTATTAGGAGGAGGATTAATTTAATTAAACCCATTAGACTAGAACCTTTCCTCCTTAATTATTTCTTTATGAGAGGTCCCATGGGGTATATTGGTTATTGCATAGTAGCTTGAGGGAGGGGTCAAGGGGGCCGACCATATAAAGGAAAGGAAAAATTTCTCTCTCATCTTTTTATTTCAAATCTAGATCTAAAAATTCCCTCAACCAAATTTCTTCATTCCCACGTCAAATCCCTACCAAATTTCTTTCCAATTTTTTCCAAATTACTATTAGAGGCTAGTAGAGCAAGAATCTTAAAGAAGAAAGCAAGGATCTACAAAGAGGAACAATGATCTACAAGTTAAAGGCTCATTTCACCAATTTTGGAGGTTACATTGGGAATCCATCTCCCAATAGGTATAATTCAATTTTTCCCCTTTAATTAGGTTCTAAATCTATATTTTAATTATTAGGAACTATCCCATATGATGATGCTACCCATAGGAATTGGAATTAGGTTCATATGAGGCCTATGGAGAAAATTATGGTGTATTTTGTGTCAATTTTGGAGAAATTTCGAGATTGACACATGTTGTGTTTGTCAATTGGTCAATATGACCAAATTGATATGTGTTTGATTGTTTATGGCTAGTGTCGTATCCACAATTGTATTCGTGTAGGCCGTATTCCAATAATTTGGAGATACAGGTTGATTTGGGGGTTTTTTTTTCTGACACGGGACTTTGTGCATGTCACACTTTGACACGAACACGTAGATGTGTAATTGATTCTTCGTATTGTTCATATTTACTATTTTAGACTTGCTCGTGTCCTTCGGGATATGTTTGGTTGTGTGGTGGACTCATATTGTAAAGCGTATCATAGATCTAGTGTGATACGGGTGTGATGCACTCCACGTGTTTGTTTTATTGCTCCTTAATTCATGTGAATTATTGATATATTATGTATGATATGTATATGAATATATTATATATTATATTATATAGATATGCATATATGGTTATAGGTATATGTGTTTGTATATATAGATATATATATCTATAGTTATACGTGTATGTTTATATATATGTATATATGTATGAGTATATATATATCTATATGTGTATATGTGTGTTTATATATATATATATGTATATACGTACAAGATGATATATCTATATATGTTTAGAGTTGAGAGTGTATATATGTATATTGATATATATATAGGTAGGTATCTATACGTATGTGTGTGTGCATATGGTTGTAAGTGTTGTGAGTTGTGTATAGTATTTGTGTTGAGAGAGGGGGGTCGGGCACCATTTCAGTACAGCAAGTATCAGCAGAGTTAGCTTATCATAGCAAGAACCAACTATGCAGTAGAATAGTAAAGCATCAGGGTAGTAGACTTTAAGGCAACAACAGCAAACTGAAGACCAAGGCACAACAGAGAGCACTACAGTAGTCTACAATTGCAGGAGCAGTAGATTACATCGAGAGGAGATGCAGCAAGCAATATGAAGAATAGTAGAAGTCAGCAAGCATTGAGCAGCTCGTGCACTGTGCAGCAAGTGCATCAATGCACTGAGCAGCATCCATGGCATGGACTGCAGCAAGCCAGGACTGAAGAATAGAACAATGCAACAACAACAAAGTATCAGCAAACACAGGAAGCTTCCAGTGCATCAGGAGTTAAGGTATGGGTTTGGTAGTTTAGTTAGTTTATTAGTGTTTAGCTAGTGGTTTACTAGAGGTTAGCAGTTAGTAGTTCTTGATAATTAGTAGTTAAGTGCATAGTATAGTAGTTGTATATAGATACTTTGTTAGCTAGATACATATATACATACTTGATTAGATTAGTGAGCTATATGTATATATGTAGGTAGTGTATATTAGTAACTGATATGTATTGTATAGTTAGTAGTATTTAATACTCTAGTTAATGTTAGTATAGTTAGTGTTTTGATAGTGAGCTATATGTATTAGGATTTTACTTACCTTGGGAAACCAAGGTAATGTCAAGGTAATTGGTCGATACTCAAGATATTGGATTTGAGTATCAAGATGGGTGTGTAGGTGGTGTGATACGCATTGGTCAAAGCCAAGGTATCAGTTTGCATTAGTTAGCTAAGCTGCTATATATATTGCCATATATATATATATATATATATATATATATATATATATATATATATATATATATATATATATTTGTATTTTCATATATAAAACTTGCGTATCCTATGATACGGTATTTCGTGTGTATCTTAGTATCTTAGATTAACTAGTGTGACCTATTTTTATAGTGTATGAACCTAATATCCTGGAGTTAGACTCATACAACCTAGAAATAGGTAGTTTGACCAAATTTGACCAATTTTACCTATAGTTAACATAGTTTGACCGTTTTGACTTTGAAATAACTTTTGACCTAGATGTTGACCAATTTAACTTATTTTTTATTCCAAAAACTTTGTATTGATTTTATATTCACTATTTAGGTTTTCGAGGAACCGTACCGGACATCTATGATATTGTACACCAGGTTTCAGGCTAGTAGGTTCTCTGATAGTTTTTCATTTATGATATCCTCTATGTTCCTTGTATTTAGTGTAGATATTCTTGATTTTTTGACACGATTGTTACACGGATTGGTATATTCGGATCTCGTCATAAAATATTATTCCTTGGTATGTTTGGTGTATCTTGTGCAAGTCTTGTTTTCTTGTTCTTCTTGTACATGTACAGACATTAATTCTTGGGAAGATTAGCTACCTATCCAGTGAATTCCGTGTCGTAACGTACCATGGTTGAATCCACTATACCAGTCGGGGTTGGGGAGTATGTAGTATTGATATGTAATCATACCCTCCTCGTATCAAGTCTTGTTCATTAAATAGTATTAATCATATACTGCATGTATGATTAGCCAGGCTATTAATCTTGTATCAAGTTCCTAAGTCGATCACATGTTAAAGCTGGTACTCACTTAGTCATTAGTATTCTTGTTCATTGCCATATTATTCATTCTTCTATTTATTTCAGTATTTCTTTATTGTATATCTCTTTTATCTATTATTACATCTTGTATATTCACATCTATTTACTGTTATATAGTTTATATCATTTATTAGAACTGCTGTTAGAGATCTACTCTGCTCCTTTCCTGACTGGATATATTTTTTCCAGATGACACTGAGGAGTGGTACCCCACTCATTACGGACCTCAGGATGTTGTAGGCTTAGAGCCAGAGACCTTGGCTCAGGAGGGTCTCATCCTGACTAAGACAGACGACCCAGGACTCGTAGCATATTAGTTATTCCTTTTGTACTGTATTTGTCTCCAGCTTATTTTTAGTATCTCTCGGACTCATTTGATATTATTTTCGTCTCATGAGTTTTATTGTGACTATTCTATTCTTTTATCATATTCATTCTTATTTCCATCTTAGATCTGTGATTGAGTATATTTATATTGTTGGTGGCATATTATATTAATTAGATAGATTACCAAACAGTATTCTACCGTCGATGCTGCGACGTAAGCTGGACATTGCTCCCGACTTGCATCCCTACACCGGGTGCGGGTTATGACACATTTTTAGTGGTGGTCCATGCAGGTCTTCGAGGTCACAATTAGTGTGATTCATAGTGGTGCTCTGAATTAAGTGCTATTACGAGCCTGTTTCAGGATATAGGATATAGGCTATAGGCTGAGAATACTGAATCACATCTAGGAAAAACTCTATTGATTCAATTCGACTATTCTTCCTTGATATTGATATTTGATCTTTAACTGTCCTTTCTTAGAGTATCTTACATCATGTGCCATATTGATTCTTTCCTTTCGCTTTGTCTTAGGATGCTGCCTAGGACTAGATCACAGCAGAGGAGAGCAGCGTCTTAGAGGTCTGCGACTTTCCGAGGGCCTGTACCAGTCACTTCTCTAGTATTTGGCATATCAGCTGCTTTCGGGGATCTACCTCCAACTCAGAGGACTGTTCCGGCTGTATCTGAGGGAGTTCCACCTCCACCTTCAGTGCCGGCAGATGCGACATAGATATTTACACTATTTTACGAGATATTAGAGGCGCAGAGGGCTCAGTCTGAGGCACACCAGAGGTAGACCAACGTCTTACTGCTGGGCATCGAGAGTTCTCATCATCTTGCTTGTGCCGTAGTAGAGAGAGGAGGTTCGGTCCAACAGAAGGTTCTCCTCAGGTTCCTCAGCTTCGGCCAGGCAATATTCAGGACTTCAAGAAGCTGGAGCCTAGGGTCTTCAAGGGGACGGAGGGCATTGTCTACGCTGAAGATTGGCTCGAGGATATTGAGCGTCTCATGAGGGTGTCCCATCTTTCTGAGGATCTGAAGGTTGAGGCTGTAGGACTTCATATGTTCGACGTCGCCCGCATTTGGTTCAGGAATGAGCCGCTTCTTGATGACGTATGACAGTCTTGGGAGGTATTCAAGGATGTCTTCAAGAAGAAGTTCTTTGCTCGGGCAGACAGGTTAGACTTGGGGAGGCAGTTTGAGAGCCTCATTCAGGGGAGCATGACTGTGGATGAGTATGCCCCAGAGTTCGGTAGGCTGAGCCAATTTGTGGAGTATCTAGTGAGGGAGCTGGAGGTTGGAGCTATTCATTTTTATGAGGGTCTAAACTGGGAAATGAAGATCCTCATTCCGTCTTTTGATGAGACCTACACGAAGATACTTGCGGAGGCACGCAAGGTTGAGCGGGAGTTGGGTTTGAAGTCTAAGAGAGATCACGATTCTTTTTTGGGGGCTAACAGCAGCACAGTGACTGCCAAGCGTCCTTATTTCTAGTTTCAGCCTTTTCAACAGTTATAGCAGCACCAGACTCCCGCTAGGGCACCATTTCACTAGGCACCGCAGCAGCAGAGACAGTTACAGCAAGCTTCATGCTATTACTGTAAGAAATTCGACCACATCTGGGAAGTTTACAGAAGTAGGCTGGGGGTTTGTTTGTATTATGGTATCGAGGGAGCATCAGCTGAGAGAGTGTCCTTCCAATCCTCGTCGTGCAGTTCAGGGAGCAGCTCCAGCTCCAAGGACATAGGCGAGACCAACTACAGTACACCCGAGGGGACCGCCACTTTCGACCCAGCAGCAGCATTATGTCCAGCACCAATATCAGAGAGGTGCACGTCAGGGACGAGCGTTTGTTATGACAGTCGAGGAGGTCGAGCCCACCGGAGATGTCATCGTTGGTTCTGTTCTTCTTGATTCCATTCCAGCTTTAGCTTTATTTGATAGTGGTGTTTTCCATAGTTTTGTATCTGTTTTTTTTGCTCTGAAGCATGGTTTGGTAGCTGAGTCTTTGCTTAGGACTTGCAAGATCATGACCGGGGGAGGCATTATCCTGGTTAATAATATTTGCAAGGATCAGAGAGTTACCCTGGGAGACCGGGAGTTGAGTACGTGTCTACTTGTAATGCCACTTTTGAGCTACGATATTGTACTCGGGGTGGATTGGTTGAGTAGGCACCGTACTAGTATAGATTGCAGAGAAGGTAGAGTTTTGTTTAGCCCGCTAGGAAAGCTAGAGTTTAAGTTTGCTAGAGAATCTGCAAAGAAGGGAGAAGGCATTATTTGTGGAGCTATAGTGGAAGACAAGGAGTTGCCGCATCCATTGATAGCAGAGTTCTTGGATGTATTTCCAAAGGAATTGCCAGGATTGCCGCCAGTTCGAGATGTTGAATTCTCTATAGACTTGGGCCAGGTGTAAAACTAATTTTACAGCATGTCTATAGAGTAAACAACAACGAGTAAACAACAACGAACTGGTCGAGCTGAAGAAGCAAGTGGACGAGTTACAGGATAAGGGGTTTATCAGATCGAGTTTTTCACCATGGGGAGCCCCGGTATTGTTTATACCCAAGAAGGATGGATAGGTGCACATGTGCATTGATTACAGGGCATTGAATAATCTCACTATCAAGAACAAATATCCTTTACCACGATTGATGACTTGTTCGATCAGTTGAGTGGTGCCAAGGTGTTTTCTAAGATAGACTTGAGATTAGGCTAGCACCAGTTGAAAGTAAAGTCAGAGGACATACCGAAGACTGCTTTTAGGACTTAGTATGGTCAGTATGAGTTTATGGTGATACCGTTTGGGTTGACTAATACCCCAGCGATATTTATAAATTTGATGAACAAGGTGTTCCATCAGTACCTTGACAAGTTCGTGGTGGTATTCATCGATGACATACTCATATATTCGAAGACACCGGAGGAGCACGAGAAGCATTTAGGGATTGTGTTGGATGTGCTGAGGAAGGAGAAGCTGTATGAGAAGCTGTCAAAGTATGAATTCTTCCTAGACAAGGTAGAGTTCTTAGGACATGTTGTGACTGGTGATAGAATTTCAGTGGATCCGAAGAAGATCACAACAGTGGAGTCTTCGAAGATCCCGAGTTTAGTAGCAGAGATCAGGAGTTTCTTGGGATTGACAGCTACTACAGGAAGTTTGTGCAAGATTTTTAGAGGATTGCCGAGCCGATGACCAGACTCACCAGGAAGGATGTATAGTTTATTTGGACAGAGGAGTGTAAGGTTGCTTTTGAGGAATTGAAGAAGAGGTTGATGTCTGCTCTTATTTTGATATTGACATCCGGGTTTGGAGGTTTAACTATTTATAGTGATACATCGGGGAAAGTTCTGGGTTGTGTTCTTCAGTAAAATGGGAAAGTGATTGCCTATGCATCAAGGCAATTACGCCCTCATGAGAAGAACTATCCTACCCATGATTTGGAGTTGGCAGCAATCATTTTTACACTGAAGTTGTGGAAATACTATTTATACGGAGAGCGTGTTGAGATCCTCACCGACCACAAGTGCTTGAAGTATGTTTTCACACAGAGGAAGTTAAACATGAGGCAGCATCGGTTGTTGGAACTGATGAAGGATTTTAACATATCTTTGCATTACATCCTGGAAAAGCTAATATAGTTGCTGATGCCTTGAGCAGCTATATTTTTGACGCAGGATCGATATTTGTTGGAGGACTTGGAGAGCTTGGACATTGAGGTAATAGTTCCTGGTTTTACAATACAGATGTGGGATTGCAGATACACTCAGAGTTGATGGACAGGATCAAGGCAACCCAGTATGATGATGTATCTCTGAGGAGCATCAGAGCTCAGGTAAGAGTAGGATTGGAGGATGATTTCACCATTACTGAGGATGGTTCTTTACGGCATGGTGCTAGATTGTATGTGCCTAGTGGGGAGCTGCATGAGAAGGTATTGCAGGAAGCGCATCGCTCTTAGTCTTCCATACATCAAGGTGCCAACAAGATGTATTAGGATATGTGAGAGAGTGTGTGGTGGTATGGCATGAAGAGAGAAGTAGCATAGTTTGTATCCAGATGCTTAGTGTGCCAGCAGGTGAAAGCCGAGAGGCAGAGGCCAGGCGGTTTACTTCAGCTATTACCCATTCCAGAGTGGAAGTAGGGGCACATTACTATGGATTTTGTGTCCAGACTTCCACGATCTCCTGGAGAAAAGATGCAATTTGGGTCATTATTGACAGGTTGACCATGTCAGCCTTTCAAGGTGGGTTTATCTATGGAGAAGCTAGCATAGATGTATGTGAGTCAGATCGTCAGGATACATGGAGTTACCGTCAGCATAGTCTCGGATCGGGATAGTCATTTTAGTTTTATTTTTGGAGAAGTTTGCAGGCGAGTTTGGGCACCCAACTCAAGTTCAGTACTGCATATCATCCCCAGACATATGGACAGTCAGAGAGGACTATTCAGACTCTCGAGGATATGCTACGCACTTGTGTACTAGATTTGGGGGGTTCTTAGAAGGACCATCTCCATTTGGTAGGGTTTGCTTACGACAACTGCTACCAGGCTAGTATAGAGATGTCATAATTTGAGGCTCTATACGGTCAGAGATGTCGTACTCCTTTATCATGGGACGATATTGGAGAGAGAGTTTTGCTAGGGCCAGAGATGGTTGTAGATGCAGCGAAGAAGGTTAAGCTGATCAGAGACAGACTTCGAGTGATGCAAGACAGACATCAGCATTGGGCCGATAGCCACTGGAGACCTTTGGAGTTTGAGGTATAGTTTTAGATTTTCGTTTTGTGCTTGATATTGGTTGTTTGTTAAAGACTAAGTTCTTAAGGTTATATTTTGTTCTAGATTGGTGGTTTGGTGTTTTTGAGGATTTCTTTGACACGAGGCACGATTCACTTCGGTGGAGGCGGGAAGCTTAGTCCACGATTCATCGAACCTTTCACTATTCTAGAGAGGGTCGGTGCAGTTGCTTACAGACTAGACTTGCCACCTGCATTAGAGGAAGTGCACAACGTATTTTATGTATCGCAGTTGAGACGGTATGTGGCGGATCCTAGTCACGTGTTGGATCACTCAGAGATAGAGGTGGGCCCTACTCTTAGCTATCCAAAATAGCCAGTTGAGATTCTGGATCAGAGGGAGAAGGTGCTGAGAAACCAGAAAATTCCCTTAGTACGTGTCGCATGGAGGCATCACTCTCCGGGGGAGTCTACCTAGGAGAGAGAGAGGATAAAATACAAGAGCGTTACCTATATTTGTTTGTGCCTTGAGGTATGTTCTTTCCTGTTTATGTTCTATTATGTTCTTTCATGTTCTATTCTGTTTATTTTTTGCGGGTAGTTTTCGTCTTTGAATTTCGAGGACAAAATTATTTTAAGGGGGTAGACTTGTCACTACCATATTTTCTAGGAAAGAATATTTTGGTCATTTTATAATTAATTAAATATTATGCATGTTGTATAATTATTTATTATATTATTTAATTATTGTTAGATGTTAGTTTTTATTTTGGACTTGTGTAGTGGACCTAACTAGTTTAGATTAGATCCAAGGACCAACATTTAATTCTAGTTAGAATAGAACCTAATTAGAAGCCCATTTATTAGGAGGAGGATTAATTTAATTAAACCCATTAGACTAGAACCGTTCCTCCTTAATTATTTCTTCATGAGAGACCCCAAGGGGTATATTGGTTATTGTATAGTATCTTGAAGGAGGGGTCAAGGGGGCCGGCCATATAAAGGGAAGGAAGAAATTTCTCTCTCCTCTTTTTATTTCAAATCTAGATCTAAAAATTCCTCCAACCAAATTCTTTTATTCCCACATCAAATTCCTACCAAATTTCTTTCTAATTCATTCCCAAATCACCATTAGAGGCTAGTAGAGAAAGGATCAAGAAGGAGGAAGCAGGGATCTACAAAGAGAAGTAAGAATCTACAAGTTGAATGCACATTTTACCAATTTTAGAGGTTGCATTGGGAATCCATCTTCCAATAGGTACAATTTAGTTTTAACCTTTAATTAGGTTCTAAATCTATGTTTTAATTATTAAAAACCATCCCATATGATGAGGCTACCCATAGAAATTGGAATTAGGTTCATAGGAGGCCTATGGAGAAAGTTATGGTGTATTTTATGTCAATTTTGGGGGAATTTCGAGATTGACACATGTTGTATTTGTTAATTGGTCAATATGACCAAATTGACATGTGTTTGATTGTTTGTGGCTAGTATCATATCCATAATTGGATACGTGTAGGTCGTATCCCAATAATTTGGATATACGGGTTGATTTGGGGGGGTTTTCCTCCGACACGGGACTTTGTGCATGACACACTTTGACACGGACATGCAGATGTGTAATTGACTCTTCATATTATTAATATTTATTATTTTAGACTTGCTCGTGTCCTTCGGGGTACGTTTGGTTGTGTGGTGGACTCGTATCGCAAAGCGTATCATAGATCTAGTGTGATACGGGTGCGATGCACTCCACGTGTTTGCTTTATTGTTCCTTAATTCATGTGACTTGTTGATATATTATGTATGATATGTATATGTATTTATGATATATTATATTGTATAGATATATATATATATATATATGGCTATAGGTATATGTGTTTGTATATATATATATATATATATATATATATATATATATATATATATATAGGTAGGTATCTATACGTATGTGTGAGTGCGTATGGTTGTAAGTGTTGTGAATTGTGTGTAGTGTTTGTTTTGAGAGAGGGGGGTCGTGCACCATTTCAGTGCAGCAAGTATCAGCAGAGTTAGCTTATCACAGCAAGAACCAACTGTGCAGTAGAACAACAAAGCATCGGGGTAGTGGACTTCAAGGCAACAACAACAAACTGAACACCAAGGCACAGCAGAGAGCACTACATCAGTCTACAACTGCAGGAGCAGCAGATTGCATCGAGAGGAGATGCAGCAAGCAGTCTGAAGAACAGTAGCAGTCAACAAGCATTGAGTAGCTCATGCAGTGTGCAGCAAGTGCATCAATGTACTGAGCAGCAGCCATGGCATGGACTACAGCAAGCCAGGACTGAAGAACAGAATAGTGCAAGAACAACACAGTATCAGCAAACACATGGAGCTTTTAGTGCATCAGGAGTTAAGGTATGGGTTTGGTAGTTTACTTAGTTTATTAGTGTTTAGCTAGTGGTTTACTAGAGGTTAGCAGTTAGTAGTTCTTGATAATTAGTAGTTAAGTGAATAGTATAGTAGTTGTATATAGATACTTTGTTAGCTAGATACATATATACATACTTATTAGATTAGTGAGCTATATGTATATATGTATATATGTAGGTATTGTATATAAGTAACTGATATGTATTATATAGTTAGTAGTATTTAATAGTCTAGTTAATGTTAGTATAGTTAGTGTTTTGATAGTGAGCTATATGTATTAGGATTTGACTTACCTTGGGATACCAAGGTAATGTCAAGGTAATTAGTCAATACTCAAGGTATTAGATTTGAGTATCGAGATGGGTGTATAGGTGGTGTAATACACATTGGTTCAAATCCAAGGTATCAGTTTGCATTAGTTAGCTAAGCTACTATATGTATTTCCTTGTATATATATATAAATTAGTATTTTCATATATAAAACTTGTGTATCCTATGATACTGTGTTTTGTGTGTATCTTAGTATCTTAGATTAACTAGTGTGACCTATTTTCATAGTGTATGAACCCAATATCCTGGAGTTAGACTCATATAACCTAGAAATAGGTAGTTTGACCAAGTTTGACCAAATTTACCTATAGTTAACCTAGTTTGACCGTTTTGACTTAGAAATGACTTTTGACCTAGATGTTGACCAATTTAACTTATTTTTTATTCCAAAAACCTTGTATTAATGTTATATTCCCTATTTAGGTTTTTGAGGCACCGTATCAGATATCTGTGATATTGTACACTAGATTTCAGGCGAGTACATTCTCTGATAGTTTCTCATTTATAATATCCTCTATGTTCCTTGTATCTAATGTACATATCCTTGATTTTTTGACACGATGGTTACACAGATTGGTATATCCGGATCTCGTCATGAGATATTGTTCCTTGGTGTGTATGGTGTATCTTGTGCAAGCCTTATTTTTTTTTCTTCTTGTACATGTACAGACATTAATTCTTGGGAAGATTAGCTACCTATCCAGTGAATCACATGTCATGACATACCATGGTTGGATCCAATATACCAGTCGGGGTTGGGGAGTATGTAGTGTAGATATGTGATCATACCCTCCTTGTATCAAGTCTTGTTTATTGAATAGTATTAATCATACACCGCACGTATGATTAGCTAGGCCATTAATCTTGTATCAAGTTTCCAAGCTGATCACATATTAAAGCTGGTACTTACTCACTTAGTCATTAGTATTCTTGTTCATTACCATATTATTTATTCTTGTATTTATTTCAGATTTCCTTTATTGTATATCTTTTTTATTTTTTATTGTATCTTATATATTCACATCTATTTACAGTTACATAGTTTATATCATTTAGTAGAATTGATGTTAGAGATGTACTCTGCTCCTTTCCTGACTGGATATATTTTTTCCTAGATGACACTGAGGAGTGGAATCCCACTCATTACGGATCTCAGGATGTTGTGGGCTTAGAGACAGAGACCTTGGCTCAGAAGAATCTCATCCCGACTGAGACAGATGACCCGGGACTTGTAGCATCTTAGTTATTCCTTTTGTACTGAATTTGTCTCCAGCTTATTTTTAGTATCTCTCGGACTCATTTGATATTATTTTTGTCTCATGAGTTGTATTATGACTATTCTATTCTTTTATTATATTCATGCTTATTTCCATCTTAGATCTGTGATTGAGTATATTTAAATTATTGGTGGCATATTATATTGATTAGATAGATTACCCAAATAGCATTCTACCGTCGATGTTGCGGCATAGGCTGGGCGTTGTTCCCTACTTGCATCCCTACACTGGGTGTGAGTCATGACAAGAACTCACCTAGAGTGTATGGAAAGAGATATAGGCCGTCGCTTGAGGGTAAACTTATAGACGTCTAAGATACCTACATCGAAACCAAGCGTGCATAGGGTCTTTAATGTGCAATCGAAAGAACATCTTTCTTTTTTTTGTTAGTGAAAAGAATTGTAGCTACGGTGCAAAATTCAAGGCTTAGTCCATTCTTGTATCATATTGTTATTCGGCCCATGCGGGAAGATTCAAGTTAAAGTGACATCTATCATAATACATGATGGACAGTAACTGTGGGGAACGCTTAATCCATATATTGAGATATGTGGGGGATTATTGGTATTTTTGCCTTTGTACTAGTAAAGATAGTCCCGCATTGGCTACACCACCAAGTGGGTATCTCAATATAATACTTTGTATATGTTGAGATATGCACATGGGGTATGGTGGGGCACATGGGTGCCATGTGGGGATATTTTATTAGGAGAAAAAATGATTAAGTCCTCAATGAAAGTTTTTAAGCTTTTTGTCATGCTCTTGGATATTATTCCATAGGAGCTAAGCCCCAAAGGGGCTTAGCGACTCGGACTCGGGCTTAAGGGTGCAAAGTGGCACTTTGTTGGTGCACTTTGTACTTAGCACATCAACATCGTCATAAGATGCTTGTGCGCTTTTGTTGCGCTCGTGTGCTCGTTTTATGCACGAGTTTTATGCTCGGATTGCATGCACGTATTGCATGAACGGGCACTGAGCGAGTGCTGAATGGGCGCTGAGCGGGTGCTAAGCGGGTGCTGAACAAGCGCTGAGCGAGCTATGCATTGGACTGCGATTGTGGGATATAAATTTTGTATATTGAATTTTTAGTCCCAAATTGGAAATGAGAGGAGGATGGGCTTCCATCATTCCTTATATAAAGATCCCTCTAGCCTCCATTTGAGATACACCAAAATTTTAAGAAAGAGGAGTCCAAGAGAGTTCGTTCGAGTCACACAAAGAGGTGACTACAAGCGTTCCAGAAGTTCTCTTGTGAACTTGCTGGCTTCTGGGAGCAGATGGTCAATAGAGGATTAATCTTGCTTTGAGCAACGGTGGTCTTCATCGTCCCAGCAAGAATAATTTTATTTTGTCTTCTTCTCTTCTTTCTTCTTTCTTCTTTCTTCTTTCTTCTTTCTTCTTTCTTCTTTCTTATTCTATCTCAATTACAACTGCGTTTGCAAGGAAGAATAATGCTTGTTTTTGCCAGTTGCTTTATGGAGTTGTCACTAGTCTTTAGTTTAGATCTCCGTTCAGGAAGATCTTGTACCATCCTAACAAGCTTGTTCAGAGTTTTATTGCTATCTTTCTAACAAGTTTGTTTAGAATTTTATTTTTGATATTTGTTCAATTTATCTGAATATCTGTCTAAGGGAATAACAGTCACCCTTAGCAATCATCTTTGCTCTCTTCTGCAAAGTGTGATAGCAAGTTTGAGTGCTAAACCTTCTGCCTCCAGAGAATTTCCTCTATTTTCTTAAAATTAGAACTTTACTACCTGACTAACATACCAACAACATACCGATGGTATACCATTCGGCAGATATTTGTTTTGCTTTTGAAATATTTTCGAGATATTTTTGAAATATTTTTGTGAGATATTTTTGTGAATACTATTCGATACTTTCTATTATCTATTGGTTTCCTTGTTTCATTTTGAGTGGTCGAGATTGATTTAACTCGTGACGTGGATCACTGACGAGATAGATCGGACGATCACGATTAAACCACCTCTTCTATATATATGATTAATTTTCTCTTTCCTCTCTCTTTTCTTGCTTTGTTCACTTCTTTATTTTCTCTCTTTTTCTCGTGAGAGCTAGGAGCTTGGTCTTGAGGCCTAAGAGTGTGATTTATGTACCTCTTTTGGTGGTAGAGTTTAAGGTTAAGGCTAGAAGCTTGACTAGAGGCAAGTATATCTTGCCAAAATCTTGAACGACTTTACTTTACTGCAGTTTTCAATTTCCTTGGTAGTTTATTCTTAGAATTTCATGTTAGTGGTTTTATTAAATAAGTTTCTCTAGTAATTTTCAATCTTGTGCATGTTTTAGAATTTGTTCTGAGCTTGGTTTGACTTTTTTGGTAAAAATTATGATATTTACTGATTAGGTAACTCGGTGTCGAAAACGATAACCAGAGTGATTGTTGTGAGACTTAGTTTATATGCTAAATGAGACTTACCATTAGACTTGACATCTTGCTAGA
This sequence comes from Iris macrosiphon, assembly GCA_036927795.1. Classification (NCBI taxonomy): domain Eukaryota; kingdom Viridiplantae; phylum Streptophyta; class Magnoliopsida; order Asparagales; family Iridaceae; genus Iris; species Iris macrosiphon. Next base: position 218,549,403 of record JAYESA010000004.1, read on the forward strand.
CCAGTTTCTGTTAAGTTTAAGAACGTAATTTTGGTTCCGAAAACCCATCATTCTAACTTTTTCTAGAATTGCCTATAAGAACCGGCATACCGACGATATACTAGTGTATACCAACGGTATACCGATTTGGTCCAACTTGAAATCCTAGAACTTGTTGTGACCTGAACTGGCATACCGACGGTATACTAATTTGTTGGAATTGAAAACCTGCTATGATTTTTCTATTTCTTGTCTAGCATATCGACGGTATACTACTGTATACCGACGGTATACCGATTTTGTTCTTTCTTGAATATATTTTTTTCCATTGTACTTTTTATTGTTTTTGCTTAGCGCTTACACGTATATTGCTTTTAAATATTTTCCTGTGATATTTTTTGGCTCTTCCAGTTTATTATGTTTACCTATACCCATTATACCCAGTCTCGACTTCATGTATAGTTTGAGACACCTACCCATTATACCCAGTTTTGGCTTCATATATAGTTTAGGACAACTACCCATTATACCCAGTCTCGGCTTCATGTATAATTTGGGACACCTACCCATTATACCCAGTCCAGACTTCATGTATAGTTTGGGACACCTACCCATTATACCCAGTCCCGACATCATGTATAGTTTTGGGGCCACCTATCCATTATACACCTGTTGTGTATAGCTTTGGGGACACCTACCCATTATACATCTGTCTAGACTCTTTATCCGATAGAGTTTGGGCCACCTACGTATTATACACTTGCCCAGTACATGCCTTATAGTGGCTCGTAGTAGCGTACTCCTATTTTATTGTTTGTATATTCCCTTGTTGTGGCTTGTTTTAACCTGTGCTTGTAACCGTCAAATATTTTCTTGTCTTATCTATACTTGCGGGGAGCATTATGTCTAGGATGGATTCTGCGGATTGCCATACCAGGAATCCTGAAAAAACTGTTAAGGATTAGTAACAAGTTTTAAGTGATTAAAGCATCGGGTGGGAAGAATATGTAGGTTGCATGCAGTCCCATTATCTTGACGTCAACCAGAATGGGTTTGTAGTATGCCGTCGAGTAGGGCATATTTCTAGTACACCATTGAGTGGGGCACCAGTACATCTTTGATTATTTTGTGGTCCAGATAGCTTAGATAGACTGTAGGACATGCAACCATAGAAATTCCTAGTTATTGTATCTTGTTAGTAATTAGGACTTGTGATAACCCTAGTTAGCTAACATAGCAAGATGTACGTACTTCTTGCTTAGTCGTGATTGTTGGATGGAGTCTATTTATTGCTATGCTCTTGTACTAGATCTTGTCTCATTTTATTTATATTTTTTTACTCCTGCCATGATTACGATACTATACTATTTCTTTTCTCGCTTAATTTCTTGCCCAATTATTGTATATGCTACATGTACCTATTTTTTATATGCTACTGTTCACCTTGTATACCCGTATATGTTCACCTGATCCCGTACATGTCATCCGCCCAATTTTTCTTACATATTTTTTTATTTTATTTTTTGTTTCCTAGGGCACTTTATATTATTCCTGGTAGTTACATGTTGCTTAGGATCTTGTAGTTCTATGTTGTATTGCTGGTTTTAGTTTATAGTTTAGTCTCCTTTATGGTACTTGCTATTTGGGGTCTGACTCCACTGGTTTTGCTTGGCCAGATCCAGTAGCGGAGCCAAAGGATCTTCCTTCCCGAGGATGGTGACCACACGGAGCACCAGACCGATTGAGTGTGTTTATATCTTATTTTTTCACTTATTGTACATATTCTTTTGTGGCGTTTAGCACCGAGCATCTGTTAGCTCATATTTTGGAATTGATACATCGCCTAATGGGCATGGCATGATTAGCATATTCTAAACTATAGCTAAAGTTGATTATGTATGACATACTCTTGCTAGTTCTTTATTTTTTATTACTAGTTTCATGATCAGCTATGTATATATGGTTTGGGATGCTTTACTATTTTGCTTCAGATGTTTATATTTCTTTGTAAATTATGGATTCTTGCTTATTATTGAGACACTAGGATTGCTTGACTTAGGTTGACTGATGGCTTGTAGTATTAACTCCCATGTCTATTCACATCCGTGACCGTATATTGGGGTACTAGAGTACTTTGATATACATAGCTGGCTTTGTCGGTCCCCGCTCTCAAGTATTCTGGTTCTATGGTGTCACACCCCAGTACCAAATTATGGAGATGGATATGGCTAGCTACCCCGTACAAGGAATAATACGTCGCACGATGATCACGACTGTCAAGAAGACAAGGGGATGCATACTATAATCAAGGATCCTTTGGTCTCACTGAGCATCTATGTCTCAATCAATCAACCAAATAACGGTAAAGATAAAATTATAAGATAAAGCAGTAAGGCATTCCCGATGCTTCATCAGAATGATCATGAACTAGTTATACAAAATGATAAACTAGTCACAGTGTCAATATTACACAATCATACGTTAGCCGCGGTTCGAATATATACAATTATGCAAGAAAAGACATAAAGTCAAGAACAACATGGTTGAACAGGTGCCGGGGGCTAAATGCCGATAAAAACACAAAATAATATCAGAGTGGTGAAGAAAAAATCCACCCATGTCCCTCAGAGGTCATTCTTCTAGTGCATGCCATGGGACGGATGTAATGCTAGATCTTCGGGCACTGCTACCAAACTTGGCTAGACAAAACCAACGGGGTCAGGCCCCGATAGCAAGTACCATAAAGGAACACAAGAAAAGAACTAAAAATAGATATAATGATAATAATAGTACCCGCGCTATAGCCGTAAGCGCATATATTTTCATCGGGGCAGTAGGACACCTCTACAACCAAACAAGGACAAGAGGTGCCAAACTACTCCGAGACGGAATACCACTTGCGATTATGCTTAGGCTAGATAATCTGTGTCATAACTTTGGTTCACAGGCTATTGTAGCAAAACAATCTAATCCCACAACCAAACAAGGACAAGGGTTAGACCACCGCATCACGATAAACCATGTTCCTAGGTTACTAAACAGGGATACAGTACACAATCAACCAAAGGAGATATGTGTCATAGTTATGGTCTATGGCCTATCGTAGAATAATAATCTAACCCCACAACCAAACAAGGACAAGGGTTAGATCACCGCACCATGATAAACCATTTCCCTAAACTATTCAAGAGATAGCAAATACACTTACAGGCAGGATTAGTTAAATGACCAAATCAGTACTACAGCTTGCTAAGTGATGCCTGGGTAACCCCAGTAATGCAATATAATTTAATCCTTAAATCATGCTATGTTCGAACAGAGCTAGCCGAACCAATAATATACAACATGAATAATAAATAAAATGCACCAGTCCCTCATAAGGCTACTGTGCTAAATAATTAGTAACAGTTTCAGTCCTCCTCTATAGTGGGATACTGGCTCGGTTATAATAATATTAGTGGCCGAATACTGTACTCCACTAGTGCGGATGATATATATGACGTGGCCGACATGCATGATCTCAGGATCCATTCCCTCCCAATGCTGCTACAATTTTTAGTTACCTAATTAATCATATAGTTATCTGAAATCTTTTGTCGTGGTCACACAATTATCCACCTATATGTCATACCTTGGTATAAGTACACTAGGGATGAATCCGCATTGGTTCTTACGGTTCCAATCTTGACTCATTGTGAGTGTAATGCAACAATCAATCAAGTAATCTAACCACGCTATTTTGACTAGCTACGGGGGTTTCATTTAATCCTCATTTTTAGTACTAACGACCATGTAACAAGAATATACTTATAACATACACCGTAGTATATATGTAGTGTCACTATCATATTTTCTAGGAGGGTATTTTGGTCATTTTATAATTAATTAAATATTGTGCATATTGAATAATTATTTATTATATTATTATTTATTGTTAAATGTTAGATTATTGTTTTGGACTTGTGTTAGTGGACCTAACTAGTTTAGATTAGATCCATGGACCAAAATTTATAATTAGTTAGAATTGAGTCCAATTAGAAGCTCATTCATTGGGAGGATGATTAGTTTAATTAAAACCATCAGACTAGAACCTTTTCTCCTTAATTATTTTTTCATGAGAGGTCCCAAGGGGTATAATGGACCATTACATAGTAGCTTGAGGGAGGGGCCAAGGGGGGCCTGCCATATAAAGAAGAGGGAAAAATTTCTCTCTCCTCTTTTCATTTCAAAACTAGATCTAGAATTTTCCTCAACCAAATTTCTTCATTCCCACATTAATTCTCTACCAAATTTCTTCCCAATTCCTTTCCAAATCACCATTAGAGACTAGTAGAGCAAGGATTTAGAAGGAGAAAGCAAGGATCTACAAAGAGGAGCAAGGATCTACAAGTTGAAGGTCAATTTCATCAAATTTGGAGGTTGCATTAGAAATTCATCTCCCAATAGGTATAATTTAGTTTTTCTCCTTTAAATAGGTTCTAAATATATATTTTAATCATTAAGAACTATCCCAAATGCATAGGCTACCCATTGAAATTGGAATTATGTTCATAGGAGGCCTATTGAGAAAATTATAGTACTTTTTGTGTCAATTTTGGGAGAATTTCGAGATTGACACTTGTTGTGTTTGTCAATTGATCATATAGACCAAATTGATATGTGTTTGTTTGTTTGTGGCTAGTGCCATATCCATAATTGGATACGTGTAGGTCATATCCCAATAATTTGGTGATACGTGTTGATTTGGGGGTTTTTCTTTGACACGGGACTTTATGCATGTTATATTTTGACACGGACACGTAGATGTATAATTGACTCTTTGTATTGTTCATATATAGTAATTTAGACTTGATCATGTCCTTCGGGGTACATTTGGTTGTGTGGTGGACTCGTATCGCAAGCGTACATAGATCTAGTGTGATACGGGTGCGATGCACTCCACGTGGTTGTTTCATTTTATTTCTAGATCCAATTTCCATTATTCATAGCTATTAGTATATTATTTATCTATATATATATATATATATATATATATATATATATATATATATATATATATATATATATATATATATATATATATATATATATATATATTGAGTTGTATGTATCCTTGTATTGTTCATATGTTATATATATATGAGTTATAGATACATACTATATACATAGCTAAGTATGTGGTTGATGCCTATATATATATATATATATATATATATATGTTGGTCTTTGTATATTTATACATATGTATGTATATATCTATATAGATATAGATAGATACCTATATGTATATGTGTATGTTATATATATATATATATATATATATATATATATATATATATATATATATATATATATATATATATATATATATATATATATATATATATATATATATATTATGTGTGAGAGTGAGAGGGTGTGTGATGTGTGTGTGTTGCTAGTGAGGGTGTGTGTTGTGTACCTTTCTCATCAACACACACCCTCACTCTCACACATAATATATATATATATATATATATATATATATATATATATATATATATATATATATATATATATATATATATATATATATATGTATGTATGTATGTATGTTGCTAGTGAGGGTGTGTGTTGTGTGTGTTGATGAGAAAGGTTGAGAAAGGGGGGGGGATCGGACAGTGAGCGATGCACTGCTCAGTGCATCAGAACAGAAGCAATGGCGAGCAGCAGCTAGCAGCATGTTCCAGCGAGGCAACAACACAGTAGCCGAGCAGCAGCAACAGCAGCAGAGGCAATGCCGAGCCTGCAGCTAACTAACTGCAGTGAGCAGTAGCTGAATGCAACTGTGCAGCAATGCACATCAGGTCGACACAGTGAAGCCACTGAATATTCAGCATACCTACAACACAGTTTCAACAAGCACGGTGGTTCAGTTAACTGTTTAAGTGCAGTCAGTTAGTATTATGTTAGCATTTAGTAGTTAGCCAGTTTACTTTGGTTGGTTAACTAGTTAATTAACTATTTAGTTATTAGTATCTAGTTTAGTTAGTTATCTATACATATATACTTATGTATCTCTAAGTTATCTATATATGTAGATATGTGTACATTTGTAGATGTATTAGTAGTTAGTGATTAGCTTGGTAGTTGGTATTTAATATTCATGTTAGTGCATACTAGAAGTTATATTGGATTGATATATATATGTATTAGTATATATAGTTAGTGGGGTAGTTAACTATATGCTAGAGTGACATTACCTTGAGATACCAAGGTAAATGTCAAGGTATTGAGGGATACTCAAGGTATTTGAGTTGGGTATCGAGATGAGTGTTTAATGGTGCAATACCAAGTTGGTTCGAAGCCAAGGTATCCACATAGAAATAGTAATTAGGATTAGTATATTTATTATTGATTGGATATGCATATACGACTTTTCCATATCTCTTGTTTGCGTATCTAGCGATACGGTATCTTAATATCCTAGTTTAGCTTGTATGGCCTAGATTCTTAATATATGAACCCAATATCATAGAGATAGACTCATGCAACCTAGAAATAGGTAGTTTGACCAAGTTTGACCAGTTTGACTTAGAGTTGACCTAGTTTGACTATTTTGACTTAGAAATGGCTTTTGACCTAGATGTTGACTAGTTAACTTATTTTTATTCTGAAACCTAGTATTGATGTTATATTCCCTATCTAGGTCTTCGAGACACCGTACCAGACATTTGTGATACTATTCACCAGACTTCAGACGAGTACATTCTCTGATAGTTTCTTATTTATGATATCCTCTATGTTCTTTATATCTAGTGTAGATATTCTTGATTTCTTGACACGATGGTTACACGGATTGGTATATCCGGATCTCATCATGAGATGTTATTCCTTGGTATATGTGGTGTATCTTGTTTAAGCCTTGTATTCTTGTTTCTTGTACATATACAGACACTGATTCTCGAGAAGACTTGCTACCTTCCTAGAGAATCTCGTGCCATAACGTACCATGGTTGGATCCACTATACCAGTCGGGGTGGGAAGTATTTTAGTATAGATATGTGATCATACCCTCCTTGTGCATGTCTTATTTCTTGTGAGTGTTGATCATACACCGCACGTATGATTAGCCAGGCCCTTATCCTTGTGCAAGTTTCCAAGCCAATCACATATTAAAGCTAGTACTCACTCACTTAGTCATTAGTATTCTTGTTCATTGCCATATTGTTCATTCTTGTATTTATTTTCAGTATTTTCTTTATTGTATATCTCTTGTATCTATTGTTGTATCTTGTATATTCATATCTATTTACTGTTACATAGTTTATATCATTGATTAGAACTGTTGTTAGAGTTGTACTCTGCTCCTTTCCTGACTGGATATATTTTTCCCAGATGACACTGAGGAGTGGTACCCTACTCATTATGGGTCTCAGGATATGGGTGGGGAGTATTTTAGTGTAAATATATGATCATACCCTCCTTGTGCATGTCTTGTTCCTTGTGAGTGTTGATCATACACCGCACGTATGATTAGCCAGGCCCTTATCCTTGTGCAAGTTTCTAAGCCAATCACATATTAAAGCTAGTACTCACTCACTTAGTCATTAATATTCTTGTTCATTGCCATATTGTTCATTCTTGTATTTATTTTCAGTATTTTCTTTATTGTATATCTCTTTTATCTATTGTTGCATCTTGTATATTCATATCTATTTACTGTTACATAGTTTATATCATTGATTAGAACTGCTGTTAGAGTTGTACTCTGCTCCTTCTCCTTTCCTGACTGGATATATTTTTCCCAGATGACACTGAGGAGTGGTACCCTACTCATTATGGGCCTCAGGATATTATGGGCTTAAAGTCAGAGACCCTAGCTCAGGAGGGACTCATCCGGTTGAGACAGACGACCCGGGACTTATAGTATCTTAGTTATCCTCTTGTACTGGATTTGTCTCCAGCTTACTGTTTAGTATTTTTCTCAGACTCATTGATGTTATTATTTTGAGTCATGAGTTATATTGTGACTATTCTATTCTTTTATCATATTCGTGTTGTTCTCTATCTTAAATCTGATTGAGTATATTGATATTGTTGGTGGCTTATTATATTGCTAGATAGATTACCCAAATAGCGTTCTACCGCCGATTCTGCGACGTAGGCTGGGCATTGTTCCTGACTTACATTCCTACACGTGGTGTGGGTCGTGACACATTTTTAGTAGTGGCCCATGCAGGTCTTCGAGGTCATAATTAGTGCAATTTGTAGTGGTGAGTGCTATTACGAGCCTATTTCAGGATATATGATATAGACTATAGGTTGAGAATACTCAATCATATATATAAAAAAAACTCTTTTGATTCAATTTAAATATTATTCCTTGATATTGATATTTGATCTTTAACTGTCCTTCCTTTGATTATCTTATATCATGTGCCATATTGATTCTTTTATTTCTTTTTGTCTCAGGATGCCGCCTAAGACTAGATCACAGCAGGGGAGAGCAGCTTCTGAGAGGTCTGCTACTTTCCGAGGGCCTACACCAGTCACTTCTCCGGTGATTGGAGTGTCAGCTGCTTTTGGGGATCCACCTCCTACTCAGAGGACTGTGTCGACTGTATCTGAGGGACTTCCACATCCACCTTCCGTGCTAGCAAATGCGACACAGATGTTCACACTGTTTTGCGAGATATCGGAGGTGCATAGGGCTCAGTCTGAGGCACACCAGAGGCAGATCGATATTTTGTGGCAGGGTATCAGAGTGCTTATTAGTATGCTCATTCCATAGTAGAGAGAGGAGTTCCGGTCCAGCAGCAAGTTGCTCCTCAGGTTGCTCAGCTTCAGCAAGATAATATTCAGGACTTCAAGAAGCTAGAGCCTAGGGTCTTCAAGGTGACGGAGGGCATCGTCTATGCTGCTGATTGGCTCATGGACATTGAGCGTCTCATGAGGGTGTCCCATCTTTCTGAGGATCTGAAGGTTGAGGTGGTAGGACTTCAGTTGTTCGACGTCACCCGCACTTGGTTCAGGAATGAGCCAATTATTGTTGATGCAGGACAGTCTTGGGAGGTGTTCAAGGACCTCTTCAAGAAGAAGTTCTTTGCTCGGACAAACAGGTTAGACTTGGGGAGGCAGTTTGAGAGCCTCATTCAGGGAAGCATGTCTATAGAGGAATACGCTATAGAGTTCGGCAGGCTGAGCCGATTTACGGAGTATTTGGTAAGAGAGCCAGAGGTATTTGCGGGAAGAATCCATGGAGCAATCTTGACTCATTCTGAGTATAATACAACAATAAATCAAGTAATCTAACCACGCTATTCTGACTAGCTACGGGGTTTTTGTTTAATCCTTATTTTTAGTACTAACGAGCATGTAACAAGAATATACTTATAACATACACCATAGTGTATATGTAGTGTCACTATCACATTTTTAGGAGGGTATTTTGGTTATTTTATAATTAATTAAATATTGTGCATATTGAATAATTATTTATTATATTATTTAATTATTGTTAGATGTTAGATTATTATTTTGGACTTGTGTTAGTAGACCTAACTAGTTTAGATTAGATCCATGGACCAACATTTACAATTAGTTAGAATTGAGCCTAATTAGAAGCCCATTCATTTGGAGGATGATTAGTTTAATTAAAACCACTAGACTAGAACCTTCCCTCCTTAATTATTTTTTCATGAGAGACCCCAAGGGGTATAATGGATATTACATAATAGCTTGAGGGAGGGGCCAAGGGGGGCCGGCCATATAAAGAAGAGGGGAAATTTTTTTTCATCTTTTTATTTCAAAACTAGATCTAGAATTTTTCTCAACCAAATTTCTTCATTCCCACATCAATTTCCTACCAAATTTCTTCCTAATTCCTTTCTAAATCACCATTGGAGACTAATAGAGCAAGGATCTAGAAGAAGAAAACAAGGATCTATAAAGAGGAGCAAGAATCTACAAGTTGAAGGCCAATTTCATCAAATTTGGATGTTGCATTGAAAATTTATCTTCCAATAGGTATAATTCAGTTTTCCCTTTTAATTAGGTTCTAAATCTATGTTTTAATCATTAGTAACCACCCCACATGCATAGGCTACCCATAGAAATTAGAATTAGGTTCATAGGAGGCCTATTGAGAAAGTTATGGTACTTTTTGTGTCAATTTTGGAGGAATTTCGAGATTGACACTTGTTGTGTTTGCTAATTGATCATATAGACCAAATTGACATGTATTTATTTGTTTATGGCTAGTGTCGTGTCTACAATTGGATACGTATAGGTCCTATCCCAACAATTTGGTGATACATGTTAATTTGGGAGTTTTCCTTCGATACGGGACTTTGTGCATGTAATATTTTGACACAGATACGTAGATGCATAATTGACTCTTCGTATTGTTCATATATAGTAATTTAGACTTGTTCGTGTCCTTCGGGGTACGTTTGGTTGTGTGGTGGACTCATATTGCAAGCGTATCATAGATCTAGTATGATACGGGTGCGATGCACTCCACGTGGTTGTTTGATTTCATTTCTAGATCCAATTTTTATTGTTCATAGCTATTAGTATATATATATATATATATATATATATATATATATATATATATATATATATGTGTTAAGTTGTATGTATCCTTGTGTTGTCCATATGTTATATATATATGAGTTATAAATACATATTATATACATAGCTAAGTATGTGGTTGATGCCTATATATATATATATATATATATATATATATATATATATATATATATATATATATATATATATACACATATATGTTATGTGTGAGAGTGAGTAGGTGCATTGATATGTTTATGTATCTAGATATATATATATATATATATATATATATATATATATATATATATATATATATATATATTATATGTTGCTAGTGAGGGTGTGTGTTGTGTGTGTTGATGAGAAATGGGGGGGGGGGTCGGACAGTGAGCGATGTACTGCTCAGTGAATCAGAACAGCAGCAATGGCGAGCAGCAGCTAGCAGCATGTTCCAGCGAGGCAGTAGCACAGTAGCCGAGCAGCAGCAGCAGAGGCAATGCCGAGCCTACAGCTAGCTAACTGCAGTGAGCAGTAGCTGAATACAACTGTGCAGCAATGCACAGCAGGTCGAGGCAGCAAGTGAAGCAACGGGTTCTGCACAGTGAAGCCACTAAATGTTCAGCATACCAACAGCACAGTTTCAACAAGCAAGGTGGTTAACTGTTTAAGTGCAGTCAGTTAGTATTATGTTAGCATTTAGTAGTTAGCCAGCTTACTATTGTTAGTTAACTAGTTAATTAACTATCTAGTTATTAGTATCTAGTTTAGTTAGTTATCTATACATATATACTTATGTATCTCTAAGTTATCTATATATGTAGATATTTGTACATGTGTAGATGTATTAGTAGTTAGTGATTAGTTTGGTAGTTGGTATTTAATATTCATGTTAGTATATACTAGAAGTTATATTGGATTGGTATATACACGTATTAGTATATATAGTTAGTGGGGTAGTTAACTATATGCTAGAGTGACATTATCTTGAGATACCAAAGTAAATGTCAAGGTATTGAGGGATACTCAAGGCATTTGAGTTGGGTATCGAGATGAGTGTTTAGTGGTGCGATACCAAGTTGGTTCAAAGCCAAGGTATACACATAGCAATAGTAATTAGGATTAGTATATTTATTACTGATTGGATATGCATATACGACTTTTCCATATCTCTTGTTTGCGTATCTTGCGATACGGTATCTTAATATCCTAGTTTAGCTTGTATGGCCTAGATTTTTAGTGTATAAATCCAATTTCATAGAGATAGACTCATGCAACCTAAAAATAGGTAGATTGACCGGTTTGACTTAGAGTTGACCTAGTTTGACTGTTTTGACTTAGAAATAGTTTTTGACCTAGATATTGACCAGTTAACTTATTTTTATTCTGAAACCTTGTACTGATGTTATATTCCCTATCTAGGTCTTCGAGGCACCGTACCAGACATTTGTGATACTATTCACCGAACTTCAGGCGAGTACATTCTCTGATAGTTTCTCATTTATGATATCCTCTATGTTCCTTGTATCTAGTGTAGATATTCTTGATTTTTTGACACGATGGTTACACAGATTGGTATATCTGGATCTCGTCATGAGATATTATTCCTTGGTATATATGGTGTATCTTGTGCAAGCCTTGTTTCCTTGTTTCTTGTACATGTATAGACACTGATTCTTGGGGAGACTTGCTACCTTCTTAGAGAATCCCGTGCCATAACGTACCATGGTTGGATCCACTATACCAGTCAGGGGTGGGGAGTATTTTAGTGTAGATATATGATCATACCCTTCTTATGCATGTCTTGTTCTTTGTGACTGTTGATTATACACCACACGTATGATTAGCCAGGCCCTTATCCTTGTGCAAATTTCCAAGCCGATAACATGTTAAAGCTACTACTCACTCACTTAGTCATTAGTATTCTTGTTCATTGCCATTTTATTTATTCTTGTATTTATTTCCAGTATTTTCTTTATTGTATATCTCTTGTATATATTATTGCATCTTGTATATTCATATCTATTTACTGTTACATAGTTTATATCATTGATTAGAACTATTGTTAGAGATATACTCTGCTCCTTTCCTGACTGGATATATTTTTCCCAAATGATACTGAGGAGTGATACCCTACTCATTACGGGCCTCAGGATATTGTGGGCTTAGAGTAAGAGACCCTGGCTCAGGAGGGACTCATCCCGACTGAAACAGACGACCCGAGACTTATAGTATCTTAGTTATCCTCTTGTACTGGATTTGTCTCCAGCTTACTGTTTAGTATTTTTCTCAGACTCATTGATGTTATTATTTTGACTCATGAATTATATTGTGACTATTCTATTCTTTTATCATATTCGTGCTATTCTCCATCTTAGATCTGTGATTGAGTATATTGATATTATTGGTGGCTTATTATATTGCTAGATATATTACCCAAACAATGTTCTACTATCGATTGTGGCGTAGGCTTGGCGTTGTTCCTGACTTGCATCCCTACATCAGGTGCGGGTCGTGACATATAGCACCTCGGTGAGCGAGCAAGATAGCACACTTGGTACGATATTAGGAAGTATCAGCACAAATACAAGTAGTCAAGTCAAGATTTTATGTTCCATTAGTTAAATCAAGTAAAATTTCTCTGCTCACATTGTAGCATGGATATCGGATCAGGTATACGGCCAGTGCTTCTACTATAAAGTTCTAGTTGGGCCTATAATTCTATCATTGTGTACATCAAGCATTTGTTATTATTCAAATAATAAGGAAACATATAAGTTCTTATCACATACAAGGTCACGAGAATTGTTAAGAAATTCAACTAATTAAAGAAAATAACAAAAATAGACATAATTAGCCAAATAGTAAAAATAGTCAAAAGTAGGCAAAAATAACTTTTTTGAGTACAAAACAGTCAAAAATAGCTTAAAATAGGCAAAAATAGCTTTTGCGTACAAAACAGTCAAAAATAGCAAATATGTGCACAAAATAGTCAAAATAGCTAAAATAGGCTAAAATAACTCATTCGCGTACAAAACTGTCAAAAATGGATTTAAATAGCTTTTCTGCATACAAAACAGTCAAAAATAGCTCATCCAGGTACCAAACAGTCAAAAATAGCAATATGTGCAAAAAGTACACAAGGGAGGGGCTTCTGCGCAGATTTTATGCTCTGCGCAGTTATACGCAGAAGGAATGGTTTTTGCACAGCTATACGCAGGGGGTTCTGTGCAGTTTATACACAGGGACTTCTGCACAGTTTTTACGCAAGGACTTCTGCATAGTTATACGCCATCACTTTTCTTCTTCTCCAATCGACATAAAAAATTCCTAAAACTTGTTTTGGCCATAAAACTTTTTTTAATTCAAAATTTGACGTTTTAAAAACAAAAAATGAATAAAATAGAATTTCCCATAACATAGGATAATTAGTTTCCAGAAATTCCAAGTTTTAAGAGATCAAATCTATGAGTAAAATCCTAACTTTGAAACTTAGATCTACCCAAACCGTTCATCAAAATAAAAAAATGCCAAATACTAAAAATTCTGAGGATCACTATAAACACATTATAAGATAAAAATATGCAAGAAAATTAAAGAAATAAAATTTTTGAAAAATTATGGTTTCTCTACTTTGTGCAAGATGTACTTGCCTTAGTGTTTGATAATCCTAGCTCTAATCTCTTCCAAAGGGAAAGAAGAAAACTAAAACTCCTAGGCTAAATCTAGGGTTTTTTTGGGTTTGGGGGCTTGAAGGTTGGAGAAGGAGGAGAGAAATAAAAGAAATAAAGCAGAGAGAGAAAATATGAAGGCTTATATGTGAGATGGAATTAATCTCATCCATCCACGTCATGAATCTATGTCTCAAACTCATCTCAATCGTCCAATAAAGCACAAGTCTAGTGGTTTAATAGTGAACCAGTTATAGGGATTCCATCTATGTTCGGGTCCTAATACGGGTCTATGACAATTGCCAAATAGATTTCTACTGGTTCCCGGTAGTCTCTCATAATAAAATAAGAAATCTGGTCACGAAAATATGTGGCAATAAAATACTCCATGATACTGGATACAATATAAGTACATTTTAGGAAAAGAATTTTGAATACCCAAAATTCAGAAATATGAAATCTGGGAACGGGTATGACATGGGGCCTAACTATGATGTCTGTGTTGATGCTAGCTTCAAGCTTTATTGCTTGAGTTGCTTTCTAATTTTGTTCTTGGGTGTAAATTGCCTGCTTTAAGCTTTTCTGATATTCTACTTCTTTGTTTCTGATACTAAGTTGCTTGTGTTTCTTTTGAATTCAAGCTTTTGTTTCCTATGTTGCTTCTTGTCCATTTTTTGGTCACTACCAGAATAACACATATTAGCGACGTCCAAAAATGTCACTAATATATAAACCAACGTCGTTAAAATAATTTGGCAATGTAATTAGCGACATTTTTACATTGTCACGTATTACATGGTCGGTGACAAAAAAAATATCGCTCGTCGTCGTTGTAGCGACGTATATTTGATAGAAGAAGATGCCGCAGAATATGCGACGATTAGCGACGTATCATCGTTAAACTGGCAACGTAAGCTTTGGTCGTAATACGTCGCTATATTATCGACTTTATGCGCATTGTTTTGCTACAACAATGTTGACATGGTAATTTTTGTTATGTCAGCATGTTAGCAACATATAGCGACGTACTAACGACGTCCATGGTACCAGGTCGCGATGTTACGATACTTGTTATCGACGTAATTATACGTCGTTGAACATCGCAGAACGTCGCAAAATATCGCAAACTGGAAAAAAATTAAAAAAATTGGATGTAATTTATAAGATATTTTCTAACAAAACTCTACCTGCAGTTATAAAATCACAGTTTATATAAATAGACACGCAGCAACCCTCCGTTGAATTTTCTAGGTTCGCAGACCCCTTCGGTGGAACACTCAACACTAGTAAATTCATATACAGTTAATATGAATAATAAACTAAACTCATATAGAAAGAAATCTACAAAGTTATATTACACTAAATATGTCCCAAGAAGTAGATAAATGAATTTAAAATAAGTGTCACGTGCGTCTCAGAATATAATGAAAAGTATGAAATAAATACATCAAAGATCCAAGAATGGGCCAATACATACAAACACACTAAAACCTGTCCAAACAAGGACTACTACTGATCAGGAGGAGCACCGCCGTGCATCTGGGATAGAAGAAGCTCATTCTGCTCATGTAAAAGCGTCACTGATGTCGATGGAGGAGGCAGTGATGGAGGCGGTGTCGATGCTGATAAACCAGGAGGACGTATCTGCTCCAATACTAGCAATCGAGCAATGTATGAATCTATAGAAGATACCATCCTCGAAGTGCTCTCTGCCATAGACCGACTCATCACATCCTGCGTCACATGTATCCTCGCAAGTGAGTTGCTCATGGTCGTATGCGACCCCTCCAGCTCCATCTGTCTATGCTCCGTAGACGCGACCAGAGTCACCAAGCTGCACTATGTCGTCTGGCTCAGAGTCCTGATCTCTGTAAGGATGTTCTCAATCATCTGGCTCAGAGTCCTGATCTACATAAGGCTACGCTCGAGCCCATCAAAATGTGTGGTGATCGTCGCATCATCGGTCTGCGGTTGTGACTGGGGCTGCTCCTTAATCCTCTATAGTAACTCACTACATAGGTCAGCAATCAGACGGTCAACACTTTCCTGGGATCGTGTTGACACCTACAAAGGCTGCAAAGAATGTACACTGATAGAGGGGGGCCTGGATGACTGCATCACAACAAAGGCATTGTAGGATCTCGTACCATAGTACGTACCCCTCTGAAGACCACCAACGACGGTCATCCAGAGCTCGTCCGTCGATGGAGCTATAGAGGGCTGTGAGGAAGAACCAGCCCCTCCCTCTGTAGGTGCACTAGCAGTCACCCGCTCATGTAGTGTCACTACCCCATTTTTAGAGCCGGTATTTTTTTATTTTTTAATTTGGTTAATTGTGTATTATTTATAATTAATTATATTTATATTTAATTGATGGTTGTATTATTTTTATATTGATTGTTTTAGGATTTTGGCTAGCCTGGACCCATGTCAGACCCTAGTGGACCCATGTCCGACCCAACTCACACCCTTGTAAGACCTATTTTGGGTTTAGAATATTTATTATATTTTTAGTGGGTTAGTTGGAGAGTTTGGAAGTTAGTTTGAGTGCTTTTGGAACCCCAAACCCAAAATCTAAGTTTGCATCCTAAAGAGGAGGGCATTTTGGACTTTTGTATTATGTTAACCCTTATTTCTTGCTATGGCCAGCCCTATTCCCGACCAAAAACAGCAGCACAGCCCCCCTCCCTCTTCTTCATCACTTCTTCTTCTTCTTCTTCTTCTTCTTCTTCTTCTTCTTCTTTTTCTTCTTCTTCTTCTTCTCCACTCCTTCTTCTTCTTCCTTTCTTCTTCCAATTTTCCCACTTCAAGTAAGTATTCCCATTTTCTTCTCTTCCTTCTTCCATTTCTTACTTTTGTGTGAACCCTAACCCTACATTTTTCTCTAACCTAGGTGTTTAGAGCCTAGACTTAGTGTGGAGGCTAGATTTAGAGGCTTGGAGCTTGATGGAGGTGATTTTAAGTGGATTGGAGACTTTGGCCTTGGGATTCTAACTCCCAAGAGGTAAACCTAAATTTTCTCATACTAATTACTCTTATGTAGAGTAATTAGTGGTTTAGAACCTTCCTAGACCCTAAGCCTACCTGTGGGAGGAAGTTGGAACTAGTTTGGTTGTGTTTGGAGACTTTGACACTAGGTTTTGTATCAATTTCGGGTGGAATCCAAAATTAGCCCAATTTTGGGTGATGCCCTAGGTTAGACGGACCTAGGTAGACATTTTCAAGTGTATTAAGGGTTAGTGCATGTCTCCGTTCGGACACGTGAAGTCGTGTCACAGAGAAACGGGCGTTTCGGGCGTTTTCGGGGTTTTCGTCGTCGCCGGTTCTAAGTGCGTGCGCATTTTGGCCACGGACCTAGAATCGACGAGTTAGAATTTTTTCTAGGATCTAGACATCGTTTAGAATCCGTAGGTAAATTTTGGGCCAATTCCGAGTTGGTTTGGTGTGCGTTTCAGGAGGTTTTCCGAACCGCACACCACGTGTTCGTCGAAATGACCGAACGACCATTTCGACTTGGTTTCTTAGTTTCAGGCTTGTGCGCACGTTGGGTTAGCTTCGGAGAGTGTGTGCTAGAATTCTCGGGTTATATTATATATATATAGGTGTTTGTGTGCGTAGGGGTCGTTGGGCGTGCACTGGTGGGGCGTTGTACGTTGTGTTGTGTGTTGGGTATATTGTGTTTATATAGGTATATATGTATATATATATATATATATATATATATTTATGTGTGTGTTTCTATATATATATATTTGTATATATGTTTATATATGTGTTTATGTGTGTGTTAGTGTGAGTGAGAGTGTGTGTGTGAGGGTGTGTGAGAGTGAGTGTGTGTTTGTGAGCGTGTGTGTGAGTGTGTGAGAGTGAGTGTGTGTTTGTGCCGGGATCACTAAGACCTTGTTATTGTTTTTATTAGCTTTTGGTACCGGATTTGTCTCCGGTTTTAGATTGAGACCTTTTATTGTATATGATTCAGGATGTATTATTATTGTTATTGATGTTGTGGTATTTTAGTAGCAGTTGTTTAGACTTTGTAGCTGTTAGTCTTCTGTGTTATCTTATCGTGCTTAGATTCGTGATTGAGTACTTGTGTTATTATGATATTGCTCCTCCGTTTGGAGTTGAGATCTTGATAGGTTTATATATTGATTGTGTGAGATTGTTAGTAGACCTAGATAGCGTTCTACCGCCGATGCTGCGGCATAGGCTGGACGTACCCATGACTCATGCCCGATTTTTCGGGTGCGGGTCGTGAAACGTTTTTGGTGGCGGCCCTATGTAGGTCTCGATTCGCAATTAGTGCGATGTTGTGGTGGTACAATAACTTAGTTGTACTGCTGTGAGCCTGCTATAGGATCTAGGATCTAGGATCTAGGATGAGAGTGTACTCAATCACGACTAGGAACAATTCCAATCTAATTATTCTAAAATTGTTTTATTTTGAAATATTATCGTCCTTCTTTGATGATATCGTATCTTGCGCCGTATTGACTTCTTTTGATCTGTATTCAGGATGCCTACGAAGACACGATCCCATCGTACCGTTCCAGCAGCTACTACCGAGAGGTCGGCTACCTCTCGTCCAGCTCGTATTCAGGCAGCTGCTACCGCTCCACTCACCACTCCTGCGGTTGAGGGAGCATCTGCTTTTCTCGGGGATCCTCCTCCACTTGTCGATCCGAGGACAACCCCAGTCGTTCCGGTGGTTCCTCCACCACTTCCTGCACAAGTAGATGTCGCCCAGTTGTTTGCGTTCTTCAGGGAGATGATGGACGCGCAGCACCGTCAGGTGGATGTGATGAGGCTGGGCATTGAGAACGCCCACCAGGTGGCCATGACGACAGTGGATAGGGTGGCACAGATTCAGCCACAGGCAGATCAGATTCAGCGCCCGAGGCCGGGCAGTATCATTGACTTTCAGAGGATGCGGTCCAAGGAGTTCTGGGGTACAGAAGGGATCCTGTACGCGGATGACTGGATAGAGCAGATCGAGAGGATTTTCCGGCTGGCACTGATTCCAGACAGCATGCAGATAGAAGCAGCGGGCAGTCAGATGTTCGACCTCGCTTTGACGTGGTATCGCACCGATACGAGGATCGCGGCGTCAGGGCTTACTTGGGAGGCTTTCAAGAGGCTTTTTAAGGAGAAATTTTTCCCAGATGTAGCGCTCAGTGCTTTGGAGAGCTAATTCGAGGCACTCGTCCAGGGGAGCATGCTAGTGGACGAGTACACAACGGAGTTCTGCCGTCTGGGCAGATTTATGGAGGGCTTGAGTGAGGCAGCGAAGGCGAGGAAGTTTCGTAAGGGCTTGGTCATGGCGGTCAAGTCTTTGACCAGGAGCGACCGCGAGGCAACTTTTGAGCAGATAGTAGGAGACGCTCAGAGAGCAGAGGATGACTTGGAGCTCAAGTCCAAGAGAGGCAGGGATGATTCAGGCAGTGCGAGTGGCAGTACGGGACCGGCTAAGCGTCCCTATGTGCAAAAGGCAGCACAACAGGGTCAGGATCAGAGGGTGCCCACTTGTGCCTACTACAGGAAGGCATGACACACTTATGATGTTTGTAGGAGAAGGCTGAAGGTGTGTTTGTTCTGTGGATCTGCTGCTCACAAGATACGAGATTGCCCCACTGTACCTCCATTGGGTAGAGCACAGGATCGGAGAGTTGGAGCTAGGCCACCTGTGGCACAGCATCATGTCCCGCACCAGCAGAGGGATATACCCCAGCAGGGCAGGGCTTATGCGTTGACGGTCGAGGAGGCCGATGCTACGGGTGTCGGGTTAGCAGGTCTGTCTCTTTGTTCTTCTTCCTGTTCTTTTCTATTCCTTGTGGTGTGCTTCATTAGTACCTGTTAGAATTTTCTATTGTGCTGTGGTAGATAGTGTAGTGACCCTGATTGAGACTGTGATAACACGACCAGTAGGACCATGATCTTGTATGTTGTTTAGGTAGAAATTCTTGACTGTGATTGTTGGGGGTTTGACCTAGAGGGAGTATGATTGACTTTAAATTTCGAGGACGAAATTTTCTAAGGAGGATAGGCTTATCACTACCCCATTTCCAGAGCCGGGTATTTTTTTTAATTTGGTTAATTGTGTATTATTTATAATTAATTATATTTATATTTAATTGATGGTTGTATTATTTTTATATTGATTATTTTAGGGTTTTGGCTAGCCTGGACCCATGTCAGACCCTAGTGGACCTATGTCCGACCCAACCCACACCCTTGTGAGACCTATTTTGGGTTTAGAATATTTATTATATTTTTAGTGGGTTAGTTGGAGAGATTGAGAGTTAGTTTGAGTACTTTTGGAACCCCAAACCCAAAATCCAAGTTTGCATCCTAAAGGGGAGAGGATTTTGGACTTTTGTATTATGTTAACCCTTATTTCTTGCTATGGCCAGCCCTATTCCTGACCAAAACCAGCAGCACAGCCCCCCCTCTTCTTCATCACTTCTTCTTCTTCTTCTTCTTCTTCTTCTTCTTCTCCACTCCTTCTTCTTCTTCTTCTTCCTTTCTTCTTCCAATTTTCCCACTTCAAGTAAGTATTCCCATTTCCTTCTCTTCCTTCTTCCATTTCTTACTTTTGTGTGAACCCTAACCCTACATTTTTCTCCAACCTAGGTGTTTAGAGCCTAGACATAGTGTGGAGGCTAGATTTGGAGGCTTGGAGCTTGAGGAAGGTAATTTCAAGTGGATTGGAGACTTTGGCCTTGGGATTCCAACTCCCAAGAGGTAAACCCTAATTTTTCCCTTACTAATTACTCTTATGTAGTGTAATTAGTGGTTTAAAATCTTCCTAGATCCTAAGCCTACCCGTGGGAGGAAGTTGGAACTAGTTTGGTTGTGTTTGGAGACTTTGACACTAGGTTCTGTGTCAATTTCGGGTGGAATCCGAAATTAACCTAATTTTGGGTGATGCCCTAGGTTAGACGGACCTAGGTAGATGTTGTCGGGTGTCTTGAGGGTTAGTGCGTGTCTCCGTTCGGACACGTGAAGTCGTGTCACAGAGAAACGGGCATTTCGGGCATTTTCGGGGTTTTCGTCGTCGCCGGTTCTAAGTGCGTGCGCGTTTTCGCCACGGGCCTAGAATCGACGAGTTAGCATTTTTTCTAGGATTTAGACATCGTTTAGAACCCGTGGGTAAATTTTGGGCCAATTTCGAGTTGGTTTGGTGTGCGTTTCAGGAGGTTTTCCGAACCGCACACCACGTGTTCGTCGAAATGACCGAACGGCCATTTCGACTTGGTTTCTTAGTTTCGGACTTGTGCGCGCGTTGGGTTAGCTTCGGGAAGTGTGTGCTAGAATTTTCGGGTTATATTTTATATATATATAGGTGTTTGTGTGCGTAGGGGTCGTTGGGCGTGCGTTGGTGGGGCGTTGTGCATTGTGTTGTGTGTTGTGTTTATATATATATATATATATATATATATATATATATATATATATTTATGTGTGTGTTTATATATATATATATATTTGTATATGTGTTTATATATGTGTTTATGTGTGTGTTAGTGTGAGTGAGAGTATGTGTGTGAGGGTGTGTGAGAGTGAGTGTGTGTTTGTGAGCGTGTGTGTGAGTGTGTGGGTATATATATATATATATATATATATATATATATATATATATATATATATATATATATATAGGTATATTTATATATTTATATAGGTATATTTATATATGTATGAGTGTGTGTGTGTGTGTATATATATATATGTATGTGTGTTTATATATATATGTGAGTGTGTCTTAGTGAGTGTTTGTGTGAATGTGTGTTGGTGTTAGTGTATGTGTAGGTGAGTGTGAGTGTGAGTGAGTGTTTGTATATATATGAGTTTGTGTGTGTGTGTATATGTATATATATATATATATATATATATATATATATATATATATATATATATATATATATATATATATATATATATATATATATATATATATGAGTTTGTGTTTATATATATATATATATGTGTGTATGCATATGTGTGTGGTTTCATAAGTATATATATATAAGTGTGTGTGTAAATATATATATATAGTTATATATATATATATATATATGTGTGTGTGTGTGTGTGTGTGTGTGTGTGTGTGGTCGTGTGTGTGCGTGCAGGGAAGGCAGCGGGCAGCGAGTGCTGCCGCAACGAGTGCACTGTTGTGCAGTTACCACAGCAGCAGCAGCAGCAGCAATGCCCGCAGTAGCAGCAGCAGGCCTAGCAGCAGCAGCAGCCGCTTCTTGGCGCAGCGCAAGCGTGGCGAGGCATTGGCTAGTAGTTAGTAGTTAGTAGTTAGAGGGAGAGGGAGAGGGAGATATATATATATATATATTAGTAGGTAGACAGATTAATAGATGGATAGATTGATAGATAGATTGTTAGATGGATAAATAGATAGTTAGATAGATTGATAAATAGTTAGATGGATACATAGATAGATAATAGATGGATAGATAGATAGATAGATAGATAGTTGATAGATAGATAAATATATAGTTAGATAGATTAATATATAGATAGATAGAAATAGATAGATAGATAGATAGATAGATAGATGGATTGATAGATAGATAGATACTAGATAGATAGATATTAGATAATAGATAGGTAGATTGATAGATAGACATATAGATATTTATATCTATCTATATGTATAGATATATATACCTATATCTAGATAGATAATAGATACTAGATATACATATATGTGAGTTTGGGTATATATATAGGTATATGTGTGAATAGATATATATATAGATACGTAGGTATGTGTATATATATATTAGGTATATATTTTCTAGCCTAGATTATTAACTAGGAGTATATCTATATGCTTAAATAGCTAACTAGAGGGGTAGTTAGTGAGGTATTGGAGGGTATCTCAATACATTGAGATATCCAAGGTATTGAGTTTCGAGCGGGGTTATTGAGCAATTGCCCAGGTTTGAGTTTAGAGATAGGTTTTTATGTATATGTGTATATATTTACGCGTGCTAGAATAGGTTTTAGCGGGTTTAGACGGGGCGTATAGCGTAGGGTGAGGTATCGGATACCGAGGGTATCCCGGTATCTCAAGGAGGCGAGTTTGAGGGTTTATTAGCTTAATGACCTAGTTTTGACCTAAAATTTCAGGGGCACCCTAGTTTGACCTAGAGTTGACCATAGTTGACTCGGTTGACCGCCAAAGTTAACTTTTGACCTAGATTTGACCCAGGGTTGACATTTTGGACCCAGAGTTGACTTTTTGACCCATATTTCATCGATTTGACCCGTTTGACCTAGAACGACCCTAGAAGCCTATTTTTAGTTATTTTATATCTGTTTAACTTATTAGAAACCTGTTTAACTTTACTTTTCGTATTAGGTCCTTGCAACACCAGTTCGAATCGCCAGTTGCTCAGGACGTCCGGCGAGTACATTCTTTGATAGTTTTCATTATCTGATGATTATTATGATTCAGCTTCTAATATAGTATCATCTGATTTTTCTGGCACAACACGGGACACGGACTGGTATTTCTGGATTTATTTACTTACGACACGTATATTTCATATTTCTGGCCTCTATTCTGGAATCACTACTGGCATCACCTACAGGCATCACTACAGGCATCACTCATATTTCAGGTTGGACTCATACTTGATTTACGTGTCGGGTCTTGGATTCACATGTACTAGTCGGGGCGGGAAAATACTCGAGTAGACATGTAAACATTTCCATCTGGAATCATCAGGAATCACCCCCTCTGGTCTAATCTGGAATGATAGCAGTCGTGCACCCAGTGCACGGTGAGTCGTACTTACCCCTAGCCGTTTACATGTCGAAACAGGTATTTCAAAGACACCGAGTTCATTCTTTCTAGTCTGGACTCTCTTGCATTTCTTGCTGGTCTCACTTATAGTTTCTAGACTTGACTCATTACATGTATTTCATGCTGGACTCACTACACGTTCTTGTGCACAGACTTGATCTTAGTTTAGATTTCTTGTATCTTGCAGTTATTACTATCTTGCTTCTGATATTCATGCATATTTACCTTTATGCACCAGTGATATGTATATTTTCTTGTTTCATACTTTATTTCCTTCACCTTGCTACTTGCTACAACTGTTTTATAGTTTTTATTATTTAACTGGAACTGCTGTTAGAGGTGTACTTGCTCCAGTCCTGACTGGACATATTTTTTCCAGAGGATCCAGAGGATTGGTGTCCGACATTTTATGGACCTCAGCCTGTCGATGGTGTAGACAGGGACCCTCTAGTTTAGGAGTGATTTCCGGGTTGGTAGCCGGGATCACTAAGACCTTGTTATTGTTTTTATTAGCTTTTGGTACCAGATTTGTCTTCGGTTTTAGATTAAGACCTTGTATTGTATATGATTCAGGATGTATTATTATTAATGATGTTGTGGTATTTTAGTAGCAGTTGTTTAGACTTTGTAGCTGTTAGTCTTCTGTGTTTTTTTATCGTACTTAGATTCGTGATTGAGTACTTGTGTTATTATGATATTGCTCCTCCGTTTGGAGTTGAGATCTTGACAGGTTTATATATTGATTGTGTGAGATTGTTAGTAGACCTAGACAGCGTTCTACCGTCGATGCTGCGGCATAGGCTGGACGTACCCACGACTCATGCCCGATTTTTTGGGTGCGGGTCGTGACATGTAGTCTAAGATACTCATCCTAGAAAAGTGGTTGCTAACGTCTAAGGTACTTATTACAAACTATACAAATATCTATGTTGCATATTTTCTAAGTAATATTTAAATTAACAAATGGTAGTAAAATGTACATAGGTCTGTGTGGCCCTATCATTGATGAGCTTTTCGCACTTTCGATTGGCCATGTTGGCGTCCTCACCCCTCTATACCTATTAAAAATGTATTATTTGTTATTAAAATTAAATATTTTATCCTATTTTTATTAAAATAATATATATTCAATAGAGCATATACCAGATGACATAAATATTCTGTCATGGGAATCGAGCCACAATACCACTTTCCTGCCTTCGACCTAGCGCCTTCGCCTTCTCCGACCTTTCCTTGTACCTGGGATCGTCGAATCTCGCCTTCATCGCAGTCCACTGGTTAGGCGTGATCCAACCCTGGATCAGTTTTACAGAGCGATCACGATACTTTTGATCGTTGATCGCATCAATTATTAGCTTGGCAACGACGACATGAAAGTGCTCCTTGATCTTCTCAGCCCAGTGTGGTGGATAGAAATAGGTTTTCTACAAGAAGTAAAATAGAGAGTTATATAATATGTATAAATTATTATTGATATTAAAAGCAAATATATTTTTATTTTGAAGTGGGCAAACCAGAATGCCTTCATATCTTCAGGAGTATTTGAGTAGTTGATCCAAGGTCTACCATAGTTCTGCCTCAGAAACACCCAGTGCTCTCTGTACCGTCAAAGGACGATATCTATACAATGATAATTAAATTCATGAATATATAGATATAATTATTTGGAAAAAATTTTAACTAATTAACTTACTTCGTAGGCCCGTCGGACCAACTTTCCATCCTCGTCTCCTCCGAAGGCGCACATGGAGGATCGTTCTGATATACAGACAGAGCCGGCACCATCTCCTCCATCTTCTCCTCTGTATCCATGGTGATGTCAGTAGGAGGAATGCTGGACGAGAAGCAGATTTAGGCCTAGAACTGCTCGTCCCAGGAGTACTGCCACGTACCATCGACAGAGTCGGATATGTGATTGGTCGGTATATTGGAGTAATCGTAGACGAGGATCTGGAACCAGTAGCCACTACCGTAGGAGCACTCCATCTACCGGAGGAGCCTGTCCCTCGAGACTGGCCGACGTACTGTCCTCGTCGTCCTGCCATGACCTGATAATAACATATGATGATAAAATAATTATACAGATTTATATAACATACGATATGTATTGTCCTGTGATATCTGACTTGATAAAATGCTAAAATAAGTAATATCACAAAACAATACTCAATCAAATGCTAAGTAAGATAACTATAAGTCTAATCAAGAAAGATAATACATCCAGAAAGATAATACATCCATGAAGTCTAGGTGATCAATAAGTCTAGATAATACATCCACGAAGTCTAGAAAGATAATAACCATAAGTCTATCATTTTATTTTTAATGCTCTTCTAAAAAAATTTCTTCTTTATTTTCCTCCTCCCCCTCTTCCTCTTCCTCCTCATCTTCACTTTCATCTACTCCGTCTTCCTCTTAGGATAATTATACCTCTTCTATACGATTAGACGTGTAATAAGAAACTTTTATTGAGTCCACATCTACAGTATTAGTTATAATAGGTAGCTCGTCCTCTTGATAAGCTATTTCGCTAATGTGAAAGGTATTTCTAGATTTTGTCTTGCATACTGCCCACCAGTCTGACCTCGTTGCTCCCCGTTTAGGATAAGTTGTGAAGTACACAAGCTGATCCTGACTTTATGGGACAAATGGTTCATAACCTTGATTTCAACACTGGTAGTTTATATCCACAAGACCATGCTTGTCTATTTTTTAACCTTGATCTTGGATCGGATCGAACCAATCACACCTGAATAACATGATCTTAGCAGGCTCTATCCCATAATTATATGTCAACTCCATAATCTTTCGTAAGACGCCATAAAAATTATTACCTGGATTGACATCTTTGTAGCTCGAAGATCTGATACACAAACAGCTATTTTTCATAGAATCGAGATCCAAGAAGTTGTCTCTTATCGGGGCTTTTGTTGACTTGAACCTAAATCCATTCACACAGCAGCTTGGCCAGATTTTGACGGCATAAATTGGTCCCTTGGCTAGAGTTCTAATAGACTTATTCTAGGATAGAGTTTCAAATACCCATGACATAATAGGTTTCTAAGTTATACTAGTTAATATAGACTATACAAGTTAATATATTATATTATGTATCATATACTTAATATAGATTATATATAATAAATATCTTACAATATCTTAGCCTAATACCCATTATCTAGCTATATACTAACACATCATAATAATACTTTAACCAAATATTCATATCTCCCTAAAACCTTAACACTTGATTATAGATACTAAGATATCACTATCTAATTAGTTTTCACATATGCTACTAGCTATGAAGATACCTCAACAGCAAGTACCCAAGTATCCTATGTTAGCAACCTACCCTATCACATTGTATACAATCCTTAACCACACCCATGATATCTATACTAAGATATATATTTTACCCCTTGCTAACATCTATACTTAGGCACCAATACTTGATACTCAACACTAGCACATAACTCTCGCAAGGCATAACTTTGCATACTAAGAAGAACACTTACACCAATGCTAATATATGCACCCTCAAGTCACACCCACAAATACTATACTTAAAACTAACCCCTAATCTATTTCCACACACAACACACTCACTGATATATATAGGGTTAGTATGTGTGTGTGTGTGTTCGTACGTGTGTGTCCTCACTTATGTGTGTGTGTCCGAGATAGGGTTAGGGTTAGTGCTCCTCCTTCCCTCTATCGTGTCCATGTCAGTGTGTGTTCGTATCTGTGTTAATGTGTGTCCATGTCATTATCAAAAGAATTAGGGGTTAGGGTTTACCTGAGAACTGGGGGAGGTGGCATGTCGAAGGCGGTAGCGAGTCGGTGGGGCATGACTTGAGGGGGGAGGAGTGCCTGATGAAGGGAGGGGGGACTGGAGCCGGTGGGGCACAACTGAGGCAGGGACGAGGGATGGCTGAGGTCGGAGAGGGGCGCCGGGGGCTCGGAGGCAGTTGTGTTTTACGAGGGGAAATAAAATTTGGGAGAAAAATGAAATAAAAAGTCAAACCAGCGGAACCCTATTTGAAAAAATTTAGCGACGTCAATACTGGACGACAACGTATTGCGACGTGCACCGACTTCTAACCGTCACTACCTTTTAAATTTACTGTGACACATAAGGTTTGGTGTCGTAAAACGTCACTATTATTAAATATTTAGCGACGAGCACCGACTTATAGCGACTTAAGCTTTTATAAGGCTCACTCTTGTCGCTATATGTCGCGGAATATCGCCGACAATGATGTATTACGACGTCTTTTATAGACGTCGCTAATTTCAATAATATTAGCAACGTCGCTTTCTGGAGTCTCTAAATTCGTTGCTGATTTAACTTATTTTGATAGTGTGTATATGTTCCATGGTTTGATCTTTTTTGATACTTTATTTCTTTATTTCTGATTCTAAGATATTTGTGTTATTGTTGGCTTCAAGTTTTGCTACATGTGTTGCTTCCTACATGTGTTGCTTCTTGCGTGTATTTTTTGTTCTGATAATATGCTTGTATATGAGCTCACTTCATGGATTCATTTTGTTCTGGATTTTAAGTTGCATATTAGATAATATAATTGGTTCCAGTCATCTTCTGGATATCAGTTTGCTAGATTCAGTTATCTTCGAGTTTCATATAGTACATTTGATCTTTGTACCTCTAGTTCTCTTATTAAGACCAAATACAACAAAGAATCCCTACTGCTATAATATATTGCTCTATAATGGCAATGTTGAGGATAGATATTTTTTTTCCGTTATTCATGTAGTGTCACACTCCTCTTGGTGTATTGAGATGGTTTGTTGGCTTAAAAATGGACTTGGATTCAGACAGAGGATTATTCAGATATTTGTTCAGTCGAGCCAGGTATGCAATTCTTCAAGGTGTGTGGTTTTTATCATTCTCTTCTTTAACTTCACAGTTATAAAATGGACGATGCATGTTTAGTTTTTAAGCTATGAGTTTTGTTGCATGCTAATAAAAGAAGAAAAACTAGATAAATAAGTACTCATTTTTCTAACTTACTGCTATATGTAATGACCCGCTCCGCTCAACCAGGAGAGTCGATTCAAACGGCACAAGTGTAACAACCCAACCCGTCTTGCTCGACGAGATAACTCGTTTGATGCAAAGGCATTCAAACTTGGCCCTTCAAAAGTTCATACTTAGATTTTCAAATGCACGCTCGGAGTCTCACCCAGTCGATGCAATTCATCGGTAAGGTGGATGACTCTGATGAACCTGTCTTTACTTAGCCTGCACGGCTAATAACTTGGATGTTATATGCTAGATCGCTAGTCAATAACCCTTGTATACTAATAAAAGAAGTGAACCAACCTTGCTAAAGGAATAATCCCATTCATTATCTGTTGTGTCGAATATGGAACTAAATCGGATGTACGAAATGCATGCTCGACTTACTGTTTTAGAACTATTCAAATAGATTTTTCTTATGCCTCAAGAGTATTATTATGCGCAATGTTGTAATACACTTCACTTAGAATGTTCCATGATTTAAAGCACTTCACTTATTCTTGATTCACTCAAGTGAGGCAGGGAGACTATCAAAATAGTCGTTCTGAGCCAAGTAATGGAAACATGGAAAGGCTTCGAGACCATAAGGTCGCCAAGGCAGCTCCCGTACCGAAAACTGCATAATGAAAGAAAGATTATAAGTATCAAAAGATTGACCGAACTATACTGAGGAGTGTGAATGACTGAACTATAATGAGAAAAGAGAATGATTGAACTGTAACGAGAAAATAGAATGACTGAACTATACTGATAAAAGAGATAAGATAAAACATGCATGGACAGGGACAACTTGTGCACAAGGTTTCTGATTCTGGTTCTTGCGAACGGTACACTGGGGCACCGGGGCCAATCCGATCCGGATGAAATATTCTGATAGTGGTATGTTCCGGACAGGATGGTGTATAGCGAGGCTCCCTACCTACGTTGCATACCATTTCTGTCCTAAGATTATAGCTCGTCCTTTATGGCTAGTTAGTGACCGTCTATTCATATAGATTAAGTCAAGATTATAACTCGTCCTTTATGGCTAGTTAGTGACTGTCTATTCATATAGATTAAGTCAGCTTGATTGCTGCAATTCGCGTGCGAGTCATTACATCAATACAAGAAATATGAAATATCTGAACAATCTGAGTATAAGTAATCTGAGTAACATATCTGACCAGTCTGAGTAAAACATATGTACGTCTAAGTATAACACATCTGAGTAGTCTAAGTATATCATTCACCTGAGGCATAAAACATGCTAGTAACACTAGTATTTTCTTATGCGATTATTTGATTTTATTATATATATGTGTGTATGGTTAACTTGATTTATCGTGGACATGGAAGGATAAATGGTAAGTTAGTAAATTTTATCGTATTACTAGTATATCGTACGGCGTACTGCAACACGAGTTAGGCTTTACATCATATGCTATAAAACTGATCCTAAGCCAAGACTAGAAAGACAATATAATAGATGGTGCACAGAACTAATTCAACGTGTTTGGTTTTGTTGAGTGAGCGAGAAGTCTCCCTGTTAGTGCATTCATGTCCTGATAACCTACCAGATTTCTTGCAGGGTACGGGAGAACCTTGTGAGACCCGTCTCACAGTATCTGTATTGGTATATGGATATATATTTTATATTAAATATACTGTGTCTTATTGGATCTCATAGAATCTCAGAATTTTCTCAGAATTGGAACTTTACTACCTGACCAGCATACCGACGGTATACCATTCGACAAATATTTGTTTCGCTTTTGAGATATTTTAAAAATATTTTTGAGATATTTTCGTGAATAGTGTTCAATACTTTCTATTATCTATTGGTTTCTTAGTTTTCTTTTGAGTGGTCAAGATTGATATAACTCGTGACGTGTATCACTAACGAGGCAGATCGGACGGTCACGATTAAATTCCCTCTTATATATATATATATATATATATATATATATATATATATATATATATATGAATTGATTTTCTCTCTCCTTTCTTTTTCTTTCTTTTTTCGCTTCTTTATTTCCTCTCTTTTTCTCATGAGAGCTAGGAGCTTGGTCTTGAGTCATAAGAGTATGGTTTCTGAACCACTCTTGGTGGTGGAGTTGAAGGTTAAGGCTGTGAGCTTAACTTGAGATAAGTACATTTTGCCAAAATCTTGAGCGACTTTACCTATTGTAGTTTTTTATTTCCTTGGTAGTTTATTCTTAGAAATTTATGATAATGGTTTTATTAAATATGTTTCTCTAGTAATTTTTCGTCATGGTGTAGTTTTAGAAATTGGTTTGGGCTTGGTTTTGACTTTTTCTGTAGAAATTCTGATATTTACTAGTTAGGAAACTCGATGTTGAAAACGATAACCAGAGTGTTTGCCATGAGACTTAGTATACATGCTATATAAGACTTACCATTAGACTTGACATCTTGCTAGACCAGTTTATGTTAAATTTTGGAACGTGATTTCAGTTTTGAAATACCCGTCTTTATTTGACTTCCCTAGAATTGCCTATGGGAATCGGCACACTGACGATATACGAGTGTATACCAACGATATACCGTTTTAACCCGACTTTGAATCCTATAACTTGTTGTAACTTGAACCGGCATACCGACGACATATTGTAGTATAGCGATTTGTTGGAATCGAAAACCTGTTATGGTTTTGCTATCTCTTGTCCAGCATAACGACGACATACTGAAGTATACCAACGGTATACAGATTACCCAGACTTGTTTTTTCGGCCTTTCTAGTTTGGTCTTGGACGGCTTGCTGATGGTATACTGTAGTATACTGGCGTTATATCGATTTTGTTCTTTTTTGCATATGTTTTATTTTTTATTGTACTTTTCTCGATTTTTCTTTGTTTGGCACTTGTGCGCATATTATATGAGTATCTTCTCGCTATGTTACTTCTTGGCTCTACACGTTCCTTGTCATGTACTCATCTTTGTTTCATGTATAGTTTGGGACACCTACCTATTATATCCAGTCCCGACTTTATGTATAGTTTGGGACACCTACCCATTATACCCAGTCCTGGTTTCATGTATAGTTTGGGACACCTACCCCTTATGCCCAGTCCTGGCTATATTCTTGATAGTGATGCATCGTGGTGCACTCTTGTTCATTGCCTTATACCAATCTTGTCTTGACATCATGGATAGTTTTGGGGGCACCTACCCATTGTACACCTGTCGTATATAGATTTGAGATCACCTACCCATTATACATCTGTCCAGTACATGCCTTATAGTGGCTCGTAGTAGCTCACTTATGTCTTATTGTTTGTATATTTCCCTGTTGTGGCTTGTTTTAACCTATACTTGTAACCGTCAAACATTGTCTTATCTTATCTATCCTTGTGTGGAGCATCATTTCTAGGATAGATTCTATGGATTGCTATACCTGGAATCCTAAAATAAACTGTTAAGGATTAATGACACATACCCATTATACATCTGTCTAGACCTATCCCGGTATAATTTCGACCATCTACCCATTATACACTTAACTTGTATATTACTTGTTATGGCCTGTTATAGCGCACTCTCATCATGCCTATAACCATTTGATTGTATTCCCATATAGTCTTTTACTTGTCCTTGTCAAATTATTATCTTGTCTAGTTCATCACTACGGAGAGCATTATGTCTAGGATGGATTCTGCGAAATGCTACACCCAGAATCCTGAAATAAACTTCTAAGGATTAATGAGTAGTTTTAAATTATTAGAGCATCAGGAGGGAGAATCTCTTGGCTGCATGCAGCCCTGTTATCTTAACGTCAGACTGAATATATTTGTAGCATGCCGTCGAGTATGGCACATTTTTAGTACACCGTCGAGTGGGGCAACAGTACATCTTTGATTCCTGCTTATGATTGAGATACTATGATTGCTTGACTTAGGTTGACTGATGGATTGTAGTATTAACCCCCCATGTCTATTCACAGTCGTGACTGTATTTCAGGGTACTGGAGTACTCTGGTATATGTAGCTGGCTTTATCGATCATCGCTCTCCAGTATTCTGGTTCTTGGGCCTGACAGGGTTTTAGTGGTGGCCCATGCAGGTCTGATATTCAGACGTGTGGGGGTTATCAGTATAGATGTCTTAATCCTAAATTATTCTTCCTTGATCTCTTTTCGGACTATCCTATATCTCTGATCTTTGACCTGATATCTGCTTTCATCCTTGCTCTATCTTGTCCCTCAATTTTGATCCTTGTGTCATTTGACTTTCAGGGGCACTTTTTTTGTCCTTCTGACCAGATCATATGAGTTCAGACAATGGCAGATCAACATCCTGATGGTCAGCCGATTTTGGGGACTCGATCTCAGAATTTAGAAGCAGAGTTGAGGATAGATCCTGGAGTAGAGCAGCATATTCAGCCCGATCCGCTGGCAGTACCAGTATAGCTAGTTCCGCCAGAGTAGCCAGATGTTGTTTGAGCATTGATGGATGTTTTGACGGGCTTCATGGCGACTCATCAGCGATAAAGTGACATTTTTACTCAGTCAATCCAGATGGATTTGGAACGAGGTGGTTCTCAGATATATAATTCTGCGAACAGTTTCAGGCGTCTCCATTATAAACCTCCATAATTTATATATTTTAATTTTAAGTATTTCCTTAATTAATATATATTTTTATTATTTTTATTAGATATTATTAATCACCTTGTTAAGTAATGAATAAAACGCTTTGATTAATTGTATAATTATTATTAAAATTTTATTTTTATAAAACTATCCCTTTTAATTTTTAAAGGAAAATATAATTTTTCCTAGAAATTAATTCATGTACTAAAAATATTATGTTGTATTTTAGACACTCACATAAATAAATATTTATTAGAAAAAAGGAAGCAAAACCACCCAACCAACAGACTATCCTACCAAAACCCCTAATACCAAACCTAACTATAACACAGACACACGCACACAGACTACCCTACCCGCGTCTTCAGACCCAACTCCCCCTCTCTCGGTTTTATATATGTATCTACATCTCAAACCCTAACCCTAATCTCAAAACCACCTTCCCTCACCTCTTTCCAGATCTCAAACGTCGCTACACTACTAGAATAAGCGGGATTAGCGACGTTTTTAGCGACTCCATGTAAAAACGTCATTAATTTAGCGACTCCATGTAAAAACGTCGCTAGACGTCACTAATTGGCGACATTTAGCGACATTTAGCGACTTTTATTCAGTTTTTAAAAGATTAGTCGCTATAAGTTCAATTTAGGTCGCTAAACGTCGCTAATATATTTTATTTAGCGACGTTTTTAGCGACGTATATTATTTTTGGACATTTTAGCGACGTCATTAGCGACGTTTAAGACGTCGCTAAATTAGCGACGTTTAAGACGTCGCTAAATTAGCGACGTCATTATTGGCGTCGCTAAAACGTCGCTAAATTCTAAATTAGCGACGTCATTATTGGCGTCGCTAAAACGTCACTAAATTTTTTACTTAGGGCCGATTCCCCCAATTTCCTTCGATCTCTCCCTCTCCCTCTCCCTCTCCCTCTCCGCTCTCAATCTCTCCCGCTCCGGCTCCTCCTTCCTTCCTCTGACGACCCCCCTCGGCCGCGTCCTCCCCCCTTTGGCTCCCCTCCTCCCTCCGGCGCCCCCTCCTCCCTCCCGGTGACCCCCTCCAGCCACATCCTCCCCCCTCCAGCCGCATCCTTCCCCCTCCTCCTCCTCCTCTAGGTAAACCCTAACTCTCTCTCTCTCTCTCACAGGACACACATGGCACTAACACTGACACGACACACATACGTTACAGACACTGACACAGACACGACACATACACTGACACGACACACACACACACGTGACCTAGGGTTAAGGTTAGGGTTAGGGTTTTTGACTTAGGGTTAGGGTTAGGGTTTTTGACCTGGGATTAGGGTTAGGGTTTTTGTGATAAGGGCTTAGTGTGATCCACGAGTGCAGTCGATCCTCCCTTACTGGATCCATGGGTTCGTCATTGACGATCGAAAGTTTTGGTGGTGATCCACGAGGAAATCACTTGCAGCTCCTCCTGGGATCCTTTGTGTACTCTTTCAAAGTTTGTACCCGAGCTTCGCCATGGATTGGAACTCGAATCGGTGGAGATTCATGGAGAGATCCATGGCAACTCATGCTTGGATCTTCGGCTGCCTCCATGATTGGATCTATATGCTGCTCTGATACCATTTGATACGTTCCCAAATATGGATGACCTAAATCTGAAATATATCTAACCGCATTTGACATTATAGAATGATTTGAAGGAGAAATTGGAGAAGAACAATACTATTTGAATTTGAAAATAGAGAGGAAATGATTACAATAGAGAAGAAATTGATGGAGAAGAGAATTCTAGGGTTTGATTACAGTTTAGGGAACTTTTTGACTCCCATTGAAATTTTCTTTGATGGTGGGGAGGGACTTTGGGTATCAGTAGCTTGCCAGACTTCAGTCAGTTTAGAGAAACTATGTTCTTCATATTTTGTCATCTTTGTGTGATTTTGTTGTGAAGATATTTTTGTATTATTAGGACGAATTAATGGTTTTAGGATATTTATATATATTCAACAAGTTCAATCACAATTCTACCCAATGATTTTTTGTTTTGTTATTGTCTTACCTAAAATATCGAGTTGCACAATACCTACTGGCACCACTAGTATGTTTAGTGCCAAGGTATATAATATTTTTTAATATTATATTTATGCTCTAATTGAAGTTACTGAAATGAATTCTGATACTGACCAAGAAAACCATGAAACTAGAGTTTGCATTGGTGAAACCAAATAAAACTTGATAATGGAGGCTACAAAAGTTGTTTGACGAAACAAAGCTTCGTGAAATCCATACTAGTTGGTAACAACAAAGGGTACTCCTTTTCAAGTTTTATTGGCTTCAAATCATGTTTAGAATAGAGTAATTATTGACACCTTGAGATAAAGTACCAATTTAATGTTCCTTTATTTTTTTAATAAAAAATAGTGAGGTTTCAATGGCTTGTACTATTTTGGTTTATGGGGAATGATCCTCTACCACCTATTTTTTATGTATGTTTCTTTATATTATGTCTTAAATATTCTATTTAATATGTATGTTTCTGTGGTGTGTCTGGGCTAAACTTTCTTAGGATTGTGAAGAAGGTTAACTATGTTATAATAACCAGGCAAAACATTATTTTCCCCCATAGTTGTGTTTAATTAGAGGATTCATGAATCTCAATGGAAGAGGGTTCACAAGTCTCATTGGGAAGCAGCCATTTGTATCGTTTAAGGATCTCAGAGTAAGTATTAGGCTTTCTTTCCATGCTCATAGTAATACATAACATTACACACACTGACACACACACTGACACGACACACACACGTGACCTAGGGTTAAGGTTAGGGTTATGGTTTTTGACCTGGGGTTAGGGTTAGGGTTTTTGACCTAGGGTTAAGGTTAGGGTTAGGGTTTTTGACCTGGGGTTATGAATGAAGGATATCTGATATCGATGAACCATGATTCTCTAGCTAGAATTTCTTATAGATAATGTTGCAAGAGCCTGAGTCCAATTCATGTCTTTGAATGTCCAGAATGATATAATTTATTTGGCTAATGTAATCCAACTTGGGCATATAATGACTTCATAGATATTCTAAGATTTTTTTTTGCAAAATGTAGACAACTATCAACTATGATCACATTCATAAGTATGTGTCAAGATAAGCCAAAGTTTGAAAAAGAATGGCATATATGAGAATGAGAAGTTATCTTCGGTTAATTAGAGGATATGTCATCAGACTTATTATCCATGTGCAGCAGCCTTATTGTTGGTAATAAACACGAAAATTATTACCCAAGATGAGCATTTATAGAGAGGACATAGGTATCCGTGATCATATTTTATGTCTTTAGAGTTAAATCATTCATTTGCATTAATAACAATATAGATCAAAATGTACCAAATAATAAAAAGAAATTAGAGATATCTCAAAAAATACTAAGAAATGGTAAGAATTAAAGTTTTGACCAAGCAGGATCACGAATCGGACCTGGATATAAAGTTTGTCATCCAAATACGACCGGCTGCCTCACCTAGACAAGTCTATATGAGAATGAAACGTTGACTTGGTTTAATTAGAGGATATGTCATTAGACTTGTCACCCCCTTTTGCAATAGCCTTGTATCCTCAATCCTTCCATATCATATATCAATTTTTTTAAAAGTAATCTAAGTACTCCTTGAGACCAACAGCAAATACTCCTCACACATGCTTTGGGCAGCCTATTCATTTGGTTTTCAATTAATTAGTTTCATTATGGGATTTTGAATTGGTATACTAGAGCATATAAAATGTGACAGACATGCAATATGTTACTTTTGAATCTTCCTCACACGCTAATGCATGTTCTAACTACCATCCAGAACAAAAGATTTATAAGTTGGTACCGGACTATTTAACTTAAATTGCTTTCCATTTAGAAACTCAAGGCAAAATAGGACGAATGTTCGTGGTTATTTTTTTATGTCGGTAGGCAATGATAGATGAGAAGGAGAAGGAGAAGAAGAAGAAGAGATGGTGACTACTACTAATTGGCAAAATAAGTTTCTGGAGCAAACTAATTGGTATAATAAAACATCATGTGGATATTATATTATTTGCAATAAGAGTACATAAAATATCAACACCATGATGAAATGAATTCATTATGATATAAATACCTTCAATGGAAAAAACTAGCTGACTGAACTAACCGAGAAAAGAGAGTATAAGATAAAGAATGAGCTAACATGTTACTACAAATCAAGATAGTAAATATTATCAATATGAGAATTTTTGCTATGTCAATCAGTACAATTTAGTTCCTGTCATACGTTGTACAATTTAGAAGGATATGTCATCAGACTTATCCCCCAAGTGCAATGGCCAATATCCTCATTTCTTTCATATTGCGTATCAAATTTTTTAAAGTGATTGGACTAAATATTCCTAGAGATTAACGATAAATACACACTGTTTGGGCCTATCAGCTCTATATTTGGTTTTCAATTACTTGGCTCCAATATGGGATTTTTGAATTGGTGTAGTAGAGCATAAAGTAGAGTTATTTGTATTTACCCACATTCTTAATTGCTAATTTTGTACCTTAGGATTGTGAAGAAGGTTAACTATGTTATAATAACCAGGCAAAACATTATTTCCCCCCATAGTTGTGTTTAATTAGAGGATTCATGAATCTCAATGGGAGAGGGTTCACAAGTCTCATTGGGAAGCATCCATTTGTATCGTTTAAGGATCTCAGAGTAAGTATTAGGCTTTCTTTCCTTGCTCATAGTAATACATAACCTGCTAGTGAGATTCACAAATTCAAGTAAGCAAAATCACTATATGATATCAAACTGGTTATACTATTTTTTTTCTTTCATAAATTTCTTTGTAATCATAGATTAAAAATTGGAACATTATGGATTGATACACGGTGAGGTTGAATATCATAACACAAGTCTATGTAGGTTGAATTTGGATAAACAAAATGTTGCATGCCATCAATTTGGATTGATACATAACACAAATTTTTGGAAAGGGTACGAGCTCCTTGTAAGGTTGTTGCAATAACAAAAACAGAGTTTTATTTTAATTTTTTGGGATCAGCTTTGTGAGTCATCTAATTCTTCCATTCCGCATTATTAAGGGTATGTCTTAAGTATATCTGTTATCAATTATATTCTTTGTTTTCATCTATCTTACCATATGGCACCCATGAGAGAGACACCTCCTACTGTTAAGGAGGAAGTGATGCCTCCTACTATTAAGGAGGAAGCGATACCACCTGCTGTATCTCAGACGGGCAGTTTCAGTCACCCAGCACCTATAGCGGCTGTATCTCAAACGGGGAGTTTCAGTCACTCAGCACCGATAGCGGAGATTGATCACATAGATGCTGTTTATGCGTAGTATCTGAGGGACAGGTATGTGCCCCAGCATATTGGATATCCCCGAGATTGATACTGTAAAGTTTCATATACTTTTATTGTGGTTATTGTGTGATTGTGATACTTATATATTATGCCCATTGTGTGACTGTGATACTTATATATTATACATTTTGTGTGACTGTGATACTTTTATTTTGTGTGTATTGTGTGACTGTGATATTTTATATACTTTTTGGTTATTTCGTACGCAAAAAATTCAAAAGAGGGTTGCTCCAGGTTTGTCTATAATATTTGTGTGTATTGTATGACTGCGATACTTTTTATTCATATTAAATGATATTAATTTACCGGTGTTGAGTGTTCCACCGAAGGGGTCAACGAACCTAGAGAATTCAACGGAGGGTTGCTCCGGGTCTATTTTTAATTATAAATTCATAAATTGTAGGAATAATAGTTTGGAAAAAATTCAGTATTTATTTTTTTATTTTTTCTGTAAAATTAGCGACGTTTATACACGTCACTAAATACATCGCTAATTAGCGACGTTAATAGACGTCGCTAATGACGTCGCTAAATATGTTGCTGTACGTCGCAAATTGCTGACATGGCAGTACTGTCAGGTCATTAAAGACGTCGTTGTCACGTCGCTATATAAGTCGCTGATTAGCGACGTTTAGCGACGTTTGTCTATGTCGCTAATTAGTGACGCTGCGTCGCTAAATGTTGCTAATTTAGCGACACATTTAAGTCGCTAAAAATGTTGGTATAGCGACGTTTAGCAATGTTTTTCCTTTCAGTGACGTGCTGATTTCTGACTTCTGTAAAACGTCGCTAATTACGTCGCTAAACGTAATTAGCGACATTTTTTTGTCATCGCTAATTTGACTTTTTATGGTAGTGCTACCTGACTCCTTCCCGTCGTCCACAAGTGCCGTACCACCACCGGACACCGCCCCAGTCGACCGCACGACCCGCGTCGCGCAGCAGCCGACCCCAGAACCCCCACTTCGAGGTCCATTTTTGTCTCCCTCGTTGCACCATTTCACGAACCGCTTTTTTCGTTGTAATCATAATATAACCCTCTAGTTTTCCCATTAATTGGTTTAATTTAGATCGTATTAAAACTTAGGAATATTTGATCAAAACTCTCAAAATTTAAGTGTTCTCGAAATATCAAAAACCCACCAAGAAACTGTCCCAAACATCAACTTGGAAGGCTAATTACTTCCCATTTACTGATCCAAATGTCAAATTTATTTTTCTATTAGAAGCCTATATAACCTAGATTAAAATGGTGTAATTATTTTAGAATAAATTCCATTAATTCTGCAAGAAAATCTTGGTTAAAAATTATGAAAATTTGTTTCTAAAACCTTAAAAACTTGCGATACGGAGTGCGCCCCACCAATCGGAACCACCTCGTCGTGTAAAAATTAAACCAAAAGGCTTGTATGGTATATTCGGACATGTGGGCTTTTGCGAAAGTTGATTTGGACGTGTGTGCACGCCGGAATCAACCCGTATCAGTCGAAAGTCTCCAGTATCGACATTTTATAAATTTCTCTATTAGTTTTTGTGTGCTCGTCGGATCGCCACAAAACTTGCACCACTAGACTCACAGCATTTGACCTGTACTATAACCTAAGTTTCATTCAATTCTGAGTCAGTTGACAAATCACCTTTTCGTGGGCCCCATGATTCGACTTGACGAGCGATTTTATGACTGTCTCACCAGAATTCAAAACTGGATATACCATTAAGTTTATATCATTGTTTAGGATTTGTTTGACCTATAATTTATCCAATTTAGAGACCTTTATCCCTGACATATTTTTTGGTGCAAAGTGGGCCACATATGGACACCGTTTTGACCCAAAATTATTGTTTTGTCCCTGTTTCCAAATTGGACGAAATAGTTGTATTTACTAACTATCTCGTTTATTTCGGGAATGTTGGTGATGGTTATTTCAACATCCGGAGATGTTCGTACATGTTCCTCTCTTTGTGCTACTATTGACTTGACGCGTACACAGTTAGGACATTGTCTAAACTCTGCTCGGACACCAGACAACTATACCTTGCCAAATTGCTTACAGTATTTTACATGCTTATTATATTTTCATACATTGATCATATATGTATTTTTTAGTCAAAATTATATATTATATTTGTTGACACACACTTGACACATAGTATCAAGGGAGGAAAGGACAATCAGTAGGTGTATGGGCTACCCACTTTGGTAAACCGTAGTAATTGGACGCACTACGGTATTTGTTTCGCGATGGTCGCTACCATCGAGGTATGTTGATCTGGTGTTACGTTAGTCGCTACCCTTGAGGTATGTCGATTAGTGGTACATGTACGTTTGTATATTCATAAGTTATAAGATAGCGTGTGTATTAGAGTAGCCTACACCTACCCATACGTTGAAAAGTTGTCCTCATTATGCATTTTCATATAGATTGCCTAGTGCAGCGTACTTGTATATTTTATGTCTATTCTTATGCATGTTTTAAATATTCAATTATCATGTTATTTTCTGTATCTTGTTATGTCCCTCTGAGGACTTGGTCCCTTGCCAGGTGTAGACGATCATGAAAATTCGTAGGAGCATGGAACATGACTTGCTACTTTATTCCATTCCGATGAGCTCTTTACCTTCGTGTCTATTGGTTAGTAGTTGAGTTGATACTTTTCTGTCATTTATTTATTTTAAGAAGTCAGATTCTATTTCTATTTTAGCTTGGTAGTTGATTTGTCTCCAACCAACTAATTATTCTTATCAAGCATTTCATACTTGATTCATTTATATAGTTGATTGGTTATTCGTTTCTATTTTATTTTTTGGATAAGATTAGAATTGCCTGTGACTTGTGATAATACATACCACTTGTGAATTATTATTTATAATACAACGTATATATGTGTTATGGTTTGCATATATTGGAGTTGTCATATACATATAGTTGTCATGCTTACGTATTCCTAGTCCTACGTATTTTGGGACTGGGACGTGACATATTTTTGTGGTGGCCCATGCAGGTCGAGAGTATATTGTCTCAGTTATGTTATTGTATCGAGCAAGCATGCGTATATGATTAGGGTATAGGATCTCATCCACTTATTTAATCACCTTCCTTGATTTCGTTTTAAGTTCCCATATGAATACTTGAATTTCATCTTGCTTGATCCTTTCACAATGTAAATATTATCTTTTATTTCTTGATAGAGGTTAGGAAAGTGACTTTTATTAGGTATATTAATTACACTATTAATTAAAATCTTGTAAGTTGGGTAGCATGTCTTACAACCTAGCATCCTATAGTGTTACGTTCCAGTCCCAAAATACGTAGGACTATGAATACGTAGCATGCCAACCGTATGTATATGATACTCCAATATGTTGAAAAAATTATAACACACACGTACGATGTATATGAATAAATAATTCACAAGTGGTACATATATTGTAAACACAAGTCACAAGCATCTATATCTCATCCACAGGCGCAAGTAAAGGAATATCAAAATAAATAACTGAAGAAGTCTCAAGTACTAAGTAGTAAAAGAATAATAGTCGGGTGGAGACAAATCCACTACCAATCGACTAAATCAACTTAAATGATAGAGGAGATCAGAACCTCAATATGAAATAATGTCAAATAAGAGAAACAATAATAAGATATCCATCAACAATAAACTATCACTGGTACTCAGAAGGTAAGACCTCCTCAACATGGAATAAAGCGTTAGGTTTGGGTCCGTACTCCTATGGATACTCCTGATCGTCTATACTTGGAAAGGGACCAGGTTCTCGGAGGGACGTAACAAGATACAGAAAATAGCATGCCATAATATACTGAAAGTAAATATTTAAGAGGGTCACCTAATCTTTCTATGTGAATACAGTTTAAGAACAACTTTCCCATGTATGGACTATCTGGCTAAAATAATATGATCGACATAGTTCTCTTGGAGAACCAGGGACCACGGGCGTAACGTCGTGGACGTCATAGGCCTGTATTAAACTGTGGGGTCATAATGACTCACGTCTCCGACGGAGCTCACGGCCAAAATAAAGAAAAGTATAAAGGAGTCACATACGTTTACTCATTGTTCTCCCCACCCAATACTACTAACGTGTCACATCCAAAAAATACAATACCTCTAGTAACTGCTAAGTCCACTAAACATGATATTTCTATTAGCAGTTATTCCTTAACTATCGTACGACCTTTACGTATCGGGGACCAGCCTAATACGCAAGTCCGTGTCCTACATGAGACTTACAACTCGTGTAACAAAGGTGCCATGGCCAATAAAATATAAGAATTGCTCATAATCATAGGGTGGTCTTATAAAACTAGGTCGACATGCATAATATAAAATAAAGACAAAAGACGACGGAACCGTCGTTGAACCCAAGTCTTCTTGGATGCACAGTTTTATATAGCAAAATAAATGAAAATAAATATGCAATAAACGAATATAACTAAACAGTAATATAGCAAGGTATACTTGTTTGGCAAGCAATCTTTGAAATGTAGACGTCTAGACGACAAGCACAAGGAACCGAAAAATTGGGGCTCTGAAGGAACGTCTCCGGATGCTGAAATAAATAACACCAATGTCTCCGGAATCAGCGAGATAGTCAGAAAAAACTACCCGTTCATCCAATTTGGATACAAGGGCAAAAAGGTAATTTTGGGCCAAAGCAAGGTCCATTTGTGGCTCACTTTGTACCGAAATACGTGCCAGGGGTAAGGTCTCAAAATAGGATAAATTATAGGTCAAAAAATCCTAAATGCTGATACGAACTCAATGGTATGTCCAATTTTGGATTTCGGTGAGCCGATCATAATTTTGCCCATCAAGTCAAACCGTGGGGCTCGCAAATAGGCGGCCCGGTCAACTATCTCAAAATTGCGTGAAACATGGGTCACAAGACCAGCGTTATACAATGAATCCAATGGCGTAAGTTTTGTCGCGTTTCAACGAGCGTGCACCAATTATTGGAGAAATTTACAAAACTGCGATATAAAAAACTTTCTACGGATACAGGTTGATTCTGACACGCACACGCGTCCGAATCAACTTTCGTGAAAGCGCGCACGTTAGGATATACTATACGCTCCTTTCGAAATAATTGGTACATAGCGTGGTGGTCCAGTTTGTCGGAACGCACTCCGTATCCCAAGTTTTTAAGTTATATATAAAACAGAATTCATAAATTTTTCCTGATTTTAACGCAGTTTTTAGTACCGAAGTAATGGTCGATATATGCAAATAGTATATCGTTGTGATCCTGGTAATATAGGCTATCAGAAGGATAAATAAAAACTAAATTATATTTATAGAATAAAAGAAAATGGCCTTCCAATATAGGGCTTTCAACCTAGAAATTGTAAATCAAGAACACGTCAAAACTGTGTTTTTTAATAATTTTTTGTGCATTTTTCTTGTTGATTTAAACAAAAATTCTAGTTTAAGGTTACATAGTTATAAACTAGGATAGGTGGTCTATTTGTAAAATTTTATAGATCGAAAAACGATCGAAAGTATTGA
Organism: Iris macrosiphon; assembly: GCA_036927795.1. Taxonomy (NCBI): domain Eukaryota; kingdom Viridiplantae; phylum Streptophyta; class Magnoliopsida; order Asparagales; family Iridaceae; genus Iris; species Iris macrosiphon. The sequence continues at coordinate 218,593,966 of JAYESA010000004.1, forward strand.
GAGAAATTACGCGGGAAAAGGGGTACCTCTAAGCGGACTGCTTGTCACCGCGCATGATGTACGGGGGTCACGATCGTGCGCCGACGTTCAACGTCGAGCGGCGATCGAGCAGGTGGTCGGGGGATGCTGACGCGGCTCTGGGGAAGGTTGGCGAAGGGAACAGGAGATGAAGGTTAGGGTAGGTATTCGGATAACTATATGTGTATATATATAGTTATCGAGATGGGGGGAAGGTTTTCACACAGTTTCGGGTCGTGGGCTTCCAAGTCCTTTTTGACTTTAGCAATCGGGGAGGGTGATGGATTTCTACTACTGATGTTTATATTCGGTTGCAATTGGGGGATTGTATTATACTTTATTATTATTATTTGTTTTTCTTTCTTTATGGTATAAGGTTATAACCACACACACACACACACACACACACACACACACATATATATATATATATATATATATATATATATATAAAACTTTTCCTACCATAAGTTAATCAGTTTATTTATTTTGTTATTATCATCATTATTATTATTTTATTTTATTTATTATTAATATTATTATTACTAATTATAGGTATGTTGTCATTATACGTTGTATTATTCCTATTATTATATATAAAAATCCTAGAAAATTAGGGGAGGTTACATTCTACCCCACTTAAAAAAAATTTGTCCTGGAAATTTAAACTAAGGTACGGTAGAAAACAAAAATATTATGCGGTAGGAAAAGAACAAAGTAAAATCATACCGTGTTCTTCGATCAAATACGGAAATCGTTTGCGCATGTCATCCTCGCGCTCCTAAGTGGGTTCTCCTGGCGAGTGATGTCTCCATGCCACGCGGACCAAGGGAATAGACTGATTCCTTAACACCTTCTCTCGACAATCAAGGATCTCCCCGGGTTGCTCTTGGTATGACAAGCTCAGCCCAATGGTAATCTCGGAGTGATTGAGTACATGACTGCTATCTGCCACATATCGCCTTAATTGCGACACATAGAATATATCATGCACTCTCTCAAGTGAAGGTGCTAGTGACAGTTGATACGCAACTTCTCCAACTCGCTCTAGCACGTCGAACGGTCCAATATACCTTGGACTCAACTTGTCGCATCCTCCAAAGTGAATAGTGCCTCTAGTTGGTGATATCCTTAGGAAGACATGATCGCCTTCCTTAAACTCCAAAGGACAACGGTGAAGATCGGTCCACTGCTTCTTCCTATCTTATACTACTCGTAAGTACCCTTGTATCTTCTTTACTGTCTCTATAGTGCTGACAAACAACTTTGGCCCAACATCTGACGTTCTCCCACGTCACTCCTACACAAAGGGAAACCTACACTTTCTTTCATACAACGCTTCAAACGGATCCATCTGGATTCTCGCTTGATAGCTATTGTTATAGAAATACTCCACAAGCTATAGGTGTTGCTCCCATGATCCTCCAAAGTCCAACATACATGCTCGCAATATATCCTCTATTATCTGAATAGTATGCTCCGACTGCCCATCTATCTGCGGGTGATAAGACGTACTAAGCTTCAAACGAGTACCAAGACTCTTCTACATGCTCCTCCAAAAATAAGATGTAAAATGTGAGTCCCTGTCTGACATAATGCTAACCGAAACATCGTGTAATCTCATGATCTGTCTTATGTACAAGTCAGCCAAAGCTTCTGTAGACTGGCCAACTCGAAAAGGCAAAAAATGGGCGGACTTGGTGAGTCGATCCACGGTCACCCAAACAATATCTTGCCCACTTGGACTCTTCAAAAAACTCGTGACGAATTCCATAGTGATATGCTCCCACTTCCACTCAGGAATCGAAAGTGGTTGCAGTAACCTGTTGTCCTTTGGTGTTCAGCCTTGACCTGCTGACACACTAGAAATTTGGCCACAAAGCGAGCTATCTTCCTTTTCATCCCATGCCACCAAAAGTGCAGTCGCAAGTTGCGGTACATCTTGGAGCCTCCAGGATAAATAGAATATATTGAACTATGAGCTTCTACCATCAGCTCATATTGACACTCTCCATTGGGAACATATAGATGATTATCGTATCATAATGTCCCATCCTTATGAATGTACATTCCTATCTGCTCTCCATCCTCTGTCCTCTCTCTCAACCTCCTGAATCTAGCATCTGTAGGCAAAGCTGCCTTAATCCTCTCTACTAGTTATGACTGCACTTGGAAGTTGGCTAGTGTCACTACCACGCTCCGGAAACAGGGGTATTTTCGACCTTTTATAATATTTAATATTATGGTATTTACAATTAAATTAATTGCATGAATAGTATATATTTAAATTAAATAACTGTGTGATGTGTACTTTAATATATTATATTATAGACAGTGTTCATTTGTGTTGTGATGGTAGACTTGACCTAGAAGCCAGTAGATGAGCACCTGTCGGAATTATGGAATTTTGAGGTTAATTGTTTTATTTTAGAATTAATTTATTGGAGGTGTAATTAATTACCGTATTTTATTTAATATTTTTGCGCATTGCCTTTGCTTCGATATTTGGAGCACTATCCAGACTTTTGTCTTCCAACAAATTTCACAATCTTGCCCTAGACATGCCCGCCTTCCATTCTGCTATTTTTGCAACTCATAATTATGCTCTCTGTACATTATTTCCGGCCGCACAAAAATCGTCGCGGACGTTATTTAATAAATTCCTATTTTGTATCGTTGTGCGTTCCAATTTAAATTGGAGACAATCTTGACCTATTTTTCGTGCGGCCCAAATTAGGATAATATTCTGTTCTGAGTCTTCTTCATTATTGGTATTGATGACCTGACCTGATTTTGGCCCCATGTACTCCTAATTAATTGTTGAACACAACTTACATTTATTTCTATTTAAATTGAGGATACCATTTTATCTGATTCTAAAATCCCAATTTAATTCCAGTGCCCTGCTATTTAAGCCCGTACCCAACTTACAGCGTCCCCTGACTCTACAAAACACCGGACCCCGAATCGCCCGCCAAATTTTCGTCATTTCATGTGTTTGTGCAATTTCCCAAATTTAGGGGGGGGGGCTAAATTGCAAATTTGCATTTTGTGGCCTCACCCAATTATTTTAACCGATGAGGAATCCTTAATATTTTAATTAAACCTCACCCTAAATCCCCCATGAATTATTTCCCTCATGTTCAATCTAGACCACTCAATTAGAGGGTCAATCACAACCCTCCATCAAAATCCCCTCATCCCTATTTAATGTCTTGTCCCATCTTAAGCCCTAATCCCTAGGCAACCTAGAAAACACCACCTCCTCACAAGCCTCCTCCCTCTCTCATACGTATGTATATTTTCTTCTTCCCTTTCCTTTCTTCTTCTCCTTCTTCCTTCCTTCTTCTTCTTTATTGCTTTTCTTTCTTCTTTCTTTGAAAATTTAAATTTCAAAGGGGGGAAAATCTGGAAGCTACTGTTCAGCGGCCGACTTTCCGTGCTCCGGCGAGCGGCCACTGCACCCGGCTGTGCTCCTCCCTTCACCGGCGGCCAACCCAGGCCAACTGCTGCTCCTCTCTGCGGTGAGACCCGGCCCCCTGCTCACTCCCTCCGGCGTTCAGCCGCTGCAGTCCGGCGGCTCCCCCTCACATACTCCCGCCGGCCTCTACTGCTCCGGGCTGCTGCTCCCCCTCTTCCCCACTGCACCGGCAGGCGGCAACCCCATCTCCATCTCCTTCCTCCGCCAAGCCACCTCTCCACCACCACACATGATCATCTTCCTCGGCGAAGCTCCTCCAGGCCGCTGCCAATACACCTATCACCACCACCATCATCTACAACTCCCATCACCACCATCTCCATCCATCACCACCCATCAGCCGGCGGCCAACCCCCCGCACCGACTGTTCCCGAGCCGATCCCTCCGGCGGCCCCTGTCCACTCCGGCAGGCGCTGCTCGGCCATCCTCCTCCTGAACAGCACTCCGGCGAGGCTCCGACCCAATCACAGTAAGCCTCCTCTCCTCCCCTCTTTCCTCTTTCACTGTAACATATATATGTATGTGTATAATTGAGGAATGTATGTACATATGTATATACATGTTTATATATATTTAATGTGTATAAATATACATGTATGTATATATCTAATTAATATGTATATTAATGTGTATATATCTAATGAATGTATATATATTTAATGTGGATAAATGTACATGTATATATATATACAATGTATGTAAGTATGTATTTGCGTAGGTATAAATGTGTAGTAGTATATGTATTAGCATATATTAATTAATGCTTTAAATATGTGAATACGTATGAGTTTAATTAATATATAATGTATATGTATATACTAGTCTATGTATTTGTATATAATTAGTGTATATATATGTATAAGTACATATTTATTTTGTATAGGTGTATTTACGCATTTTATATATACTTAGTATATTTTCATATTGGTATATAGATATATTTAGTGTATTCTATGTTAATGTACATGTATGTTATTTATAAATAAAATGTTTAAATACATGTATTAGCATAGTATATATATATTAAGTATATGTATGTGTATAACTAATAAATAGGTATTAGTATTTATTCTTAAATTATTGTATATGTATGTATTAAATCAAATTAGTATATATGTGTATGTATATATGTTCGTGTATTTCTTCCTATATATATATATATGTATTCAAAATATATTTTGTGTGTACGTATTAAATAAATATTAATCTGTAAAATGGGTATCTGTATTTTCAGTACATGTTGATAATTGTTAATTTAGTATATGTAAATAAATATATGTATGTTTTGATATAAGTGCTAATTTGGTATGTATATAAATATATATATATATATATATATATATATATATATATATTTGTTTTGGTATTTTGGTTTATATATATGTGTACTTGTATACATAGTATAATTTAATATAATTAGTATTTTGGTAAATATATATATATATATATTGTATATGTATTTATATTGGTGTACATATATATATTGTAAGTACTAAGGTAGTTAAAAATAGATATATATATATATCCCTACCAGTTGACCCTAGATTGACCAGTGCCATATCTGGCAGAGCCTCTGACTTCATGGATTTTGTGTTAGCGTAGCATCTGATGCGAAAGTTATATTGTGTTGTGTTTATAGGACTGTTGGTTTACCCAGGGGATACTCTGGAACAGGACATCCATAAATACCAGCTAAGGACGCAAGGCAAGTACATTCTCTGATAATTTCCAATTCTTGATAATTGCTATAAGTTCAATGATCTTGAAATGTTACAACTGAATCTTTGACACTGTGCTACACGGACTAGTATAGCTTGGATCTGCAGTCATGAGATGTTATCTTGATTATCGTATTGACATTGTACACGACATGTATATTTAGACATCGTACATGATAGACTTGACTTGCTCGTGTATCGTGACGTGTCATGGTTGGATCCACAGTACTAGTTGGGGGCGGGGAAGTAGTAGTAAGAAATGTGATCATAACCTCTTAATGTAGTATAGAAATTGTAAGTGTTAATCATGCTCTTCACCCATGATTAGCCAGGCCCTGTAGCTATCGTACATGTTCCCAAGCCGATCACATTTTGAAGCTACTATTTCAAACACTTAGAATATATTATAGTTCCCTATTTTAAATCATATACTACATCACCCGTATATGATATTGTTCCTTGTTCTTTTTATTTTCTTATATGCACTGACTGTATCACATTGTCTTTTGCATGTCTCTTTACATTGCCTGTCTCTCTTAAATTGCCATTGCATTTATTTCACTGTCTTCTCAGTAGCTAGCATGACATATTTTATTGTATTATAGACATTATCAATTAATGGAACTGTTATTTGAGAGTGTTGCTTTGCTCCTTCCTGACTGGAAATATTTTTCCAGACTATGCCTTAGAGGACCGCTGTCCGACACTTTATGGACCATATGGTGAGTAGCTGCAGACTTGGTAGTTAGTTGTGATTCTGGAAGGTCTAGCCGGAATTATTATTTATTGTTAGTTCTTTAAGTAGACTATTTGGTACCGGATTTGTCTCCGGCATTTTGATGATTCTTGGATATTGTTGTGTTAGAATATTACTTATGGACTTGTGTTGTGTTTAAATTTTAAATTTTTGTTTCGAAATCTTATCGTGCTGTAATCCTGTGATTGAGTATATGTTCATCTTATTTGTGTCATCCGTGCCTCCTAATGGAGATTGGATGCTTGCGTGACATTAGTTAGATAGTATCAAGACCTTGACAGCGTTCTACCGCCGATGCTGCGGCGTAGGCTGGACGTACCCACGCACTCGTGCCCCTAAACCGGGTGCGGGTCGTGACACATTTTTAGTGGTGGCCCATGCAGGTCAGACTTCGCATTTAGAGCAATGTCGTGGTAGTGTGACATCCTTGTTATACTACTGCGTGCCTGCGATAGAATCTAGGACATAGGATACTAGGACGAGAGCAAATACTCAATCACAATTCCTTGAGAGATTTCTGGGATGACCCCTGAGAATCTTGTTATAATTTCCAATTTAAAATCATTCCCTTGTTCCGTCCATTCTCATTTGTTGATATTGATTTGATTGTTGTTGATTAGTTATTAAGTTAGGATTTTTGGTTTCATAGTAGGGCTGGATTTCATATCAAGATGAACTTACAGACTGATTTATGGTATTACCTGATGACGCATGTCGATGAGGACAGTGAGAATGATTAACATTAGAGCTATTGGACTACAGAAGGTGGATTTAAATTTTTTAATTGAAGATTGAAAATGAATTTCAAATTTTAGGATTCTGAGAAGATTGAGATTGTTATTAAAATTTATTTTGAAGATTCCAATGAATTGCAAAAACTTTGAAATTGAGAAGTTGAAATATGGCTATTAAAAATTTATTTTGAGGAATTCAGATTCGATTCAATAAACCTAGACAAGTCTGTAAGGATTTTGTGTGATTAAGTTTTATTTCAGTATTTAGATAATTAGTCTTGAGGAAAGTGTATGCTTTTACTTTAAAAAAATTTATTCGAGGAGTTATTTGAGGAATTTTAATTAAGGATAAGATTTTATTGTGGGAGAAATATATTATAATATAAGTAGATAAGATGCATGTGTAAGGATCTGTTGGCTTGAGTATAATTGAGATCTCACTGCCCACTGACTTGGGTATCCATCTAAGATTGTATTAGAGAGAGCAGTATTTAGTAAAGAGTGTTGCATTTGATATGCACTTGAGTGATAAGAATAACTAGTATCAGCGATTGCAGTAGGTAAGGAAGCTAGCAGTGAGAGTGCTTGTGATAGAACTGTGGTACTTAGAGGGATAGAGGTATCAGACCTTGGATGCATCTTTGACCTGTGCAATCACAACTAGGGTTTATTTCCAATCTTTATCTTGAATGTTGCTTCTTTAGAACTGTACTGTCCTTCCTTGATGATATCGCATTTTACCTTAATTGATTCTTGGGATCTGTCTTCAGGATGTCGCCGCAGACACGGTCTATGAGAGCGGGAACATCAGCTTTAGAGGGGTCTGCCACCTCTCCACCTGATGGACAGACAGTCGTAGTTCCTCCTACATCTTCGATGCACGTAGGTGATCCTCCTCCTCCACCTGTTCAGAGGATTGCCGCAGCTGTGACAGACAACCTTCCTCCTCCACCGACTCCGATTCCCGGAGGTTTGCCCATTGATGGAACGCAGATGTTTACCTTGATCCAAGGCATGGTAGATGCCCAGAGAGTGACGGCAGACGCTCAGCGAGTTCAAGCTGAGGCTCAGAGGGTGCAAGCAGAAGCGTACCAGGCACAAACCGAGCTGATGAAAGAAAACATGGAGAATGCTCATCAAGTGACTCTCCAAGCTTTGGAGAAAGTAGCACAATACCAGCAGTTTCCTGGCCAGCAGCAGAGATCAGGCACTATAGTGGATTTCAAAAGGATGATGCCTCGAGAGTTCAAAGGCACCGAAGGGATACTCTACGCTGACGACTGGTTAGAGGATATAGAGAGAAGTCTGCGATTGACCCAGATTCCGGAGAACTTGCAAATAGAAGCCGCTGGCAGTCAGATGTTCGATATCGCACTCACGTGGTATCGCACGGAGCCGAGAATTACTGCACAAGGACTTACTTGGGAGACCTTCAAGGAACTCTTCAAGGAGAAGTTCTTTCCCGACGTGGCATTGGGAACCTTGGAAAGTCAATTTCATGACTTAGTTCAAGGAAACATGTCGGTCGACGAGTACGCTGCAGAATTCTGTAGATTGAGCCTTTTTGCATCGTCTATGATTCGAGACCCAGGAGATCGAGCCCAGAAATTTAGAAAGGGACTGACGAAAGAGATTAAGTCACGAACTTCTGGTCGTCGTACCGCTACCTTTGAGGCTATCTTGATGGATGCTCAGATTGCAGAAGAGGATCTGGATCTCAGGCCTAAGAGGAGTCATAATACTTTTGAAGATACGAATGATAGCGCAGGACCAGCCAAGCATCCCCGTATTCAGCACCAACAGCAGTACCAAGTACCATTTCATATTCAGCAACAACCATGGACATTTCAGCATCCACTGCAGTACCTAGCACCAGTTCCTATCCAACAACATCCATGGGCGTATCAGTATCAACAACAGTACCAGGCACCAGTCCGTGTTGAGCAGAATCAGCAACAGCCTCCAAGAGAGACACAGCAGACTTGTCATTTCTGTAAGAAACCAGGTCACCTTTGGGAGAGCTGTAGAACGAGGCTAGGACTTTGTTTGCACTGTGGCGCTGCGGGACATCGAGTAAGGGATTGTCTTATAGCCCCTTATCTCTCCGGCCAGCGTGCAGCTTCAGACTATAGAGATCCAGTTAGGCTACCTGTGGAACCGTATATTGCTCAGCACCCGCAAAGGGAACCACCCCAGCAGGGCGGGCATTTGCGATGACGGTCGAGGAGACCGATATTGCAGGTAATGTGTTAGCAGTTTCTGTTCTTTCCTTTATTCTGTTCCTACCTATTTGATTGATTGATTGCCTAGTACAATCGTTGTATGCATGATTTTCTTGTTAGAATGTAGTTAGTAGTACCCCTGATACATAGACTGCAACACCATAACAAATGAGACCATAACCATGTATGTTCCCCCTAGATTGTATGTGGTATGACTATAGGTAGAATTTTCTTAGACCGTGATTATTGGTGTTGACTGTAGTAAAGATTCATGAAGAGGTTATTACTTGACAAGAGGAACAAGATGATTAAAATTTGAGGATAAATAAGGATTTAAATAAATGGTTAAGAAATTAACATTGCATAATTGGTGGTTTATTAATTCCAGAAAGATTATGACATGATTAAATGGATTATTAAAATTTAGAAATTTTAGAGAGATTATCACTATAATTATTTGATTGCAAGTTATGGAAATTTTCAAAATGTTATATTTGGATGTTGCATTTGGAGAACCCTTAAGTATCGCGTTGTTAAGTATTTTGAGGAAAGAGGAAAAATCGAGAAATAAATTTTTTGATGGATAAATGTTTAATTCAAACTTTTTGGACGAGATTACATTATATATCGGTGCATTGATTAAAATCAAGTTAGAGGAGTGGATATTAAATTCTGAGTACTGAATTATTAACAAACAAAAAAAAAAAAAAATTTCGAGAAAATTTTGATAAATGGACTTTGATTTTTATTTCGAGGATTTTTCAGGTTATGCAATAATTTTAAAGGTTTGAAATTGTGAAAAGACCTTGTGGATTATTACCGGATTTCATGGATGACGAATTTAAATTTTGAGGGAAAAATAATATGCCTGATTAAATGCTACTATGAGGATTTTGAATTTCGAGGAAAAAATTCTTTTAAGGTGGGTAGACTTGTCACTACCACGCTCCGGAAACAGGGGTATTTTTGACCTTTTATAATATTTAATATTATGGTATTTACAATTAAATTAATTGCATGAATAGTATATATTTAAATTAAATAACCGTGTGATGTGTACTTTAATATATTATATTATAGACAGTGTTCATTTGTGTTGTGATGGTAGACTTGACCTAGAAGCCAGTAGATGAGCACCTGTCGGAATTATGGAATTTTGAGGTTAATTGTTTTATTTTAGAATTAATTTATTGGAGGTGTAATTAATTACCGTATTTTATTTAATATTTTTGCGCATTGTCTTTGCTTCGATATTTGGAGCACTATCCAGACTTTTGTCTTCCAACAAATTTCACAATCTTGCCCTAGACATGCCCGCCTTCCATTCTGCTATTTTTACAACTCATAATTATGCTCTCTGTACATTATTTCCGGCCGCACAAAAATCATCGCGGACGTTATTTAATAAATTCCTATTTTGTATCGTTGTGCGTTCCAATTTAAATTGGAGACAATCTTGACCTATTTTTCGTGCGGCCCAAATTAGGGTAATATTCTGTTCTGAGTCTTCTTCATTATTGGTATTGATGACCTGACCTGATTTTGGCCCCATGTACTCCTAATTAATTGTTGAACACAACTTACATTTATTTCTATTTAAATTGAGGATACCATTTTATCTGATTCTAAAATCCCAATTTAATTCCAGTGCCCTGCTATTTAAGCCCGTACCCAACTTACAGCGTCCCCTGACCCTACAAAACACCGGACCCCGAATCGCCCGCCAAATTTTCGTCATTTCATGTGTTTGTGCAATTTCCCAAATTTAGGGGGGGGGCTAAATTGCAAATTTGCATTTTGTGGCCTCACCCAATTATTTTAACCGATGAGGAATCCTTAATATTTTAATTAAACCTCACCCTAAATCCCCCATGAATTATTTCCCTCATGTTCAATCTAGACCACTCATTTAGAGGGTCAATCACAACCCTCCATCAAAATCCCCTCATCCCTATTTAATGTCTTGTCCCATCTTAAGCCCTAATCCCTAGGCAACCTAGAAAACACCACCTCCTCACAAGCCTCCTCCCTCTCTCATACGTATGTATATTTTCTTCTTCCCTTTCCTTTCTTCTTCTCCTTCTTCCTTCCTTCTTCTTCTTTATTGCTTTTCTTTCTTCTTTCTTTGAAAATTTAAATTTCAAAGGGGGGAAAATCTGGAAGCTACTGTTCAGCGGCCGACTTTCCGTGCTCCGGCGAGCGGCCACTGCACCCGGCTGTGCTCCTCCCTTCACCGGCGGCCAACCCAGGCCAACTGCTGCTCCTCTCTGCGGTGAGACCCGGCCCCCTGCTCACTCCCTCCGGCGTTCAGCCGCTGCAGTCCGACGGCTCCCCCTCACATACTCCCGCCGGCCTCTACTGCTCCGGGCTGCTGCTCCCCCTCTTCCCCACTGCACCGGCAGGCGGCAACCCCATCTCCATCTCCTTCCTCCGCCAAGCCACCTCTCCACCACCACACACGATCATCTTCCTCGGCGAAGCTCCTCCGGGCCGCTGCTAATACACCTATCACCACCACCATCATCTACAACTCCCATCACCACCATCTCCATCCATCACCACCCATCAGCCGGCGGCCAACCCCCCGCACCGACTGTTCCCGAGCCGATCCCTCCGGCGGCCCCTGTCCACTCCGGCAGGCGCTGCTCGGCCATCCTCCTCCTGAACAGCACTCCGGCGAGGCTCCGACCCAATCACAGTAAGCCTCCTCTCCTCCCCTCTTTCCTCTTTCACTGTAACATATATATGTATGTGTATAATTGAGGAATGTATGTACATATGTATATACATGTTTATATATATTTAATGTGTATAAATATACATGTATGTATATATCTAATTAATATGTATATTAATGTGTATATATCTAATGAATGTATATATATTTAATATGGATAAATGTACATGTATATATATATACAATGTATGTAAGTATGTATTTGCGTAGGTATAAATGTGTAGTAGTATATGTATTAGCATATATTAATTAATGCTTTAAATATGTGAATACGTATGAGTTTAATTAATATATAATGTATATGTATATACTAGTCTATGTATTTGTATATAATTAGTGTATATATATGTATAAGTACATATTTATTTTGTATAGGTGTATTTACGCATTTTATATATACTTAGTATATTTTCATATTGGTATATAGATATATTTAGTGTATTCTATGTTAATGTACATGTATGTTATTTATAAATAAAATGTTTAAATACATGTATTAGCATAGTATATATATATATTAAGTATATGTATGTGTATAACTAATAAATAGGTATTAGTATTTATTCTTAAATTATTGTATATGTATGTATTAAATCAAATTAGTATATATGTGTATGTATATATGTTCGTGTATTTCTTCCTATATATATATATATGTATTCAAAATATATTTTGTGTGTACGTATTAAATAAATATTAATCTGTAAAATGGGTATCTGTATTTTCAGTACATGTTGATAATTGTTAATTTAGTATATGTAAATAAATATATGTATGTTTTGATATAAGTGCTAATTTGGTATGTATATAAATATATATATATATATATATATTTGTTTTGGTATTTTGGTTTATATATATGTGTACTTGTATACATAGTATAATTTAATATAATTAGTATTTTGGTAAATATATATATATATATTGTATATGTATTTATATTGGTGTACATATATATATTGTAAGTACTACGGTAGTTAAAAATAGATATATATATATTTATATATCCCTACCAGTTGACCCTAGATTGACCAGTGCCATATCTGGCAGAGCCTCTGACTTCATGGATTTTGTGTTAGCGTAGCATCTGATGCGAAAGTTATATTGTGTTGTGTTTATAGGACTGTTGGTTTACCCAGGGGATACTCTGGAACAGGACATCCATAAATACCAGCTAATGACACAAGGCAAGTATATTCTCTGATAATTTCCAATTCTTGATAATTGCTATAAGTTCAATGATCTTGAAATGTTACAACTGAATCTTTGACACTGTGCTACACGGACTAGTATAGCTTGGATCTGCAGTCATGAGATGTTATCTTGATTATCGTATTGACATTGTACACGACATGTATATTTAGACATCGTACATGATAGACTTGACTTGCTCGTGTATCGTGACGTGTCATGGTTGGATCCACAGTACTAGTTGGGGGCGGGGAAGTAGTAGTAAGAAATGTGATCATAACCTCTTAATGTAGTATAGAAATTGTAAGTGTTAATCATGCTCTTCACCCATGATTAGCCAGGCCCTGTAGCTATCGTACATGTTCCCAAGCCGATCACATTTTGAAGCTACTATTTCAAACACTTAGAATATATTACAGTTCCCTATTTTAAATCATATACTACATCACCCGTATATGATATTGTTCCTTGTTCTTTTCATTTTCTTATATGCACTGACTGTATCACATTGTCTTTTGCATGTCTCTTTACATTGCCTGTCTCTCTTAAATTGCCATTGCATTTATTTCACTGTCTTCTCAGTAGCTAGCATGACATGTTTTATTGTATTATAGACATTATCAATTAATGGAACTGTTATTTGAGAGTGTTGCTTTGCTCCTTCCTGACTGGAAATATTTTTCCAGACTATGCCTTAGAGGACCGCTGTCCGACACTTTATGGACCATATGGTGAGTAGCTGCAGACTTGGTAGTTAGTTGTGATTCTGGAAGGTCTAGCCGGAATTATTATTTATTGTTAGTTCTTTAAGTAGACTATTTGGTACCGGATTTGTCTCCGGCATTTTGATGATTCTTGGATATTGTTGAGTTAGAATATTACTTGTGGACTTGTGTTGTGTTTAAATTTTAAATTTCTGTTTCGAAATCTTATCGTGCTGTAATCCTGTGATTGAGTATATGTTCATCTTATTTGTGTCATCCGTGCCTCCTAATGGAGATTGGATGCTTGCGTGACATTAGTTAGATAGTATCAAGACCTTGACAGCGTTCTACCGCCGATGCTGCGGCGTAGGCTGGACGTACCCACGCACTCGTGCCCCTAAACCGGGTGCGGGTCGTGACAGCTAGTGTCCCGTCTGATCTGGGTAATATAACCTCTATGCCAAGATCTTACAAGTCCTCCAGTAACTCCCTCTGTGTCATCAGGAATAGTGTCGTAGGCTTTCGTCTTAACGCATCTGCTACTACGTTAGCCTTGCTCGGGTGATAATGCAGCTCTATCTCTAAGTCCTTTATCAACTCAAGCCATCGACATTGCCTCATATTTAGCTCCTTCTACGTGAAGACATACTTGAGAATTTTGTGGTCAGTATAGATCTCCACTTGTTCCCCATATAAGTAATGTCTCCATAGCTTTAAGGCAAAATAACAGCTGCAAGCTCCAAGTTATGAGTTGTATAATTCTTCTCATGTACTCTTAATTGTCTAGATGCATACACAATCACCTTGTCATGCTGCATCAATATGCATCCCAAGCCTTTTTCGGATGCGTAAATATAGATCACGTAGCCTCATGATCCTAATAGAATAGTCAATACTGGTGATGTGGTCAGTCGCTTCTTCAACTCCTAAAAAGTGGCTTGACACTCATCCGTCTATATGAACTCTCGGTCCTTGCACCTCAACCGAGTCATATGCTCTACTATCCTCTAGAAGTTTTCCATGAACTGATGGTAATAACCCGTAAGTCCAAGAAAACTCCTTACCTATGCTGATTTAGGAATAGGCCATGTCTCGACTGTCGAGATTTTCTTCGAATCTACTGAGATACCATCTCTAGTGACAATATTCCCAAGGAAGGAGACCTTATCCAAGAAGAACTCACATTTACTGAGCTTCGTATATAATTGCTCTCTCCTCAAGGTTTCTAAGACAATCTGTAGGTGCTTCTCATGCTCCTCGTGGCTCTTCAATAAGACAAGGATGTCGTCTATGAAGACAACCATGAACTGTTCCAAATACTGATGGAATACTCAATTCATTAAGTCTATAAAGACAGTTGGAGCATTGGTCAATCCAAATTTCATGACCAAGAACTCATAGTGTCTGTATCTAATCCTGAATGCGATCTTCGGAATGTCCTGCTTCCGCACATTCACCTGGTGATATCCCGATCTTAAGTCTATCTTCGAGAACACCTTGGATCCACTAATCTGATCAAATAAGTCATTAATGCGTGGCAGAGGGTAGTTATTCTTTATAGTCACAGCATTCATGGCTCTGTAGTTAATGCACATGTGCACTGACCCATCTTTCTTGGGTACAAATAACACTGGAGATTCCCAGGGTGATGCACTTGGTCGGATAAAGCCTTTCTCCTCTAACTCCTTTAACTGTGCCTTCAGATCATCCATCTCCTTCTTTGACAATCTATAAACGTGCGATGCTATGGGTGCTGCTCCTGGTGTCAACTTAATTGAGAACTCAATATCTCTGTCCGAAGGTAGTCCTAGCAAATCCTCTGGAAAGACGTCCTCAAACTCTGAAATGATAGGGTGATAAATAACATCGTCCAATGCCATATGAACACCATCACGAACCTCTGTGGATCCTCATGCGAACTCAAGCTTCGGCTGGCCTGGTACCTTAAAGAGAATGCTTCCTCCGTAGTAGTCAAAGAAAGCGTGGTACTTGCTTAGCCAGTCCATCCCAAGTACAATATCAAAGTTCGGCATGGGAAAGACCAAGGGTTGAGCCATTATCTCTCTGCCGTGAATCACTATAGGTCAAAATTTACAAACACGGCTAACAAGTACAACTCCTCCCCCGGTGAGAATTCTAACACAACTAGGCAAAGGTGTAGTGGCAATATTGTGCTTGGCGACAAAACTAAAAGATATGAACGAGTGTGTGGCTCCCGTATCAAATAATGTCATAATAGAAAATGTAGAAACAAGAGTAATACCTGTTAAATGCTTACTCAAAGGACTGCCAATGTCTAAATTCTGCTCAGACATCAGACATGTATACATTGTCAAATTGCTTACAGTATTTTACATGCTTATTATATTTTTATACATTGATAATATATGTGTTTTCTTTCAGTCAAAATTATATATTATATTTTTTATGATACACTTGACACATAGTATCATTGGAGGGGAGGACATTCAGTAGGCATATGGGCTACCCACTTTGGTAAACCGTAGTAACTGGACGCACTACGATATTTATGTCACGATGGTCGCTACCCTCGAGGTATGTTCTGGTGTTATAAGTGTTGCTACCCTCGAGGTATGTCGATTAGTAGTATATGTACGTTTATATATTCATGAGTTATGAGATAGCGTGTATATTAGAGTAGCCTACACCTTCCTATACGTTGAAAAGTTATCCTCATTATGCATTTCCATATAGATTGTCTAGTGCAGCGTACTTGTATATTTTATGTCTATTCTTATGCATGTTTTATTGTATTCAATTGGCATATTGTTTTTTGTATCTTATTACATCTCTTTGAGGACCTGGTCCCTTGCCAGGTGTAGACGATCATGACTATTCATAGGAGCACTGACCAGGACTTGCTACTTCATTCCCTTCCGAGGAGCTCTTTACCTTTGTGTCTATTGGCTCATAGTTGAGTTGATACTTTCCTATCGTTTATTTATTTTAAGAAGTCAGATTCTATTTCTATTCTAGTTTGGTAGTGGATTTGTCTCCACCCAACTAATTATTCTTATCAAGCATTTCATACTTGATTCAGTTATATAGTTGATTGGTTATTCATTGCTATTTGATTTTCTAGATGAGATTAGTATTGCATGTGACTTATGACATTATATATCACTTGTGAATTATTATTCATAATACAACATACGTATGTGTTATAGTTTCCATATATTGGAGTTGTCATATACATATGACTGGCATGCTTCCGTATTCCTAGTCCTACGTATTTGGAGACTGGGGCATGACATCCGTCCCCCGTACTTCTAAGGTACTGAGGACGTGATTGCGTCTGATGCATGGCTCCAGGATACTGAGGCCATACTCGAGGCAACAGGAGTTTCGGCTAGGGAACGAGTGGTAGTGGTTAGGCTGCAGTTGCTAGATTTGGCCCGTGACTGGTGGGCAGCTCAGGGCGTTTCACTGACGGTGCTGATACCATAGGAGGATTTCGGTAAGTGATTTCAGACTTGATATTATAATGCGGTATCACGTTATAATTTATAGCAGAGGTTTAACAACCTCAAGCAGATGGAAAGGACTATCGACGGCTACACGGGGGAGTTCTGCAGGCTCATTCGGTTTGTTCCCACCTTGTGGCAACCGAGTTAGACCGAGCTAGGAGGTTCTAGCAGGAAATTCACTTGGAGATCATCTTGGCAGTGGAGCAATATGAGTTCCATACTTTTGACGTTGTGATAAGAGCGGCGATGAGGCACGAGTACACCTTCCAGAGGATAGTCGACAAAGTTGGGGCAGAAGAAGCCTCATATTTAGAAGGGATCTTCTACCAAGTCTTCAGCACCAACTTTGCTAGTTCGAGCTTTGTTGATCGGGTCTCTGAGGAGAGCGGTTTCGGTTCAGCAGTCTTCTCAAACTCATCCTCAGCAGCAGAGACAGTCATCATCTGTCGGGTATTCCCACTATGGGAAGCCTGACCACGTCTTTGCAGAGTGTCATAGGGCACAAGGTTTTATATCTAGCATGTGGTGGAGTAGGACACATGATTAGTACTTATCCCCGGAGGGCTTCAGCTGGATCATTATCAGTCCAGTCAGCAGCCCCGCAGTTTAGAGCACCAGCGCCGGTACAGCAGCAACAGGCAAGGACAGGCTTTTGGAATGATTTACGAGGTGGCGCTAGCGGCTGGAGAGGTGGTTGCAGGTACCATTCTCATTCATTCGCATTCAGCTTCAATTTTATTTTATTTTGGCGCAACGCACTCGTTTATAACTGCATGATTTGTGACACAATTTGGCTTAGAGTCCGAGTCCTTACTTGTAAGGATGAAAATACTTACTGGTAATGGTGTTGTGGGAGTAGATCGAGTTTATGTCTAGTGTTGAGTCATAGTGTGCGGTAGAGAGTTTCCTGCTAGGCTAATAGAGTTTCTTTTGGGCGATTATGATTTAGTCCTAGGAATGGATTGGTTGAGTGCTTGACACGCGATGATATTTTATCGTGCTGGCAAAGTTAATTTTATGTTCCTAGCGAGGAGGAGTTCTCATTCTCGAAAGGCAAGGTAGAGCCTCCGTTAGTTATCCTGAGGATGGTAGTGGACGAGAAGGTGTTGTTACCTTGAGTTGTTTGCGAATTCCTAGACATATTTTTGACGAGATTCCAGGCATGTCTCTAGTTCGAGACGTGGAGTTCTATATCGATATGATTCCAGGAGCGAATCTAATTTCGGAGAGAGTCTACAGGATGTCACCATCAGAGTTGGAAATTTAGTGCCGGATGATTGAGGAGTTGAGGACCACGGAATTCATTCGTGCTAGTGGATCACCTTGGAGAGCCCTATATTCTTGTTAAAAAAATGATGGTTCACCGTATTTATGTGTTGATTATCGTACCTTAAATAAGGTGACCATTAAGAACAAGTATTTATTACCCAGGATAGATAACTTGTTTGATCAACTCAGCGGGACAGTTGTGTTTTCTAAGATCGATTTGTGGTCTAGGTATCATCAGATCAGAGCCAAAGAGCGGGAAATACCCAAGACAACATTCAGATCTAGATATGGCCATTAGGAGTTTCTTATTATGCCATTTAGAGCAACCAATGTCCAGCAATATTCATGGATATCATGAATCTAGCCTTTATGCCTCACCTAGACCAGTTTGTGATAGTATTTATTGATGATATCATGGTCTACAGTCGGACTGAGGTAGAGCATGAGCGATATCTTCGCATAGTTCTTCAGAATCTTCGAGAGCATCAGTTATACGCTAGGTTCAGCAAGTACGATATTTGGCTAGATCGTATCTCATTCTTCGGTCATATTATTTTCGGTGGAGGTGTGGAGGTGGATCCCAAGAAGGTAGAGGCTATGGAGAACTGGCCGATACCTAGTACAGTCTCAGAGGTGCACAGTTTTCTGGGATTAGCAAGCTACTACAGGCGATTTATGGTAGACTTTGCTAGGATTTATGCACCCTTGACATAGCTGGCGTGTAAGAATGTGCATTTTGAGTGGTCAGAAGCTTGTCAAGTTTCTTTCGAGAAGATCAAGCAGAGTTTGATTTTGGCTCCTATTTTGACACTTTTTGTTGGACCAGGTGGGTTCACGGTTTACTATGATGCATCAGGCATTGGGCTAGGATGTGTCCTTATGCATCATGGTAGGGTTATTACCTATGCGTCTCGGCAGCTTCGAGACCATGAGAAGAAATATTCGACCCATGATTTAGAGTTACCTGCAGTGGTGTTTGCACTCAAGCTCTGGAAACATTATCTGTATGGTGAGCGGGTGGCGATCTTCACAGATCAAAAGAGCTTTAGGTATATTTTCACGCAGAGGGACCTCAACATGCGGCAAAGAAGATGGCTGGAGTTACTGACATATTATGATTTTGATCTTCAGTACCATCCAGGGAAGGCCAACGTCATTGCAGACGCCTTGAGCAGGAGAGCAGGAGCCTAGTTTTTGATGGAGCAGCATCATATCCTAGACGATCTTCAGGAAATAGGCATCGATGTGGTATTACCTGGTGATACGGGCTTGATGGCAGGGTTACAGGTCCAGTCTATTATAGTTGAGAGGATCAGGATAAAATAGTAAGGTAATACCAGGATTCAATAACTCAAGATAGAGTATGAGGCAGAATACTGAGCAGAGCTGAGCATTCACAAGGATGGGACTCTCAGGTTCTGGAGTTGACTCTGTGTGCCAAGTGGAAATATCATGCACGAGATTATGTCAGAAGCCCACAGTTCTTAGTATTCCATTCATCCATGAGGTAGAAAGATGCATCATGATATTCTACAACACTTCTAGTGGAATGGATAAAGAGGAAGATAGCACAATTTGTATCTCGATGTTTAGTCTTTTAGTAGGTTAAGACTAAGCATCAGAGACCAGTCGGGTTACTTAAGCCTTTGCCGATTCCAAAGTAGAGATGGGAGCACATTACTATGGACTTTATGACCAATCTTCCTAGATCCCCTACTGGTAGAGATGACATTTAGGTGATAGTAGATCGACTTACGAAGGTTGCTCAATTTCTACCATTTAAGAGTTGGTCAGTCTACTGAGTAATTAGCCGAGATGTATATGAGGCAGATTGGCAGACTACATAGAGTGCCAGTTAGCATCATCTCGGACAGGGATTCTAAATTTATTTTTCATTTCTGGCAGAGTCTTCAGCAGAGTTTAGGCACCTGTCTGAGGCTCAGTCCAGCTTATCATCCACAGACAAATGTCAGTACGCGCATACGATTCAAACCTAGGAGATGCTTCAATCATATACACTCGATTTAGGTGGTTCATGGAAGGATCACTTTTACTTGATAGATTTCTCCTACAACAATAGCTTCCAGAGGAGTATACAGATGGCACCATTTGAGACATTGTTTGGTAGGAGATGCAGATCACCATTAGTTTGGGATGATATTAGCGAGAGGCAGATAATTTATCCCTATATGATAGCTCAGTCAGTTGAGGTTATTAGATAGATCAGAGAGCATCTCAGAGTGGCTCAGGATCGTCAGCATCATTGGGCAGATTCGAATCGGCAACATCTTGAGTTCTCTGTCGGCGATCACATTTTTCTTAGTAATTTGTCTACCCATGGAGTTATCAGATTCGGAGTACGGAGAAAGCTTAGTCCTAGATTTATTGGTCCGTTCGATATTCTTGAGTGCATAGGAGATGTCTCCTATAGACTAGCTCTTCCACCATCGCTTCACGAGGTAAATGATATCTTTCACGTATCTTAGTTATGTTGGTATATTCCGAATCTGAGCCATATTCTAGATCATTCGGAGTTGGTCGTTGGTACCGACCAATCGTATAAGGAGAGGTCCGTATCCATTTTGGACCAAAGGGAGAAGGTTCTCAAGAACCGGATTATCATGTTAGTTCAAGTTTCTTGGGGTCATCACTCACCGGGTGAGTCGACGTAGGAGCACGAGGACGATATTCGTGCTCATTACCTGCATCTATTCGACTCAGGAGATATACTTATTCGTGTCCTATGTATCTCATCCTAGCTTGTATATGATCCATTTTAGTTGCTTTTATATTCCTGGTTTTATTTACTTGCCTAGATTTTATTATTGGATTTAGAGCCTTATTGAAATTCTGAAGAGAAAATTTTTCTAAGGAGGGAAGAGTTGTGAGACCCATCTCACAGTATATGTATTGGTATATGGATATATATTTTATATTATATGTACTATATTTTATTAGATCTCGTGGAATCACAGAATTTTTTTAGAATTAGAACTTTACTAACTAATCGACATACCAGCGGCATATCATTTTTTATGCCCCGATCTACCGTGGGTAATCGGTCATCCCCGTTAGGCGCGAATCACCGTACCAGTGCTCCCGCGGGATGATCTTTTCCATCTAGACGTGATGTCGCACGAGCACAAGCTGTGCCTATGCAAGGCCATAATCCGAATAGGCGGTAAAATATCTAAGCCACAGAGTCGCACAAATAGTCCGAGTGCAGCAGAATAAAAATCGAACAGGCGATTGGTAACAAGCTCACAGAGTCGTCAATAGTGGAAGCATTGAATAACACAAGTATAAAAGTAAAACAAGCTCTTTATTTATATTAAACAAGTGTTACAAGCGGCGCTAGGCCGAGATTACAAGTCGCTCAAGTCCTATCTCTCAAAATAATAAAAGCATGCCAAGTGGCTACATTTGTGGAATAATTCATAGGCGATGTTCCAACATTATGTCTTGTATATGTGCTTCAGCTCTGGATGCAACGCTCCAAGGCTCCAGAGTGAACTCCATGTCTTAGCACGTATGAAGGGATTTTCATTCCAAACGAGGTTCTTCCGCATCCTGCAAGCAATCTGGCGGGTTATCAGTACATGAATGCACTGGTGGGGAGGCTTCTCGCTCGCTTGACAAATCCAAACACGTTATATAGGTTTCGTGCACCATCTATTAAGTTATCTTTATAGTCTTGCCTTAGGATCAGTTTTATGGCTTAGTGAAAAGCCTAACTCGTGTGGCAGTGCGCCGTACGATATAAGAGTAATACGACGAGACTTACCAACTTACCATTTTTTCCTTCCATGTCTAAGGAAAACCAAGTTAAACCAAGCATGAATATAAAAATAATAAAATCCGGGGGCAATGCCTAAGCAAACATGAGTGTCATAAGCGAGGTTAAGTTTCAGGTACACGAGTTACATGGATTACTCAGGTGTGTTGCAATAGATTCTCAGGTGTTTAATATTTACAGATGCCTTATACTCATAATCGTTTAGATATTAAAGATTACTGGATGCGATACAATAACTCGCACACGGATTGCCGCTAAGCGATGATGACTTATCTATATGAACATGAGATCATTGCTTAGCCATAAAGGATAATACATAGTCTCGGACGGAGATAAGGCGTAACACAAGAGTTATTAGGCGTTACCCATTATCCAGACCAAACATGGAGAGACTACCATAGATCATGGAGTCAGCCGGGTTATCCAAGTGTAGGATGCACTACCAAGGGCTCAACCACTGAATATATTGCTTCACCCCAAACCGGAAAGCATCCTACCGATTTGGTCATGCAATACCCATATTCCTCCTAGGACAGTACGATCTCGGTGCCCAAATGATCGTTCGAGGAATCCATGTTATTACCTCGTATACGAGTTGTCCGTGACCATACAAATTTAGAGTTTTATATTCACGAGATTCATGACATGACATGTTAATTCTTGATTCTTATTCAGAACAAGTATGCTCTACGAGCTATGATTCTTGCTTTACTTAACATGATTCTTGTTTAGAGTTAAACTCGACATGGTGCAATCCCCTGGTTTGGAAATGCCTTGGCAACCTAACGGTCTCGGATACTTTCAGGTTCATACTTGCATGGAATGACTATTAGATAGTCTTCCGGGGAGAACTAGATGAATGCATGACATGGATAGTGTTATCGGGGTCATGGCATAAATTATGTGACAAGCATTAAAAGGAGGCAATAAGTGCAAACTACAATGTAAGCAGGCAAGTATGTATTTATATGAAATATAAGCATTTTTGTTGTCACGGTTTAAGGGGTTGTGCGAGGAGTGAAGACGTATAGGGACATACCGAGCGACATAATCTAGGGGACGAGCAGTATAAACAAGTGAAGCAGTGCACTATGAAAAGTATATGATGATCTACTCGAGGCATAGCGGGGTCTACTTGCATAAAGCAAAGGTAGCATACGAGGGTCCAAGTTATAAGCCAAGTTTTATTTCTATGTTCTAACACAAGCAATACAAGATAGAATTATTTTCTTAGCTAGGTGCATTGTATTCTTTATTAGCATGCAAGGGGTGATTCACCTAGCAACTAGCATGTATCATCCATATTTTAAGTGTGCTAGCTAAGCAAAGACAAGTTCATCGTAGCCACCCACCTTAGTGATGATTCATCTCGGTCGAGCGATACTTCGAGCGACCCTTTGAAAGTCTAAGTCTGAACTCATGAAGGGCCAAGTGTGGAATCCATTGCCTAAAATGAGTCTTCTCGCTGAGCAAAGATGGTCGAGTTATTGCACTTGCGTCGTTTGAATCGGTTGTCCGCTTGAACGGAACGGATCATTATATTATACACCACTCAGAAACAGTCTCGTCCTCGAGACTTCCTAGGCATAAACCATTCTATCGTATTATTATATCTATCTCATTCATAGCAATCGATACCACTAGATCCGTTCAAACATAATTTTTTACTCGTTTCTTATACCGTGTCGCATGTATATTGGGTATGTCTCATTGAATGACTCTATCATTCAATCCAAGATATGACTCGGTCTATACTACGCCTTAGCCAAAACATATCGCTTAACACGGGGTACGTTACAATCCATCATGAATGATGATCTAAGGCTGAGGCAAACTTATCAAAACGTTATACTCGTCTATGTGAATCTAACATATTCACTTTCACTAGCATTCGAGATTAGCATATCGCGAGTCTGGATCATGAACATATTCAAAGCGTCATTCAATCATATGCATGTCAACCAACTTAGCGATAGCGAACTCTTTACACTCGAGTTTAATATATCATTGAGTCTTGGATCCTACACACGTTCAAGATGTCCCTCAAATATATGCATTCAACCAAACTTAGCGATAGTGAATTCGGACAAGCTACTTGCGAAAATATCAAGGGTTCTCGTCTTATAAATCACGATGATACTTCCAACAGGGTCAATCAAAATCCATCTCATTTCCAAATCCAACCAAGAATCAAGTATTGCACTACCGTCAAGCATGATCTATCCAATTTGTCGACTAGCGTCCATCCATTCATGTCAAACACAACACACATTTTCTGTTCCAAGTCTAAATCTAAGTCTTGCTGCCCCAGTTCTATGGCTTGTTCAAGCAATATGCTAAAGTCGGTTACACAAGTTCTTCCACTCGACACATGATCGTCTGCCTAATTACTATATTAGCTCACAAGGTCATACGTACAGTTCAAGCACACGATTCATCGTACAAATTCATCGCACGATGCTCGCCCTAATTTCTAAGGTCAAACCATTGTTAATTTTTACGGGATATTATACCCAAGCTCGTTTTACTCAAATTTCTAAACATCGAGCACAGATTATTGTACACACATTAACACATTTGTTGCACAGGGTTTGAGTTCGTTTAGTGAAATCTATGATATATCCAAGTATCATGATAAGCCTAGCAATTTGCATAGTCTATCTCCTTTAAACATATTTTGATAGAATCCATATATCCATTCTAAGTCTAGAATACCAAGTCGTGATTCAATTCTAAATCTTTGATCTCAAACATCAATCCAAGTCGTCAAACCATATTTACGTATCTGTTCATAAAACCATCAAGCGTGACTTACTCTAGGTTCTAGACTAACTCATCCTTGAAATGCTTCCTATTCACTTATATTCTCAAATTTGTCTTATCGTGTCAAACCAAAAGTCAAGACGATCCATCAGTTGTCACGCTCTGATCTCCCGCAAGTTTGATCAACCTCGTTATACGTGAGATCACCACACCAATGCTTTTGCTGGATAATTATCCTAATTCGGGCGTGACGCATATACGAGTATAGAGTTACGCTCGCACAAGACAAGAACGTCGAACATTATGGTTATCCTCGAAATGATTGAGACATCTTATCATTTACACTTCGCTCCATCCAAGTTACATATGTTTATCCACCAAGTCATGTTCGTTTATATCGTGATTATAATTCATCTAGCAAATTATCCAACTTCAATGTTACCGTTTGATAAATCCATAGTCTTACTTCTAGCATTCCTCAAGCAACTAAGTTCAATACTCAAGCCAAAGTCTATCCACTTTTGACACATTTTATTCATCGAATTCATTTGGAATAATCACCGAGCATGTCCCCGTGAGTTCGATCATCCCCGCCAGACGTAAAATTACCAAGTCGGCGCTCCTACGGGATAATCGTTCTCGCTGGGACTGATTATCGATAGTTATCATTCGAACTAGATTCAAGATCGCTCTTCCAAACTCCAGATTAAATCCGTTATCGCTTACCTCTTTCATCGAACCACAATATTCATTCTCGGGCTAACTTCTATTCAAGCGATATTCTACTCAAGTTTAATCTGTTTGATTCAATTTGACATCGCTCGCACGATCCATCAAGTTTTCACCAAGTTTTCTTGACCAAGATATCAATTTTATTTTCTTGAATCCTCATTCGATATAAGCCTTATCACTTATTCAAGACATACTCAATCGTTTAAACCAACTATCGCACGAGACCTATAAATTTGTTTGAAGATTTCCAAAATGATCCGTACACCACTCAGGAATCGAGTCATCCAATTAAATCATCAATTGTGTTCGCATCACTCGCTAGCATATTCACTAAGTCGTTCCTTAGAATTCCTGCACGATACCTAAGTATCGCCTGATAAATCTTAGTCTCTTATATATTCATCTCAATAATCATCCAAGTAAATTATATTTGATTTGTATCTTCCAGATACGAAATATCATTCGAGCTATTTATCAAAATCCAAGCACAGTTCTCTTTATTCACCTTAGCGATAATATGGTGATATTTTTATCGGTTGCCATTCTAAGTCTGACTTATCTTTATCAGAATGATATCCCAATCTCGCTTGCAACTTGCTAGCACCAATGGGTCTTGGTGCGCGATACTCAACACAACTTAGCTGAAAGGCTGTATGCATAGCTAACCGTCTGAACGATATTCTATTCCGCACACTAACCTGTAGGATAATTACGTACAGGTATTCAGGTTCGCACATAACTTGCAAATTCTAGCACGAGTCTATTCCTATAAGGTCTAACATAGGTTGGAACAAGGGTCATCGCGCAACTATACAGTTCAAGCAATCATATCATTCACATGCACTTTTGAAAGAATTTAGACTTATTGTATGAAATATTTTGTTAGGACATTGAGAGAGAGCGTATGCACATAACCCATGAATGAGCTTTCGAAACTTAGAAAATTGATATAAAGTCGAAAGGCGTAAAGCTATGCTCTGATACCAATATGTCTAGCCCCGATCTTCCATAGATAATTGGCTATCCCCGCTAGACACGAATCACCACGCTAGCGCTCCCGTGGAACAATCCTCCCCATTTGGACGTGATGTCGCATGAGCATAAGTTACGCCCGTGCAAGGCCATGATCCGAACAGGCGATAAAATATCTACGCCACAGGCACAGATAGTCCGAGTGCAACAGAATAAGAAACGAACAGGCGATTGGTAACAAGTTCATAGAGTCGTCAATAGTGGAAGCATTGAATAACACAAGTATAGAAGTAAAATAATCTATTTATTGATATTGAACAAGTGTTACAAGCGGCGCTAGGCCGGTATTATAAGTCGCTCAAGTCCTCTCTCACGAAATAATAAAAGCGTGTCAAGTGGCTATATTTGTGCAATAATACATAGGCGATGTTTCAATATTATGTCTTGTATATATACTTCAGCTCTGGATGCAACACTCTAAGGGTCCAGAGTGAATTCTATGCCTTAGCACGTACGGAGGAGTTTTCGCACTGAACGAGGTTCTCCTGCACCCAGCAAGCAATCTGGTGGGTTATCAGTACATGAATGCACTGTGGGAAGGCTTCACATCCGCTTGACAAATCCAAACATGTTAT
Source organism: Iris macrosiphon (assembly GCA_036927795.1). Classification (NCBI taxonomy): domain Eukaryota; kingdom Viridiplantae; phylum Streptophyta; class Magnoliopsida; order Asparagales; family Iridaceae; genus Iris; species Iris macrosiphon. The sequence continues at coordinate 218,621,183 of JAYESA010000004.1, forward strand.
ATAGGTTTTGTGCACCATCCATTAAGTTATATTTCTAGTCTTGCCTTAGGATCAGTTCCATGGCATAGTAAAAAGTCTAACTCGTGTGGTAGTGCTTCGTACGATATAAGAGTAATACGGAAAGACTTACCAACTTACTATTTTGTCCTTTCCTGTCCAAGGAAAACCAAGTTAAACCAAGCACGAGCATATATATAATAAAATCCAGGGGCAATGCATAAGCAAACCCGAGTGTCATAAGCGAAGTTCTATTTCAGGTGCATCAGTTACACGGATTACTCAGGTGTGTTACAATGGATTCTCAGGTGTTCAATATTTATAGATGTCTTATACTCATAATCGTTTAGATATTTCAAATTACTGGATGCGATGCAATGACTCGCACGTGAATTGCCGCTAAGTGAGGATGACTTAACTATATGAACATGAGGTAACTAGCTTAGCCATAAAGGACAATGCATAGTCTCAGACGAAGATGAGGCATAACGCAAGAGTCATTGGGCGTTACCTATCATCCCGGCCAAACATGCAGAGACTACCATAGATCATGGAGTCAGCCGGGTTATCCAAGTGTAGGATGAACTACCAAGGGCCCGACCACTGAATATATTACGTTGCCCCAAACCAGAGAGCATCCTACCGATTTGGTCACATAATACCCATATTCCTCCTAGGACAGTACGATCCCGGTGCCTCGGTGATCGTCCGAGGAATCTATGTTATTACCTCGTGCACGAGTTATTCGTGACCATGCAAGTCTAGGATTTCAGATTCATGGGATTCATGACATGATATATTGATTCTTGATTCTTGATTCTTGTTCAGAACGAGTATGCTCCACGAGCTGTGATTCTTGCTTTACTTGACATGATTCTTTTTCAGAGTTAAACTTGACATAGTACAATCCCCTGGTTCGAAGATGCCTTGGCGACCTAACGGTCTCGAATACTTTCGGGTCCATACTTGCACGAAATGACTATTAGATAGTCTTCTGGGGAGAACTAGATGAATGCATGACATGGATAGTGTTATCGGGGTCGTGGCATGAATTATGTAACAAGCATTGAAATGAGGCAACGAGTGCAAACTATAATGTAAGCAGGCAAGCATGCATTTATATAAAACATAAACATTTTTGTTGGCATGGTCTAAGGGGTAGTGCGAGGAGTAAAACCGTACAGGGACATATCGAGCGACATAATCTAGGGGCTGAGCAGTGTAAACAAGTGAATCGGTGCACTACGAAGAGTATATGATGATCTACTCGAGGCATAGCGGGGTCTACTTACACGAAGCAAAGGTAGCATGCTAGGGTCCAAGTTATAAGCCAAATTTTATTTCCATGTTCTAACACAAGCAATACAAGATAGGATTATTCCCTTATCTAGGTGTGTTGTATTCTTTATTATCATGCACGGGGTGATTCACCTAGCGACTAGCATGTATCGTCTATATTTTAAGTGTGTTGGCTAAGCAAAGACAAGTTTATCGTAGCCACCCACCTTAGCGATGATTCGCCTCTGTCGAGCGATACTCCGAGCGAGCCATTGAAAGTCTAAGTCTGAACTCCTGAAGGGCCAATTCTAGAATCCTTTGTCTCAAATGAGTCTTCTCGCTGAGCAAAGTAGGTCAGGTTATTACACTTGCGTCATTTGAATCGGCTGTCCGCTTGAACGGAATGTGTCATTACATCGTTCGACATATATTTGTTTTGCTTTTGAGATATTTTTAAGATATTTTTGTAAGATATTTTAGTAAATATTGTTCAATACTTTTATTATTCATTGATTTATTGGTTTTGTTTTGAGTAGTCGAGATTGATTTAACTCATGACGTGGATCACTGACGAGACAGATCAGACGATCACGATTAAATTACCTCTTATATATATGAATTGATTTTCTTTCTCCTCTCTCTTTTCTTTCTTTCTTAACTTTTTTATTTTTTCCATTTTCTTGTGAGAGCTACGAGCTTGGTCTTAAGGCCTAAGAATATTGTCATACCCCAATCTCCCGCAAGCTCCATTGTCCATGCCGAACGTGAATTATCACGTTGCAGCTCTCCCGCAGGACAATCGTTCTCATCGGGACGTGATGCCATACGAGCCTGGAGTTGCGCTCGTACAAGGCGATGTTGTCAAACACCAAAGTTATCATCTAAACAACCAAGTTACAGCGGAAGTCGTTTTGTGTACCAAGCACACATCAGAGTAATACGCAGCGAAGCTCTCGATAGGGTCCAAAAGAAATGCCCCGAGGCAATGCCACAAAGGCGATGCCACGGAGACGATGAAATGCTCTTGCTCTTTCTCTAGCCCACAAAGGTACTTACAGTTCATACATCTTGTCCCGTATATCCAAGCAGCGCCACTACGCCTGCGTACCTAAAATATTGCCCACAAACGTGGGTCAGTACACAGCCGTACTGGTGAGCGGGGTAACCCACTCGTCTAAGCCGACACTAAGTAAAATAGTGAATGCAAACAGTTATATGGTGATCTTTCTAGTTGAATCCTAGATTCGTTTCATGGCATATGAATGACATGTTAAAGAAAGCTGTAAAGCAGTTTAAGCATGCAAACATTCAACTCAAACCAAACGATAAGCATTATATAACCGACCCGAAGGATACTAGCACGCAACCTGTCCTACTCAAGTCATCGTTCGCACGATAACTTATCGAACCATTCCCAAGTCTCAAATATCCATCCTCAACCAAAGTTTATATCCCAATCTCGAGTGCACACTCTTGCCGAGGCATGGTGGCCGCGCCTACACGAAAGCCAAACCAACAAAAGAAAAGCAAGCCAACTCTCATCTATATGAAGTCACTGGCTAAGCCATATAGGACATATCTCAAGCATTACGGTGCGCCCTATCAGCTCGGAAATCAAGCCCCGCTGAAGGTCCCGCAATGCATCGTGACTAGCACGAATCAATTATTTCCCTCCGGATCGATACGGTTCCAGTGCCCCGGAAAGCCGTTTTGAGGAAATGCTAAGACTTGTGTACAAGTCGTCCGTGACATGCAGACACAAGTAGGTATGACGAAAGGATCGAACATTCTCGCCCCACCAAGCGATCCTAGACTCGTTCAACCAATATCCAACCAAATATCCATAACCATTCTTCCAACATATCCAACCAAGGAATCCAAATCTCGACCACAACATATAGCCCAAGGCACCAAAATATCGAGTGTTTCCATAGGCAAATGCCTCTGCTCAATACAGTGTTTCATATTGGATGCAACACCCTAACTCGGGACAAACCCATGGCAAAATGCCCCAACCGTGGCATAACGCCCTCGCCGATGCAGTTGTTCGGTTTCGAACCGCAACTTCTCGCTTTGCAAGACAAAGCGGCCAAGTGATACTCGTGCACGAATGCACTCTCGCTCGCCCGAATTCCCGATATTCCCGATATTCCATTGCCTCAATGTATTATTCCAACCGTCCAAGTATAATCCCAAGTATCCAACCGACTGCCTCAAATGTAATAATCCAACTCTAGCTCCAACTATCCAACGTGTAAATCATTCTAAGCCACAATCCTACCAAGCAAATGACGTACACTCTATGCACGCCTCAGTATAGTGATTCTCGATGTTTTAGCCCAAGTGTTCAAGCCTTTTTACGTGTTTTCCATATTATTAGGCATGAAGGAGTAGAGGAGAAGGGAAAGAGCCCACTCACAATATTTGATCCCGTTAGGTATCCTGTCCTGCCGATACGGCCAATCCCTTGAACCTGTGGTCCGATGCAAAGCACGATCTACTCAACTGGTATGACCGTGCGAGCAGGTCGTGCTCTCCAAATCATCCGACCGATCGGATTAAGGAAGATGGCATTATCGCTCCCATCCAGCTATTCAGTACTGTTCTGAACGAATACCTGATTTCCATCGAACTCGCTAGCCATCTGCACATAAAACCAACTAAATCAATCCTTCTTCCCAAAATCCAATATTTTAAATGTAACCAACATTTGATTTATTCCATCCGACTCAGCGTAACGCACCGGGCGGTTGTGGGGCATTACATAATATACCACTTAAAATCAGGTTCGTCCATGAACCGTACTGGTACTCATTCCTATCACATGCCATAATCCAATTCCAAGATCTGCTCTAGGCGACTTTCATATTCACGATCCTGACTCCGCATCTCGTTCTGTTGAACGCTCGTACAATTTCCATGAATTCCCACATCCTTCTTGTAGCTCAATACGAATTCCTCGTATCGCTTAGTTTTGGATCGTACACATATTTAAGGCATCCCTAAAATACATGCATTTCAGCCGAGCTTTGCGATAGCAAATTTGAACAAGTTACAAGGGTATCTTTATGTTCGAGGCATCCATTTGCTTTACTCCTAATTGAACCAAATCATGATTTCCATTCAACATATTCGATTGAGCATTATTCTCAATTATGCAGATTTTCCACCAACTCAATGAGTTCGGGTTTCCAACTTAATCCATCCCACTATTTCTGAAATCCGTACTAGCAACATCTCAAAATATATCTTATGCACCGAACGATCATCACGATGGATACTACCCCAGCTAGGGTACTTATCCAAATATCAAACTTTGCTTAGATCTGCTCAGTCCAACTCCTTTTCCTCAATCTCAATACCTCGCTGGGTGAACATCTATATTGAGGTTCGTATGATCTACGAAGATCTCGCCGCCACGCCAAAGGGATAGTGTCGCCACGATTTCAACGTGGACACACTCGCCATAATTCCTAGGTTGCGCATGGAATAGTCCTTCACGCTGCTTCCACTGCCTCGAAGAATAGGATATCACCTTTGCCTTCCGAACGAGCATGCTTCCCAGACTAATTTCGAGATATCTTGTAAATCTGAGGCAAATCTGTCCCTTCCAGTATTCGCAAGGATTTGATCTGGATGAGCCGCAGCTTTAACTTCACGAGCTAATTTCACAGTCGTCAATTCATATGAATGCTACTCCCTTCCAGGGCACGATGAGTCAGAGGCGATGCCATCGATAAAAATCTGCGACTCTGAATCTCATCAGTTGACTAGCCTACTTCCACCATCGCTTCGATCTTCCGGCTGCATCTTCAGCTGAAGCCTATCCCAAGGGTCTCTCAAATCCAATACTCAGTCAATAAGCCAAATCTCATTGCTCACATCTGCCCTCGACGCATTCCCAAATACGCCGCCTCAAGGGTCGTTCTATGGGTTTATCATATTCATATCCGATTCAGCGGACAAGGTCGCTTAGGGTCAGCTGTCCCGAAGCTACGCTCAATAATTATAAGTCATCACGATGGACAGTTACTATGAACCATGTTATATCTTATCTGCAAATCCGAATAAAAAATCTAACCATTTCATCCGAGCGAACTTTCGAATCCGAGTACCGCGCTCGTTGAAACCGTCTTCCATCAATCCGTCGTTCTGTCCTGAATCCATCAAATTTTCGAATTGCATGTTCTCGCACTACCAATTGCAATAATTCTCGAAACTCAAGACTTGCTCAAATTTATATCCGTTTGCCGCATTCCACAATGCATTTCCAACTTACTCGAGCAGCACAGTAATTTGTTCCGACGTTGCTCCCACGTTTAGCTATCTTTAAAAGTCTGTCCGCCACAAAATCCTTGCCTTCCGTTGTTGCCATAATTCGTCCACGTCTTCCGAAGAATCCGTCTACCATTGTTGCACCATCTTGTCCAAAATTCCATTTCCACTAAACCTGAGTCGACTCCTCGAGCGGCAATATCAAAAATCTTCCAAGTTTGTGTGAATCCATCTCATTGCCCTTCGATAGTAGCTTGTGTTTCATTGCTCAACCAACAGCTCAAATGTGTTGTCCAAAATCTTAGTTCGTGCTCGTTATCATTCGATTCACCCATCGCTCGTTCAGGCGTAACCCAACTGTTCGTTCCGATCCCGTCCATCTCTTAAGCCCAACGATACTTCCATTTGCACCAGTCCGTTCTCGATATACTCAACTCAATATTCGCTTGTTTTATTTTCGTTCTTCCCAACTCAACCGACGTGCAACAACCAACTTGTATTCCCGTTACCCGAGTCCGTTCAGGCAATTCCCATTGATGTCCAACCAAAATATTTTCAATGCCTTTCTCAATATGTGGTATCCTATATACCACTCCGAATCAAGTCGCTACTCACATTACGATTCCTTGTACTGGATCCAAGATCCGTTCGAACCATCCCTTATGCGTGATCCTGCCTTTCCCAACTCAAGTCTGACACAAAACTCAGGCAATGCCTGAATTATCCAAATATTTCCATCAATTTCGTTATGCAACTCGTGCTATGTTCCATTCTCGATGCTTCCAACTATTTTCAAACCGTCCGATACTTTCGTAACACGAGCAATCGTGCAACGATTGTCTTCCAAATAGTCCAACCCAATACCCAACTGTTCCACACGTTTGTTATACGAGCAACTTATGCCAACTTATCCTGATATTCTCGAGTCAAACTCAAACATGTCCAACCGATGCGCCACAGCCAAAATTCTAACTTCTATCCAACACAGTCGCTAGACGAGCAACTCGTGCAACGATCCATTCTTATTGAATGTTTCCTTCTCAAAACATGCCACATCACCAAATCTCGTAAGCCAACCAACTGATCCATTGAGGCAATCAAAACTCCCCGAACGACAAGCCAAGCCTACCCAACGAAAGCTCTCAACTTATTGCACAAATGCAACAATGCCACCCAACTTGCTGCACGAATGCAACAACGCCTAACGAGGCTAAGCGATCCTACGAAAACCAACCAAGGCAACACAACCAAGAAAAACATGCAGCCACAACCAGAAATATATAGACTTATTGCATGAAACATCCAATGCGGCACCGAGTAGAGTCAAGAGCTAAACGACACACGGAAGCTATTTTAGAGTTTGTGATGAAGCGAAGGACCAAGTCCGAGAAAATGAACCGGGCGCTCTGATACCAATCTGTCACGCCCCAATCTCCCGCAGGCTCCATTGTCCCTGCCGAACGTGAATCACCACGTTGCAGCTCTCCCGCAGGATAATCGTTCTCATCGGGACGTAATGCCGTACGAGCCTGGAGTTGCGCTCGTACAAGACGATGTTGTCAAACACCAAAGTTATCATCGAAACAACCAAGTTACAGCGGAAGTCGTTCCAACCGTCCAAGTATAATCCCAAGTATCCAACCGACTGCCTCAAATGTAATAATCCAACTTTAGCTCCAACTATCCAACGCGTAAATCATTTCAAGCCACAATCCTACCAAGCAAACGACTTACACTCTATGCACGCCTCAGTGTAGTGATTCTCGATGTTTCAGCCCAAGTGTTCAAGCCTTTTTACGTTTTTCCATATTATTAGGCATGAAGGAATAGATGAGAAGGGAAAGAGCCCACTCATAATGTTTAATCCCGTTAGGTATCCTGTCCTGCCGATACGGCCAATCCCTTGAACCCATGGTCCGATGCAAAGTGCGATCTACTCAACTGGTATGACCGTGCGAGCAGGTCGTGCTCTCCAAATTATCCGACCGATCGAATTAAGGAAGACGGCATTATCGCTCCCATCCAGCTATTCAGTACTGTTCCGAACGAACACCTGATTTCCATCGAACTCGCTAGCCATCTGCACATAAAACTAACTAAATCAATCCTTCTTCCCAAAATCCAACATTTCAAATGTAACCAGTATTTGATTTATTCCATCCGACTCAGCGTAACGCACCGAGCGGTTGCGGGGCGTTACAAATATAATTTTTGAACCCCTCTTGGTGGTGGAGTTGAAGGTTAAGGCTGGAAGCTTGACTTTAGGTAAGTACATCTTGCCAAAATCTTAAACGACTTTACCTTATACAGTTTTTGATTTCCTTGGTAGTTATGCCTAGAATTTCATGATAATGGTTTTTAAATATGTTCCTCTAGTGATTCCCCATCATGGGCTTATTTTAGAAATTATTTTGGGCTTGGTTTTGACTGTTCCTGTAGAAATCCTAATATTTATTGGTTAGGAAACTCGGTGTCGAAAATGATAACCGGAGTATCTGCAATGAGACTTAGTATACATGATATATAAGACTTACCATTAGACTTGACATTTTGCTAGACTAGTTTTTGTTAAGTTTCAGAATGTGATTTCAGTTCTGAAATACCCGTCTTGATTTGACTTTCCTCGAATTCCTTATGGGAACCAACATATCGACGGTATACTGGTGTATACCGACGGTATACCATTTTAGCCCGACTTGGAATCCTAGAACTTGTTGTGACTTGAGCTGGCATACCGACGGCATACTGTAGTATATCGATGGTGTACCGATTTGTTAAAATCAAAAACCTGTTGTGGTTATGTTATCTCTTGTCCGGCATATCGACGGTATACCGATTACCCATACTTGATTTTTCTGCCTTTCTAGTTTGGTCATGGACGGTATACCGAATACTCTATTATACCGATGGTATACATTTTTGTTCTCTTTTGCATATATTTTGTTATTCATTATACTTTTCTCGATTTTTCTTTGCTTGGCGCTTGTGCGCATATTGTATGAGTATGTTCTTGTTATGTTACTTCTCGGCTCTACCTGTTCCTTATCATGTACTCATCTTTGTTTTATGTATAGTTTGGGACATCTACCCTTTATACCCAGTCCCAGCTTCATGTATAGTTTGGGACACCTACCCATTATACCAAGTCCCGACTTTATGTATAGTTTGGGACACCTACCCATTATACATCATGGCTACATTCTTGATAGTGACCCATCGTAGTGCACTCATGTTCATTGCCTTGTACCAGCCTCATCCTGACATCATGTATAGTTTTGGGACTACCTACCCATTATACACCTGTCGTGTATAGCGTTGGGGACACCTACCCATAATACATCTGTCTAGACCTGTCCCGGTATAGTTTGGGCCATATACCCATTATACACTTGACTTATATATTACTTGTTGTGCCTTGTTATAGCTCACGCTCGTCATGCCTATAATCGTTTGGTTATATTTTTGTATAGTCTTATGCTTGTGCTTGTCAAATTATTGTCTTGTCTATTTTATTCTTGCGGGGAGCATCATGCCTATGATGGATTCTGCGAAATACCATACCCGAAATCTTGAAACAAACTGTTAAGGATCAATGACTAGTTTTAAATGATTAGAGCATCGGGAGGAGAGAATCTCTAGGTCGCATGAAGTCTCGTTATCTTGACGTAATCCTTAATATATTTATAGCATGCCGTCGAGTATGGCACATTTATAGCACACCCCAAATACCATCAAGTTGGGCACCAGTATATCTTTGATTATTTTGTGGTCCAGATAGCTTAGATAGACTGCTGGACATGCAACCATAGAAATTCTCAGTTATTGCATCTTGTTAGTAATTTTGACTTGTGATAACCCTAGTTAGCTAACATAGAAAGCCGTACTTCTATGCTCTTAGATCTTGTCTCATTTTATTTATATTTTCTTACTCTTGCCATGATTCTGACACTGTACTATTTTGTTTCTCGTTTACTTTTCTTGCACAGTTGTTGTATATGCTAGACGTACCAATTTACTTATATGCTACTGCTGTTACGCCCCAGTCCTAAAATACCGAGGGACTAGCCACGTGGCAATGGCCAGCAGCACAACTCCAATGGGCAAACCTAATATAATAGACCCGTTAGAGTGTACTTAAGCTATAAAATAAATACAATGGTCTACGATACATGTCACAGTCTAATTCTAATCTCATCTACAGAAAATAAACATAATTTAAAATGTCAGACTAATCAAAAAGAAATATAATCCAACAACAAGTCTCAATAAAAATGTCATGGGGAACAACCCGATAATAAGTTTAATACAATAATCTAAGAGACAGTAAATAGAGTATCTAAAAATAGATATAACTGAGTATATAACAAATACTCAGGAGAAATCCTCTGGCACCACCTCATCCTCTGTTGCTAGTACTGCTCCAGCATCAGCTCATGTCCCGTATACCTCGGGATAAATCTCCTCTGTTATACCTGGGAACATAATCCGGATCCAGGTCCTCAGGGGACATAGCAAGGTACAAGAATAACTCAAGACAAATAAAATGCAGTATATAAAAATATATCAACAGGGCAAGCTATGTAACCAGCTATGTGATATACAAATGAGAGCATCACTAGTACTCAGGCTGAGACCAGTACAAGCTCTGTGTCGGGGAGTCGGTAGCAGTAATATTATGTAATGGGCCAAGCTCTGATATAGAGGCTAAAGCACCGCACTAATAAATATATATAAATGTAATGAGCCTGTAGCCTGTGTGTCTCTCCCCACCCAATGTAATCACACGTCTCATGTCCACGATGTCTCATGTCCATAACATGCAAGATCATGACCTAAGGTCTTAATGATATCTATGTATATGCAAGTCTTATGTCACGAATCCTGTAAGCCTATACAGAATCACCATGAATAACTCGGGAAAGATTATGTCTCATAAATAGTGTCAAGTGTCTTAATGATATCTATGAACACGCAAGATCATGACCTAAGGTCTTAATGATATCTATGTATATGCAAGTCTTATGTCACGAATCCTGTAAGCCTATACAGAATTACCATGAATAACTCAGAAAAGATTCTGTCTCATAAATAGTGTCAAGTGTCCTAAGGTATGACGTACTTGATAAAGCAAGCACGAAAAGTATATAGGATCGTGGTATCAACTCTCTAAGAGACATTACACGACTCCGCGTACGGCGTCGACACCTGAATATTGTTCAGACGCTAAGCAACGTCTCACGGTCCTAAGTTTACAGGTATATAACAAAAAAAAATCAAGCAAATATTATTAAAGTAATTACTGCAAGTTTTGGCAAGGTACACTTGCCTGGGTTTTGAACTCCTTCGGTTGCTCCGGTAACAACAAAATCTTTAGGTATGCCTCTGGATGCTGAAAAAAACATTACCATCACTCTCAGAATACATGAAATAGTTATGATTGACTACCTATAAGTCCAATTTGGACACAGGGGCAGAATTGACAATTTTTTGTTAAAGTAGGATCCACATATGGCCCACTTCGCACCAAAAATTGTGCCAGAAACAAAGTTCTCCAAATTTATCAAACTTAGTGTCTACAAGTCCAAAACGATGATACGAACCCAACGAAATGTCCAGAACTGAATTTTGATAAGCAGATCATATAGGACCCACAAAAACGGAGTTTCGTCAACATTCTCAGAATCGAACCAAACTTAGGTCACAGGACCAGCATAATGCTATGAATCTGATGGTGTAAGTTTTGCTGCAAAACGACAAACACACACAAAATTATGACGAGTGTCAGAACGGGATGATACGAAACTTTTCTACGGATTAGCATTGATTCCGGTGTGCACGCACATCCAAATCAACTTTTGTGAAATTCCACACGTCCACGTTGACGATACGCGCCTTTCGATACAATTTGCACATGACCAAGTTGCCTCGTTTAGCGGAACGCACCCAGTTTTGGGAAAATTTGGGTTTTGAAAACCAAGTTTTTGGTCAACTTTAACAGTGAAGAAAACATAACTTACAGCAAATTAAAATAAACTAATTAATAGGATTTAATCTCGGTTATGTTGTCTAATTTACTATTCAAGTAGAATTTAAAAATATTTACTAGGTTGGAAGAAAAACGGCCATGAACATGGATATTTGTGACAATTTTATGAACTATAAATTGGATCTTTTTTCTGTTTTGCATCACAATTTTTGACCGACACAGGATACGATACCCCGAACTAATTATACAGGGTTTGAAAGGGTCATGTGGTCTTCGCATAGGATTTAATAGAACAATATTTGGACTAAAATGCAGGGAGATACGAGAGTGGGAAGTAGCATACCTTACTGCTTGGTTGCTGCTCGTGAATTGGGAGGGTCTGCGGCGGCGTTCGTCGGCGGTGTGCTGCGGCGTGCGATGCTCAGTAGCGATCGGCGGTGGTCGTCGATGGTCGTATGGAGGTTGGGGAGATGCAAGTGGTGGTGGATGGTGTATATATAAGGTGGAATGGGGGGTTTCATAAGGGGGAACGAGGGGGGTCGCAAGGGTTTCGGAATCGGGGGGGTGGAGAGCGGTTACTGTAGGTGAGGGGTTTGTGGGTTTAGGGTCTGCGGGTTAGCGGTTCGGGTAGAATCTAAATCCAATAGGGTTGGGTTGGTTCGGTTGGGTTCAGTTTGGTTTGGTTTGGTTCGGTTCAAGTCTGGTTCGGCCTGGTTTATTAAAAAATAATACTTTTTAGCTATTTAAAAAAATAGTTTTTTAGCCCAATAAATTTCAGAAAAATTACATAATATCATATTATTAATTATATACTCAAAAATATAATTTTAATAATATTTTAATATTTAATTTAATACACAAAAATATTAATCCCTGAAGAATATTTATTATAATTAATTAAAAATTACAGAAAAATCTCAAAAATTTATAATTAAAATTCTAAAAATCTGGGTATTTACAATCTACCCACCTTAAAAGGATTGCGTCCTCGCAATTAAGAATTAGCTACTAAGAAAAAATAATTATGGTAACCCATAGGTAGTTCTTAGGTCATACTTGCATCTTCGAATATGTGAGGATAACGTTAGCGTATGATATCATCTTGTTCCCAAGTAGATTCGCCAGGGGCATGATGTTTCCAAGCTACCCGGACCAATCTAATCGTCTGACCCCGTAATATATTCTCACTAATATCAAGTATCCCAACTGGCTGCTCTTCATACCTCAGGCTAGGTCCCACTGTAATCTCAGAATGATCGACTACGTGACTTGGGTCAGTCACGTACCTCCTCAGCTGTGAGACATGGAATACATCTTGCACTCCCTCTAAAGATGGGAATAATACAAGACGATACGCTACCTCACCAATTCTCTCTAAAATATCAAAGGGCCCAATGTACCTCGGGCTCAGCTTGCCTCTGCTCCCAAATTGAATAGTACCTCGAGTAGGTGAGATCCTCAAGAATACATGTTCTCCTTTCTTGAACTCCAAAGGTCGGCGGTGTGTGTCAGCCCAATGCTTTTGTCTGTCCTGAGCTGCACGAAGATGACTTTGAATTTGCTTTACTTTCTCAACTGTCTGCATCACTAACACCGGACGGAGTATCTGATGCTCACCAACGTTACTCCAATATATCGGTGACCTGCACTTTCTGTCATACAATGCCTCGAAAGGTGTCATCTGGATGCTCGCCTGGTAGCTGTTATTGTAAGAGAACTCCACCAAGTACAAATGGCCTTCCCAAGATCCTCTGAAGTCTAATATACACGACCTCAACATATCCTCTAGGATCTGAATCGTGCGCTCTAACTGACCGTCTATCTGTGGATAGTAAGCAGTGCTGAACTTGAGTCGGGTGACAAGACTCTCTTGTATGCTTTGCCAAAAATGGGATATGAATCTTGAGTCACGATCTGACATAATACTAACCGGTACTCCATGTAATCTTACGATTTATCGTATATACATGTCGTCTAGAATCTCCGTGGACTGTCCAACTCTGAATGGCAAGAAATGTGCCGACTTGGTGAGTCGATCCACAATAACCCAGACTGCATCCTTCCCACTGCGGCTTCTTAGAAATTCTGTAACAAAATCTATAGTGATATATTCCCACTTTCATTCGGGTATGGAAAGCGGTTGTAACATACCAGCGGTTCTCTGATGCTCGGTCTTAACTTGCTAACAGACTAAATATTTTGCCCCAAATCGTACAATCTCTCTCTCTCTCTTCATCTCATGCCACCAATAGTACTGCCTCAAATCTTGGTACATCTTCGTACCTCCTTGATGAATAGAGTACATGGAGCTATATGCTTCAGACATCAACTTATGTCTCAACTCCCCATTTGAAACATATAGGCCATTTTCGCACCTTAATGTCTCGTCCTCATGGATTCGAAGTCTCGTCTGCATGCCGGCTTTCGTCTTCTCTTTAAGTCTCCGGAACCTAGCATGTGTGGGCAATTTCGTCTTAATCCTCTCCACTAGTGATGAATTAACTTCAAGATTTGCCAACAATCCACTCTGCCTTGGCAAAATAACCTCTATCTTGAGCTCATGTAGATCCTCTAATAGTTGGGGCTGCATTATCAAGAAATAAGTTGTGGGCTTCCTACTGAGTGCGTCTGCTATAATATTCGCCTTGCCCGATGGTACTGCAAATCTATATCAAAATTGACCATCAACTCCAACTAATGTCTATGTCTTATATTGAGCTCTTTCTGAGTATAGACATACTTCAGACTCTTGTGATCCGTAAAGATTTCCACCTTCTCTCCATAAAGATAGTGCCTCCATATCTTTAATGCAAATATTACTACAGCTAGCACAAGATCGTACGTCGGGTAGTTCTTCTTATGAACCTTCTGTTGCCTTGATGCATAAGTGATAACTTTGCCATGTTGCATCAAAACACATGCTAGTCCACTACCTGACGCATCACTATAAACAATAAAGTCTCCCGTTCCTGAAGGAAGAGTCAAGATCAGTGTTGTCGTCAATTGCCTCTTTAATTCCTCAAAGGCCTTCTAACAATCTTTCGTCCATGTAAACTCCTGGTCCTTATACGTCAACCGCGTCATAGGCTCCGCAATCCTTGAGAAATTCTCCAGAACCTCCGGTAGTATCCAGCAAGTTCGAGAAAACTCCTCACTTCAGTAACTGATGTAGGTGTAGGCTAAGTTTCTATTGCAGCAACCTTCTCCGGATCAACTGAAAGTCCTTCTTCCAAGATGATATATCCCAGAAAAGGCACCCTATCCATACAAAACTCACATTTACTGAGTTTGGCATACAGCTTCTTCTGTCTCAGTGTCTCTAGCACGATTCTGAGATGCTCGTCGTGCTCTTCGTGGCTCTTTAAATATATCAAGATGTCATCAATAAACACAACTATGAACTTGTCCAAGTACTGATAAAAAACTCTATTCATCAAACTCATGAACACAGCTGGCGCGTTGGTTAAACCAAACGACATAACTAAGAACTCATAGTGTCCATACTTGGTCCTGAAGGCTATTTTTGGTATATCCTCTTTACGCACTCTAATCTGGTGATAATCGGATCTAAGATCGATCTTTGAGAATACACTAGCACCGCTCAACCGATCGAATAGATTGTTAATACGTGGCAAGGGATACCGATTCTTAATGGTTACAGCGTTCAGTGCCCTGTAGTCAATACATAGGCGTACCGTCCCATCCTTCTTCGGCACAAATAGTATGGGTGATCCCCATGGTGAAACACTGGACCGAATAAAACTCTTCTCCAGAAGATCATCAACTCTCTTCTTCAATTCCACCGACTCCTTAGGTGCTAGCCGGTACACTGATAAATTGATAGGCTTCGTTCCTGGAGTCAAGTCTATTGTGAATTCTATTTTCTGATCAGGTGGTAAGCCTGCAAGATCATCGGGGAATACATCCTTAAACTCTGATACAACCTTTGGCTACTCAGACTCCCCTTCTACAGAGAGTACCCTAAGTATAGGCTGAACACCTTACTCTATGGCTCCCCGAAGAAACTCAAACTCTAGATGTCCAGGTGGTCTAAATATAACCCATCCAAGCCGACAATCTAGGGTCGCATGGTACTGACTCATCCAGCCCATACCAAGTACAACATCATAATCTGACATAAAAAAGATCAAGAATTGAGCTATCATCTCTCTCCCATAGACTACTACCAACAAGATCTACAAATGTCACTAACTGGGATAATTTTGCCTCCCGTAAGAATTCTCTTAGTCTTCGGAAGGGGTACGGTAGCTACTCTATGTGTGGCTATGAAGCTAGCAGCTATGAATGAATATGATACTCCAGAATCGAATAAAGCTACAGCAGGTAATAAATCTACTAATATAGTACCTGCTATGATCTCTCCTGTAGTAGCTTCCTCTTTAATAGTCAATGCAAATGACTGTCCTCGTCACTGAGCTGGTCCTCTTTGTTGTCAAGCCTGCTGGAATAGTGCTGCCTATGGTGCCAAAGGTGGCCTCGGCTGATACCCTCCTGGAGCTGGTGGTCTGACTCCTCCAACTCCCATCTGTGGTGCTCCCAATGCTGGATAAGCTGGCCTCAGTGCTGGTAAAGCTGGTCGATCTACCATTGGTAATCTCTCTCGACGCTCAGGGCAGTCCTTGGCTGGATGTTCCTTAGATCCACAAATCAAGCATAGTCCGAACTTGTTCTGCACTCCCTATCAATATGGCCTACCTTGCCAAAGTAGTGACAAGTAGGAAGGGATGTGGCTCTTGGTGCTGCTTTCTGTGGTGGATTCTTCTAGGGTCGCTTTGCAGACTCCCCTTGTAGTTCTCTGGCTGATGCTGATGTAAACGGCCGCTTCAGGCTGGACTCTCTCCTGGTGATGTGCTCTACGTGTCATGTTGCAGCAAGGACATCCGTATATGAAGTAGGTACAACGGATTCGATCAATCTTTGTAGCTCAAAACTAAGTCCGTCGAAGAACTTCTCCGCCTTCTTCTCTTTTATTGGAATTAGAGTAGGGGCGAAGCAACTTAAATGGATGAACTCTGCATTGTACTCTTCTACCGTCATATTGCCTTGAATGAGGTGGTTAAACTTATCTCTAAGTTCTGCTCTGGCAATAGCTGGAATATAAATCTCCTGGAAGAGTCCAGAGAACTCCTCCCAAGTGACTCAGTCTGGTCTGAGCTATCTCTCCTCAGATAGCCACCAATGATGTGCATTGTCCGTCAACTGCATCCTGACGACTGTCATTCATCGCTCCCTCAGAAGCTCAGCTGCTTCCAACTGGTGTTGAGTGTTTATGAGCAACTCATGAACTTCAATGGGCTCCTCCTTACTAGAAAATATATGGGGCTTCAGCTGACGTAAATCGGTGATAGATCCCGTCGATGGTCGCCTAGCTGGTGGGTTCGCCTGCTCCAGTGTGGTTATTAGGTTGTTCCTCAAGTTATCTGCCTCGTGATACTGAGCCTCTTTATGAACCTGTTGTTAGGCTTGCATAATTGTATAGAATATTTAAAATATGTGTTGTCCATCTATAGCCTGTACTTGTGGAAAAATGGGCATTGGTGGAGTAAACTGTGGCGATGGTGGAATGTTGTCTCGCCAAAATCTTGAGGTATACTAGCCTGCTTGATTATTTTGTTGAACTGATTGATCTCTGTCATAACCCGATTCTGTAGAATCGTTTGAGGCGTCCCACGAATCGTGACCGCCGTGTGGGCCTGGGGTTGCGCCCGCACAAGGCTTTAATGATTTGCATAGCAAGCACATATTCAGAGTACGCAGATAAATTGAAAAACAGATTTGATACATGAAAAAGTTCTATTTATTGATAATGAATATCTATTACAAACTCCTGAACGAGTTAGCTAATATGCCGCACGGGCATACAAAAGTGTTGACTCAAAATGAGATAGCAGTCATGTACATTAAATCCCTTTATAAACTTCAAAATGATAAAGACCTCCGGGCTGGAGGACGGCTTTGCCACGAAGCTGCATTGTATATAAAGTTGCAAGCTTCTTCTCCAAGTACTTCAAAAGCGGCGCGATCAGAGTACGCCAACAGCTGGACTGGATCGAGAAGACGACTTCGGCTCCTCGCTCGGTTCGCCTTGGTGCGGAGAACCTGTTTCAACGAGGGTCAGCATGTCGAAACATACTGGTGAAGGCGAGCTAACCGAACTATACAAATCAACATGTTGTTTTTAATGAAGCATGCATATTTTGTGGGTTTCTATCTTGCCTTAGTTCATTTACAAGTAAGCAGCATATAGAAATTTACTGAAATGAACTTGCCACCGTTCGGTGGATTTTACCTGTCCGTCTGAATGACCTGCACAATACTTACCATGCCTTTCCTGCCACAAAGACACAAGTTAGTTTGCAACAGGTTTAAATATACACAGGGATCACTGGCATGATGCCACAAAGGGACGGGTTATAGTCTCGGGACAAGAATGATATGCAACGCAGGTGGCGAGCCCCGCTACATAGCATCCCGTCCATGACAAACGACTATACGAACTCTTTCGCCCGGATCGGATCGGCCCCAGTGCCCTGGCGGCCGTCCGCGGAAGCCAAATTACCTTGTGCACAAGTTGTTTGTGATCAAGCATATTTAGTTCGAATTATTTCACACGAATTACAAACAAATTTCAAACAAATATGGGCAAGGTCCATAGCACAAGCGGTTTTATATAGTCTTACTGATCAGAATCTATGCCAAATTAAAGTATGTTCTATATGCATAGCACAATTTTATAGAAGAACATGTATTCTAACTAAAATTGAATCATATAATGAACATTCCAAACGAATAAGCATGCAGTGTAAGTAATATTTCCCAAGTTGAATGACAAGCAATACAAACCAAGTCTATTCCCTTTTTATCTTGGTATGTTTTATTATTACTTGGTATCGTTTGATCGGGGCAAAGAAGAGTGCACGATTTTAGGGTATGATGCTTGGAAGCAGGGCTAGCTAATCGGGATGGTAGCCACTCACTTGGTTGGAAGGAAAGGAGAAGGAAAGAGGTGCTTCACGACTCCGCTCGCAAGCCACCTACTGCTCGTTCACCTGCATTGCACGAACAGCTCGATCAATACTCCTTCCACTCTTTCCAATCTCGAAATTGAAGTACAATTCAATGAACGAAAATAATGAAATCATCGAAACCATTTAAGAAAACCCAAGCAAATCCAAAACCAACTCAAAGCTCGAAAGCAACAAGCGACATCGAAAACTGAGGCAATAAAAGATAGCAGCGGAGAGGTCCCTCCTGACTCTGCCGCTAAGTCGATCCCGGGGGCACGGTCCACTGAATATGGGAATCGATTCCGAAGAAACAAATCCATAACGAGGACGAGTTCTTAATTCAATCTATCCCGATCGAACGATACTGTTTGTGTTTCTTAGCCGCACTCCTCGAATAGGAGGAACGGGGCGCTATATCCTACCCAACCAATTGGAAGTTTCGTCCCGAAACTTAGGAATAGAACCAACCGTTAGGGATTATTTTGTTGCTGGCGGCGATCTGGGAGCGGACAGTTTCGAATCAAGTGTCCGTTTCTGCCACAGTTGTAACAAGACCCATTCTTCAAGTAACAATTAACGATGGTGTGCCCCGGCCTGTGATAGTACTCACAACGCACTCCTGTATTTCCTTTATTCCGACCACCGTTGTTTTGTCACTTTGCAGCGTTGTTTCCTCGCTCGTTGCCTTGGCATTTGTGATTGTAGGTATGCACAGCGCCGGTAGAAACGTGAGGATACTGTGGTTCAAGAGATAAGGCGTGATTCATGACTTCACGCATGGTCCCGTACTGATTAACGACCACGTGCCCAAAGATGGCAGGGCGCAAACCGCCTTCAAACCTTCTAGCTCGACTCGCTGCATCAGGTAAATAGGCCCTAGCGAATTTGGAGAGTCGGTTGAATTCGGCGGAGTACTATTTAACTGTCATACTGCCCTGCCTCAGTTGCACGAACTCGTTTTCCATCTGACGTTATACTGGAGGGGGTATAAACTTCTCTTCAAATGTGGCACAAAAAGTCATCCACGAGATCGTCTCCTCTCCATGATCAAATTGGAGAGATCGTCGATGCACGTTCCACCAATTGTGCGCGTTGAGGTGGGACTGAAGTTGCGCGCAGGCGACGCGCTTATCTTCGGGGACCTCTAACAAAGCAAAGTGATCTTCAAGTTCGGCCAGCCAATCTAGAGCTACCACTGGGTCCTCAGTCCCATTGAATGGGGTGTTGCAGACTTTCTTGAAGTGGCCCAAGTTGAAGGCAGTCACGTCCCTCGGCCTTGGGATTTGCGGCATCTCTACTTCAAGTATGGGATGTTCTACCGAAGTCGTTGTTGTTGCGGCGGAATGGTTGGCAGCCAAAGTCTGAACGATCTATTGCAGGGTATCTACCTGCTTCTGTTGGACTGAGAATCGGGTTTCTAGATTGCTTTCGAACTTGGCTTGGCGAGCATCATCTCTTTGTCGTTGTGCTTCTAACATTTGCATCACCCGCTCTAGCGGGTCGACTTGAGATATGCCACGCTGGCTCTGAGAGCTTCTCGAAGTACCCGAACTGCTTTCTTGTGTTTCGTTCGGTGCTTGCGCTGCAGATTGCGCTGGTCCATTCCTTCAAAAGAAGGTAAATTATATTAGAATCATAATGTATTATGGACTTATTGCATAAACATATCTTATTTTGGCCTAGCGAGTTCAAGAGTTCGCACAGGAATTTGATCGTTAAAGGAACTTTTCTAGTACGAGAGTCTAAGGAACTTGAATCTGTGCTCTGATACCATTATGTCACGACCCGATTCTGTAGAATCGTTTGAGGCGTCCCCCGAATCGTGACCGCCGTGCGGGCCTGGGGTTGCGCCTGCACAAGGCTTTAATGATTTGCATAGCAAGCACATATTCAGAGTACGCAGATAAATTAAAACACAGATTTGATACATGGAAAAGTTTTCTTTATTGATAATGAACATCTATTACAAACTCCTGAACGAGTTAGCTAATATGCCGCACGGGCTTACAAAAGTGTTGACTCAAAATGAGATAGCAGTCCTGTACATTACATCCCTTTATAAACTTCAAAATGATAAAGACCTCCGGGCTGGAGGACGGCTTTGCCACGAAGCTGCATTATATATAAAGTTGCAAGCTTCTTCTCCAAGTACTTCAAAAGTGGCACGATCAGAGTGCGCCAACAGCTGGACTGGATCGGGAAGACGACTTCGGCTCCTCGCTCGGTTCGCCTTGGTGCGGAGAACCTGTTTCAACGAGGGTCTGCATGTCGAAACATACTGGTGAAGGCGAGCTAACCGAACTATACCAATCAACACGTTATTTTTAATGAAGCATGCATATTTTATGGGTTTCTATCTTGCCTTAGTTCATTTACAAGTAAGCAGCATATAGAAATTTACTGAAATAAACTTGCCACCGTTTGGTGGAATTTACCTGTCCGTCTGAATGACCTGCACAATACTTACCATGCCTTCCCTGCCACGAAGACACAAGTTAGTTTGCAACAGGCTGGCATGATGCCACAAAGGGATGGGTTATAGTCTCGAGACAAGAATGATATGCAATGCAGGTGGCGAGCCCCGCTACATAGCATCCCGTCCATGACAAACGACTATACAAACTCTTCCGCCCGGATCGGATCGGCCCCAGTATCCTGGCGGCCGTCCGCGGAAGCCAAATTACCTTGTGCACAAGTTGTCCGTGATCAAGCACATTTAGTTCGAATTATTTCACACGAATTACAAACGAATTTCAAACGAATATGGGCAAGCTCCATAGCACAAGCGATTTTGCATAGTCTTACTGATCAATCTATGCCAAATTAAAGTATGTTCCATATGCATAGCACAATTTTATAGAAGAACATGTATTCTAACTAAAATTGAAACATATGATGAACATTCCAAACGAATAAGCATGGAGTGTAAGTAATCGTTCCCAAGTTGAATGACAAGCAATACAAACCAAGTCTATTCCCTTTTTATCTTGGTATGTTTTATTATTACTTTGTATCATTTGATCGGGGCGAAGAAGAGTGCACGATTTTAGGGTGTGATGCTTGGAAGCAGGGCTAGCTAATCGGGATGGTAGCCACTCACTTGGTTGGAAGGAAAGGAGAAGGAAAGAGGCGCTTCACGACTCCGCTCGTAAGCCACCTACTACTCGTTCACATGCATTGCACGAACAGCTCGATCAATACTCCTTCCACTCTTTCCAATCTCGGAATTGAAGTGCAATTCAATGAACAAAAACAATGAAATCATCGAAACCGTTCAAGAAAACCCAAGCAAATCCAAAACCAACTCAAAGCACGAAAGCAACAAGCGACATCAAAAACTGAGGCAATAAAAGATAGCAGCGGAGAGGTCCCTCCTGACTCTGCCGCTAAGTCGATCCCGGGGGCACGGTCCACTGAATATGGGAATCGATTCTAAAGAAACAAATCCATAACGATGACGAGTTCTTAATTCAATCTATCCCGATCGAACGATACCGTTTGAGTTTCTTAGCCTCGCTCCTCGAATAGAAGGAACGGGGCGCTACAATCTCCACCCACTGGTGTCACTCCATCGTCATAGGTGACCACAGTACCTTGTGGTGTACCTACGGGATTCTCATCACCGATTCTTGTATCCATTACTCTGTATTAAAAGTAAACTATGCGAATCGCACAGAGGAATCAAGATATGATGCAAATCAAGAAATTATTTTAAAGTCAATATGGAGGTCAAGAATAGATCAACAAGTGGATGAGATCATATAACTTATCCTATCCTAATCGCAGGCTTGCTCGGTCCCGTAGTTGAAACCAAAGCAATATAGTCGAAGACCTGCTTGGGCTACCACAAAAACTATGTCATGCCCCAGTCCCAAAATACCAAGGGATTAGCCACGTGGCAATGGCCATCAGCACAACTCCAATAGGCAAACCCAAATTAATGGACCCGTTAGAGTGTACTTAAGCTGTAAAACAAATACAATAGTCTATGATACATATCATAGTCTAATTCTAATCTCATCCATAGAAAATAAACACAATTCAAAATGTCAGACTAATCAAAAAGAAATATAATCCAACAACAAGTCTCAATAAAAATGTCTCGAGGAACGATCTGATAATAAGTTTAATACAGTAATCCAAGAGACAGAAAATAGAGTATCTAAAAATAAATATAACTAAGTATATAACAAATACCCAGGAGAAATCCTCAGGCACCACCTCATCCTCTGGTGCTAGTACTGCTCCAGCGTCAACTCATGTCCCGTAAACCTTGGGGTAAATCTCCTCTGCTATACCTGGGGACATAATCCGGATCCATGTCTTCAGGGGACATAGCAAGGTACAAGAATAACTCAAGCCAAATAAAATATAGTATATAAAAATATATCAACAGGGCAAGCTATATAACCAGCTATGTGATATGCAAATGAGAGCATCACTAGTACTCAGGCTGAGACCACTACAAGCTCTGTGTCGGGGAACCGGTAGCAGTAATATCATGTAATGGGCCAATCTATGATATAGAGGCTAAAGTACCACAATAATAAACATATATATAAATGTAATCATCTTGTAGCATGTGTGTCTCTCCCCACCCAATATAATCATATGTCACATGTCCATAACACGCAAGATCATGACCTCTAGCTAGTACAACGAGTCATAATGATATCTATGTATATACAACTCTTATATCACGAATAATGTAAGCCTATACAGAATCACCATGAATAACTCAGGAAAGATTATGTCTCATGAATAGTGTCAAGTGTCCTAAGGTATGACATACTTGATAAAGCAAGCACAAAAAGTATATAGGATTGTGGTATCAACTCTCTAAGAGACGTTACATGACTCCGCATACGGCGTCAACACCCGAATATTGTTCGAACGCTAAGCAACGTCTCACGGTCCTAAGTTAATAGGTACATAATAGAAATAAATCAAGCAAATATTATTAAAGTAATTACTGTAAGTTTTGGCAAGGTACACTTGTTTGGGTTTTGAACTCCTTCAGTTACTCCGGTAACAGCAAAATCTCCAGGTATGCCTCCGGATGCTGAAATAAACATTATCATCACTCTCAGAATACATGAAATAGCTAGAATTGACTACCCGTAAGTCCAATTTGGACACAGGGGCAGAATTGACAGTTTCTGGTTAAAACGGGGTCCACATGTGGCCCACTTCGCACCCAAAAATATAGCAGAGACAAAATTCTCCAAATTTGTCAAACTTAGTGTCTACAAGTCCAGAACAATAATACGAACCCAACAGAATATCCAGAACTGTATTCCAATGAGCCGGTCATAAAATTGCCCGTCAAGTAGAGCCGTGGCCCACGAAATGGAGTTTCGTCAACGTTCTCAGAATTGAACCAAACTTGGGTCACAGGACTAGCATAATGCTATGAATCCGATGGCATAAGTTTTGTTATGAAATGATAAGCACACACAAAATTATGACGAGTGTCAAAACGGGCCAATACGGGACTTTTCGACGGATACGCATTGATTTCGGTGTGCATGCACATCCAAATCAACTTTCGTAAAATCTCACATGTCTGTGTTGACGATACGCGTCTTTTGATGCAATTCGTATATGATAAAGTTGTCTCGTTTAACGAAATATACCCAGTTTCAAAAAAAATTAGATTTTGAAAACCAAGTTTTTTGTCAACTTTAACCGCAAAAAAACATAACTTACAGCAAATTAAAATAAACTAATTAATAGAATTTAATCTCGGTTATGTTGTCTAATTTACTATTTGAGTGGAATTTAAAAATATTAACTAGGTTGAAAGAAAAATGGCCATGAACATGGGTGTTTGGGACAATTTTCTGAACTATAAATTGGATCTTTTTTTCCTGTTTTGCGTCACGATTTGCGACCAACACAGGACATGATACCCGAACTAATTATACAGGGTTCGAGAGGGTCATGTGATCTTTGCATAGGATTTGACAGAATGATATTTGGATTAATATGCAGGGAGATACGAGAGTGGAAAATGGCATACCTTACTGCTTGGCTGCTGCTCGTGAATTAGGCGGGTCTGCGGCAACATTCGTCGGCGGTGTGCTGTGGCGTGCGGCGCTCAGCATCGGTCGGCGGTGGTCGTCGATGGTCGTCTGGAGGTTGGGGAGATACGGGTGGTGGTGGATGGTGTATATATAAGGTGGAATGGGGGGTTTCGTAAGGTGGAACGAGGGGGATCGTGGGGGTTTCAGAATCCGAAGGGTGGAGAACGGTTACTGTAGGTGAGGGGTTTGTGGGTTTAGGGTCTGCAGGTTAGCGGTTTGGGTACGTTTGCTAGTTCGGGTAGGATCTAAATCCAATAGGGTTGGGTTGGTTCACTTAGGTTCAGTTTGGTTCGGTTCGGTTCAAGTCTGGTTCGGTCTGGTTTATTTAAAAATAATGCTTTTTAGCTATTTAAAAAAATAGTTTTTGAGCCCAATAAATTTTAGAAAAATTATAAAATATTATATTATTAATTATACACTCAAAAATATAATTTTTACAATATTTTAATATTTAATTTAATACACAAAAATATTAATCCCTGAAGAATATTTATTATAATTAATTAAAATTTACAAAAAAATCTTAAAAATTCATAATTAAAATTCTAAAAATCTGGGTGTTTACAACTGCTCACCTTGCATGATCCCGTATATATTCACCTGATCCTGTATATGACACCCGTCCATTTTTTACAGGTTTTCTATTTTTATTTTCTTGTTTCCTGGTGAAGCTCATATTTTCCTGGTAGTTACATGCTGATTATGATCTTGTAGCCCTATGTTGTATTATTAGTTTTAGTTCATAGTTTGGCCTCCTTTTTGGTACTTGCTATTTGGGTTCTGATCCTACTAGTTTTACTTGGCCAGATCCGGTAGCGGTGCCAGAGAATATTTTGTACATTTCCGAGGATGGTGACCATACAGAGCACCAGACCGATTGACTGGGTTTTATCTTGTTCTCCAACTTATTGTACATATTCTTTTATGGCGTTTAGCCCCGAGCACCTGTTAGCTCGTATTTTGGACTTGATACATTGCCTACTGGGCATGGCATGATTAGCATATTCTAGACTCTAGCTAGAGTTGATCATGTATGACTTATACTCTTGCTAGTTCTTCATTTTGTATTACTAGCTTCATGATTAGCTATGTATATATGGTTTGAGCCATTTTACTATTTTGCTTCAGATGATCATATTTTTTTGTATATTGTGAATTTCTGCTTGTGATTGGGGTACTAGAGTACCCTGGTATATGTAGCTGTGTCAGCCCCATTTCCCGGCGCACTTTGGTGCATATTGTCATTGTTGCACATTGGCGCATATTGTTTGCTAGCATGGCCATTATTTAGATCAGACCCAAGAGTTGTGAAAAGAGTGTGTTTGGTTGGGTTGGTGGCATGTGTGGCATGGATGGGTTTGAGTGATCCAACGGTCCACATCTTAAACCTAAACCTATATATTCCCATTTCTCCCTCTCTCTGCTCATTATTTTCTTTTAATTTCTCTCTCTTAGGTTTTTCTCTCCCTCTGTAGGCAAGTACATCTTCCACAAGAGAAGAACCATAGATTTATGCATGCTTTTAGTTCTTAATATTTTTGTTTATTTCTAGCTCATATTGTTGGGACCGAACACACCTTCATCTTTAATACTTATCGTTCTTGATTTTCTTGGTTGAAATTGCATGGACCTGAGTTTGGGTCTATGGGTTCACTTTGGTTTTTATGGGATTTGATCTCCCAAAACTTTATATTTTACACAACTAATTAGCTCATAGTATAAAGTACCATATTTTATGTAACTTTTCTCTTGGCCGTGCATGATTTCGAATCCAACTAAGTTCAGTGCTGAAACTTGATACAATACGTATACCAAAATGGATGACTGGAGAAGAAGAATAATGCTCTATGAAGAGTATGCAAGAGAACTCCTTTGGCGTAGAAATATGTATATTTCACTTTGGGCTCATTTATGTGTTGTCTCAACTCTTCATGCGTACTAATCATGCTGCACTCAGTCAACTAGTAAAAGTGCGCCAGTCACACTCCTTGAGTCAGTGGCGCACTTTCTAGAGGAAACTCAGTTGGCTCACTTTGGTGCATATTCAATCAAAGTTTTTCCTGGAAAACCAAGAGAAAGTGTACCACAGTCAGTTAGCGCACTCTTTTCATATTTGGCAATCTGGTACAATTTTCCTATGTATTATCAGCTGGCACACTTTTTTTACGTTTGGTCTGATCGCGCACATTCTTCCCTCTTTGTTTTCTTAGGGACGAGACTTTGGTTGGTTTCTCGATTTATGTGTTATTGATTAGTGTGCTCCTCGACTTTCGAGTTTCTCGACTGTCGAGCTTTGACCTCAGATTGTGAGTTTTGGCTTTTACCTAGCTTGCTCGCGTACTTTCTTACGAAAGTGTGCCAAGCTTACTTCTATGTGTTTGTGCGCCAACTTGCTTTGTGCAACTACTGTTTTCTGTGCACGTTGGGCCCTTTGCTTGGTTTAATATTTACGTTGGTTGAATGATTGTGAGGATGTGGATGACTTGTATTTCGATCTTGAATATATATGGACCTAATGACCTAGTTATGACTGTTGGCCCATTAGTCATGGTCACAACTTATTTCGATAATCGTCTAAAACTCAGACTTGGCATAACCTACGAGGATCAATGATACGAAGACAATGCTGCTTCATCTACAGTTTCAGAGGATGGGATGCGACTTACTTTCTGTATCGAGTCAATATAATTTATCTATTTATTGAGTATAGGAAAAATGTACATCGAGTTACACTTGGCATTTAGAGGCTACCCCAAAACATTTTCTAAAATACCTAGATTATTCTAGCCAAAATATTTTGAGTTTTGAAACTAGCCCAAATATATGTTTCTAAAACCAAGTTAGCCCAAACCAACCCAGCCTCATTCTAAAATTAACCAGGTTCAAGAGAAATGAACTCAAAACAAACTCGGGATGAACTCGGTGCGAGTTCGGTCCGAACTCGGTTCCCTGACTTAGTATTTCCTAGAAACCAGTTTCTCCTGCAGACTCAGCTCTAACATTCAAAAATATGAACGTTTGGCATCTGAATTTGCCCCGAACTTGATTTACAAAAATACTATAAATAGAGAAGGAATTCACCATTCTAATTCACTCATTCAGTTTTTATTTTCTTCTCTATTACTTCAGTTCAAGATTCTATTCAATTTCCTATCCCAAGCTATTTATAACTCATAAACCTTAAGTGCCAGTGCATGCTCGGTTAGAAGTTTTCAGAGTTGTAAAAAGGAGCTTGTTAAGAAGTTCAAACACTTTGAAAAGTATTTGAGCCCTTCGGATCAAAGCCCGTGTCTGTACAAAGTTGCAAGCCTTCGAATCAAAACTTATGTTTTACTGGATAGTGGATTTCAACTTTGAGCTAGAGTTCTCTAGCCTGGACTAGTCCTCTCAGAGAGAAACCAGGATACATCATTGTATTTGCGACTGTTGATCTCTCTCTCTCTCTCTCTCTCTTTATTTATTTACTTACTATCATTTTATATTTAGACTGTTATCTAACAATGTTTATTTTTATTGGATAATTTTTATTCTGCTGCATATTCATGCACTATATTCACCCCCCCCCCCCCTCTAGAGGTGCTTATTCGATCCTATAATTGGTATCAAAGCAGGTTATATTATACTTGTGCTTAGACTATAGACTCTAGAGTAGAACACATGACTAATATGAAGTCTGGCTTTACCAGAGTGGGCCAATCCATAGATGATCCTCCACTATTTAACGAAACAAATTACACTTATTGGAAGACATGGATGAGTTTTTATTTAAAATTACTTGGTTTTGACGTATGGACCATGTTATTGAGGGTTATAGAAAGCCTACCATCATTTCTCCTTTTACTTCCAGTTTAGTTAATAAATCTTATTATGATTACACGGAAGAAGAGAAGAGGCTAGCTAGTCTTGATGCAAAAGTAATAAATGCTCTTTACTATGCTTTAGACAATAATGAATTCAATCGCATTTCTTATTGTGCAACCTCATATAAAATCTGGAAACTTCTTGAAATCACTCATGAATACAGGCACAAAAAAGAAGCTAGGGACATGGAAAAAGAAAGCACTAACACAAGCATTTGGCACGAAAGTGAAGCCAGTGATTCAGATGATGATCAATCATAAGATACTGCCAATGTTTGTTTAATGGCTTTGGATAAGGTATCAGACAACCCCCTTTAAGACGATTTTACTTTTGATGAATTGGGTAATGCTTTTAGTGATATTCTTAATGACCATAAAATACTTTTAGATAAATACAAGGATACTAAGAAGGAACTCAAAGCACACAAGCATGAGATTAATATACTATCAACACTGTTAGATGATATTAGAGAAACACAATCAACTAGTGACACAAATGAATTATCTGCAATTAGATTAAATTTGCATAAAGCTTTACTTAGTATTAAATAGAAAGACAAAGATTATGCCAAGCTCTTGTAAGACTTTATGATAGAGAAGAAGAAAAATAGTTTTACTCTTATTAGATTAGATCCTTGACTGCTAAATATACTAAATTGTATGACATATCCAAAAAGTTGGAAATTAGATTAGGAAAATAGCCTATACAGACTACTTCTCAATCTAACACGAGTCACACAAAACTCAAAGACACTCATAAGACATAGCCCAAGAAGGCCAAACCTTCTAATTATGTATTTTATTACAAGTATCCACACACTTCTCATAAGACCACACAGCATGCCCATTATACCAATAATAGATCAAATCAATATGTCAATGCTAAATATTATTATTATGGTACTAATGGACACATATCTTCATTTTGTAAACATAAAAAACTGGTTGATATGAGTATTACAAGTGTGTACCAAAGACTAACACCCCAGGACCCTTCATGAAATGGGTACAAAGGTTACATCTACAAATAATTTTGTAGGTGGACCGCCCTTCACATTATAAAAGCAAATGGATACTCGATAGCAGTTGCTCATAGTACATGACCGGTGACGCATCTCTATTTGCAACACTGTCGATAAAGAAAGAAGGATATGTTTCCTTTGACAATAACTTGAAAGGGTACATTATAGGTAACGGTGATGTTGGTATGTCTCCCTGTCCAGTAATTAAATATGTCTGTCATGTTACTGAATTGAAACATAACCTACTTAGCATTAGTCACTTAGCTGATCATGGTTATGGTATCAATTTTGTAAAAGACAAATGTTTTATAATTAATGGATCAACTGGTAAAACAGTATTTAAAGGAACAAGGAAAGACAATATTTATGTATTTTATCTTTTAGAAGATACTAATCATGCAGGTAGATGTCTATATGATAACAAAGGTGAAAGATGGTTATGGCATATGTGTCTAGGACATGCTAATATGGACACAATTGTATGACTTTCTACTAAGAAGCTGGTGAGAGGCTTACCAGAAATTGTTTCCAAGAAGGATATGGTATATAGTGAATGTGAAAAAAACAAAGCTACAAAATCCACCTCTAAATCAATTAACGCTGTAAGTACTTCTCAACCTTTGCAGCTTATATATATGGACTTATTTGGACCTAGTAGAATCGCTAGTCTTGGCAATAAATTGTATGCCTTTGTAATTGTTGATAATTTCTCAAGATTTACATGGGTTTCTTTCTTATAAATAAAAATGATGCATTTTCTGAATTAATAAAATTTTATAAAAAGATACAAAACGAAAAAGGCTTCATGATTACTCAAATCTGAAGTGATCATGGTGGCAAATTTAAAAATGTTGATTTTCAAAACTTTTGTGATTCAAATAATTTTTGCATGAATTTTTCTGTCCTAGGACTCCACAAGAAAATGGTGTTGAATAGGGTTTTGATTCAACCTAAATCGAAAAAGACTCCCTATGAATTATGGTTTGATAGAACTCCATCTGTTAATTATTTCAAAGTTTTGGTTGTAAATATTGTATCCTTAATACCAAAGATAACTTAGGTAAGTTTGATGCTAAAGCAGATGAGGATATCTTTGTAGGATATGCTGCTAAAAGTAAGGGATATAGAGTTTTTAATAAATATTCTATAGTTATTGAAGAATCAATTAATGTTACTTTTAATGAGCTAAATTGTCAAGCAGAATATGACAGTAATAATGAAGAAATAAGCATTAGCAAAGCACCAGCAGAAACTGCACCCAGTACCCGCTACCTGGAAAGTCTGCCAAGGAAGATGAGATTCATGTCTGATCATCATAAAAATTTGGTAATAGGTGATTTAATGAAAAGTGTAAGTACTCGCTCTTCTACTAGAGATATGGATGCTAGTATAGCATTTATTTCATAAGTAGAACCAAAAAATATAATAGAAGCTTTTAATGATAAATTTTGGATTTTTTGCTATGCAAGAGGAATTGAACCAATTTAAACGGAATCAAGTTTGGGAACTTGTCCCCAAACCTAATGATCATCTAGTCATTGGCACTATATGGATATTTCAAAATAAACTTAATGAGAATTGCTTAGTTACTCGTAACAAGGCTCGACTCGTAGCTCAAGGTTATAACCAAGAAGAAGGTATCGACTACGATGAGACTTATGCCCCAGTTGCGAGATTAGAATCCATTCGTATGCTATGCGCTTTTGCTTGTTTTCATGACTTTAAACTATTTCAAATAGATGTAAAAAGTATTTTTTTAAAAATAGTTTTATCAAAGAAGAGGTTTAGGTTGCACAACCACCTGGCTTTGAAGATTTTAAATTTTATAATCACGTTTTCAAGTTAAGAAAAGCTCTCTATGGACTCAAACAAGCCCCTCGTGTTTGGTATGAGCGACTTAGTTCATTTTCTATGGAAAATGGTTTTTCAAAAGGAAAGGTGGACACAACACTGTTTATTAAATCTTTAGATAAAGATCTCTTATTAGTACAAATTTATGTTGATGATATTATTTTTGGTTCAACTAATGAGACTCTATGCAAAGAGTTTGCAAAGTGTATATAGAGTAAATTCGAGATGAGTATGATGGGAGAAATAAACTTCTTCCTAGGACTTCAAATCAAACAAAATTTACAAGGGACTTCCATCAACCAAGCTAAGTACACCAACGATTTATTCAAGAATTTTGACATGGAAAATACAAAGCCAATTGGGACTCCTATGGCGACTTCTACCAAGCTTGACATTGATGAAAATGGCAAACCAGTCGACACACATAAGTATCGAGGTATGATTGGTAGTCTACTTTATTTAACAGCTAGTCATCCTGATATAATGTTTAGTATTTGCTTATGTGCAAGATTCTAAGTTAATCCTAAGGAATCATATTTGTGTGTGGCTAAGCGTATCTTTCGATATCTTAAAGGCACTTTAACTATCGGCTTATGGTATCCCAAAACCTCGTCGTTTAAACTTACTGGTTATTCGGATGCTGATTTTGCCGAATATAAAGTTGATCGAAAGAGCACCAGTGGCACGTGTCATTTCCTAGGAAAAGCTTTAGTTTTATGGTTTATCAAGAAATATATTTTTGTAGCATTGTCAAATACTGAGGCTAAGTATATCATCGCAGGACGTTGTTGTGCTCAAATTTTGTGGATGAAGCAAATCCTTTAAGACTATAATCTTCACTACACCAAGACCCCTATTTACTGTGATAACACTAGCACAATCAATCTCACTAAGAACCCTATATGTCACTCACGTACTAAACATATTGAGATTAGATACCACCTTTCACGAGATCATCAAGCACATAGTGATATATTTATTGAATATGTTGACACAGAGTATCAATTAGATGATATATTCACTAAACCATTAGCAGAAGATCGATTCAACTTTATACGTCGTGAATTAGGAATTTTGGATATCAATGGTACATAATTAATATGTATTTTTTTTCTTGATCATATATGTAAAAAAAATTTAGAGACAAGCCGAAAGGGTAAATCTATCAAAAAGGCGTAAATAGCCTTAGCAACACGGTACTTAAGCATCTTTACAGACCAGCGCTAGCTGAGATACGACCCCTACAGCTAATCTGAAATGATCAATAAATAACATAAAAAAAATTATTAAATATTGTTAATCTTTATTATTGAGATTCATAAATTACTAATTATTGATCTACAAAGTTGATCTATATCAAAAAGAAAGTATACCAAAATTTAAACTTGATTGATGCATCAGAACTATACCAAAGTTTGGACCGAGTTCGGACCGAGTTTGGACCGAACTCGACCCGAACTCGGCCCAAGTTTGGATGTCCTCGGTTCTGTTTTAAGTTGTAGACCCCCACTCTCTTTCATATATACTCACCATCTTCTCTCCATTCAACTCCAGAACCTCCCAGCGGCCGAGAAACTCAAAATCCTAGTTTTTCTAAACCCTAACCCCCTTGGATCTCCCTTCCCGTGCAGTTTCAGGAGCTAGAAATTTGGATTTCGTTAGATAAATTTGGATTTCTAAAGCCTAACCCCCTTAGCTCTAATATGCCAGACGATGGAGATTTTAATGGACTTTTTTTGCGTTGTTAGATAAATCTAATGAATGGTTCAACGACTTTGTTGACCGAACCGTCTGTGCTGGCAGTCCCATCAATTTTACTGTGTTTCCTAATTATTTGGAAACCTTTCGTGCGTTAGGATTGGAAGACTTAGTTACTACTATATTTCCTATTTTTATTGATGTTATTTGCATATTTTACTGCAATATATCCCCACTTGATAATTCTATTAAATCTCGTGTTGCCGGATTGAATTTTGGATTTGATGTTGAATACTTAGGTAAAATTCTTCATATTCCAAATGAAGGAGAACCCTTATTACCTATCACATCTTATAAATTCACCGATGGCATAACTCTAGACTCTCTAAGGACTATATTTGCTTACCCAATCCTCGTCCTCAGGATCAACTTAAGGCCAAATACTTGAATATATGGTTTTATGACTTACATCGTATTATCTTTTCAACCATCCGGCTTAAGAAAACATTAACTGTTAAGATTACCAATCTTGAGCTTTGTGCTATGTATCATTCCACTTGAAATCAAATTCAACTTTCCCAAGACTATGATTCAGATGATGATCCGATCCCGCAAGAACAAGCGTAAACTTGTGTACACTATGTACTTGCCTATTATCTTTGAGTATTTCCAAATCTTTTCAGGATTGCACTTATCTTGCCGAGCCAACATATCTTTTTGTTGCTCAAAGATCTGGCCCTTCCCCTATAGCCGTACCATCTCCTCCTCCTCATGCTACTGTCTTACCTCACCCTGACCTTGCTGCTGCTCGAGAGACACCTGCCTCCTTGGATGAGCTCCGTACTATGATGCGAGATCATATCAGAGTTCAGGATGAGCGTCACAAACTTGTACTAGAGCGCCATACTCTCAAGGATGACCGTCACAGACAGACTATCGAACCAATCTTTGTTTCTAGACGATGTCAACACCTTGGCGGACATGCAGTACTCCTTCTCTCAGATCCCTAGCAGACCCTATCATATCGTTCGTGATCCTTCACAAGACGGATACCGAATTATTGACCCATATGTTCAGCCTTACTTGGTTCCAGCTGCTGCATTCTATGATCACAACTGTTCTGCTGAGACTGGAGACCCGACGACTGGAGATGACGAGTGATACAGATCATTATGCTATCTTTTAGTGATATTCGCTCTTTTGGGCTGTTGTAGTTTATTATGCTTTTGCACATGACTTTATATAGCACTTTCAGACTTCTGTATTATTTTATAATTTTAGTTTATGGTCAAATTTGCTTTTGATTATTTAGCATGATTATACCTCTTTAATTTTTGCGATTGTAAAATGAATCTTAATCAATTGCTTATCTCAATTAATGCTGATTTAATTAGAATCATTGCTTACTTAAATTTTAATGCTTATATCTATGTTACTTCACTCTTTTTTTATTTTTCTTGCATCAATAATTGTGGTAGAGCCTTTCCCAATTTTGAACAAATGATAACGGGGGAGTAGTACCGATAATAAGCAATGCAAAGCAAAAAGAAGGTAATTACCATCAGATTTTGAGTTTCATTCTCTGCTATATCACTCAGAGTTTGTCAATTAACAAAATAGGGGAGATTGTTGGCCCATTGGTCATGGTCACACCTTATTTCTATAATCGTCTAAAACTCAGACTTGATATAACCTACGAGGATCAATGATACAAAGACGAACTTCATCTACAGTTTCAGATGATGGGATGCGACTTGCTTTCTGTATCGAGTCAATATAATTTTTTTATTTGTTGAGTATAGAAAAATGTACATCGAGTCGCACTTGGCATTTAGAGGCTGCCCCAAAATATTTTCTAAAATACCCAGATTATTCTAGCCAAAATATTTTGAATTTTGAAACTAGCCCAAACCTATGTTTCTAAAACCAAGTTAGCCAAAACCAACCCAACCTCATTATAAAATTAACCAAGTTCAAGAGAAATGAACTCGGAACGAACTCGGGACAAACTAGGAACAAACCCGGGACGAACTCGGTGCGAGTTCGGTGGGAGTTCGGTCCAAACTAGGTTCCCTGACTTAGTATTTCCTGGAAACCAGTTCCTCCTGCAGACTCGGCTCCAATGTTCAAAAATTTGAACATTTGGCATCCGAATTTTCCCCGAACTCGGTTTACAAAAATACTATAAATAGAGAAAAATTTACCATTCTTATTCACTTTCTATTTTCTTCTCTATTACTTCAGTTCAAGAGCCTATTCAATTTTCTATCCAAAGATATTTATAACTCCTAAGCCTTAAGTGCTCATGTGTGCTCGGTTAGAAGTTTTTAGAGTTGTAAAAAGGTGATTGTTAAGAAGTTTAAACACTTCGAGAAGTATTCGAGTCATTTGGATCAAAGCTATGTCTGTACGAAGTTGCAAGCCTTCGGATCAAAACTTGTGTTTTACTGGATAGTGGATTTCAACTCTGAGCTAGAGTTCTCGGGCCTGGACTAGTCCTCTCAGAGGAAAACCATGATACATTATTGTGTTTGCGACTGCTGATCTCTCTCTTTATTTACTTACTGTCATTTTATATTTAGACTATTAGCTAACTCTGTTTATTTTTATTAGGTGATTTTTATTCTAATGCATATACACACACTTTATTCGCCCCTCTAGAGGTGCTTATTCGATCCTACAATGACCATATGCTAAATTTACTAAGTACCTGACATGAGCTATATAGATGTTGCCCTATATGCACTTGTTATTTTACTTGCTAATTAGATTACTTTTTCGTGATCACCTTATTATACGTTGGATAGAATAAGAGGCGTAGTTCAACTCGGGTGACGTTCTGCAACCGTGGTCCTTTTTTGGTTTAAGGGGAGTGGGTCTGATCTCAGGGGGTTCTCACACTACTCTTATCCTCATTCATTGATATAATAAAGTGACAAACTAATGTGACCAGTATTAGACTATCATGTCCTGAATAACTTGCTACCTGATAACTTGTCCATAGTCTTAATACTAGAACTTGTTCCAGCCGAACTATTGTATCCGTGTTGATACACTTGATCGCACCGAGAGTGCTACATGATCTAAATATAAGACCGAGCTAGTATCTTTTCTATAGAAAGCCTCAAACTATTACTGATCATTAATTAGCTCAGGGCCCTTGCAAGGGACTGGTACAACTTTTACAAGTTTCTTGCTCGTATATCATTGGTTCAGCCAGCCCTTGCTTGATTATGACATGATTTAAGGATACTCATATATTGCATTACTGGGATAATCCAGAGATCACAAACCAAGCCGTAATACATGATTGGCCGTTTAAATTGCTTGTAATATATGCCTAGCCAGGAAAGTGGACTATCGTGGCATGATGATTCAACTCATATCCATTTCCTTGTTTGGTTGTTGGATTGTGTCATTGTGTTACGATACTCCATGGACTGAAGCTATATTATTTCTCCTATATTGTATATATATTTGTGTATTGTGCCTTTTATTGAGTGTAATTAGGGACATAGACTGTTGTGGCATGATGGTTTAACTCATGTCCTTGTTTGGTTGTTAGGTTACGTTGTTGTATTACGATAGGCTATGGACTGAAACTACGATGCAGAGTTATTTTAGTTTGACCATAATTAAGGGACGTATTCTATCTTAATGCGATAGGGTACTTCTTGTCCTTTTTGCTAAAGGGGTGTTATATCATGTCATGGATGGGACATATAACATTGATTGTTGGCTCATGCATCTCATGCTATAGTTCTAGTTTTGTTTTTTATTTCATGCTTCCTTTGTGGTACTTGTTATTTGGGGTCTGATCCCACTGGTTTTGCAAGGCCAGGTTTAGATCCAACACCTGAGGATCAAACTTATCTCACCTTCATTTATGGCACACACTAGAAGGATGACTGTTGAGGGTCATGAGTGAGTTCCTTTATTCACTACTCATCTTTTGTAAACTATATTCTTTTGGGCGTTTAACCAACCGGCACCTGTTAGCCGATAAATCTGGATATTAGTTCCTTATATGACTATATATATTCAGACTACAGCTGAGTCACTGTCATGTATACTTTGATCTTGCATCTGGATTTTTATTCTGTACCGCCAGATCTCTAAAGAATATTCTGATGTGGCATTTGGGATGCCTTACTGCTTATTCTGAAATATTTTATATTATTGCTACTTGTTTGAATGATTGAGACATAAAAGTTCTTGACCATAGGAGACTTGATTGTAGTATGCACTCCCTTTGTCTCTAGATAACCTTAACACATTGCGGGTTGCTTCAGTATTCCGCAATATGTGGTTGGCTGAGTCATTTCCCTGCTCTCCAGTATTCTGGATCTGGGGCGTGACAAGGTTTAAGTGATGGCCCATACAGGTTTGTCTTTCTTTTTAGACTTGTAGGGTGGCTTGATCATAGGATGTCTCAATCAAACATGTTCCTCCTTGAGATCCTGAACCTATCTATTTGAAACTCAGCTTGACCTTTGTACCATTGGTTCCTCGATCTTTCTCATCATGTTCTTGATTTATCTTGTGTCCTTTTCCTTAGGGCTTCTCCAGCCTCGGTGGTCGGAGAACTAGTAGTTTCAACTGGGAAGGGATCTGTTGGCCCCCAATGATAGGCAACACCTGATCCTGGAGAGATCAGGGTAGAACCAGTAGAGGAGCACGAAGAGCAACATGTACCAGAAGCTCTAGTACCCCAGGTCGTACCCATAGTGCTAGTAGCACTTGATACCCAGGCATTGCTAGAAATTATATGAGGAATAATGGCAATGCAACAACATAAGCAGCTTTAGAAGCAAGAGCAGAATGTCTTGTTGAACCAAGGATTATAGACGGCCTTGGAAAGAAGTGTTAGAACAGACTCAAGGGCATCAGTGAGGTTATGCCGACTCAACCCAAAGTATTTTGATGGTACGGATGACGCCATTACCACAGACACTTGGCTGCAGAATATTGAAACAATACTGATAGCGACAAAGATTCCAACTGAGGAACAAGTTGATCAAGTCCGATTGCAGCTCCAGGACCTTGCTAGAGATTGGTGGGCAGAAGAAAAAATTGGTTTAAGATGACATATCCCATGGGACAACTTCAGGGCCCATTTTAGGGTTAAGTGTTTTAGAGTGGTAACACAGTATGAGCTATAACAGAGGTTTATCGACCTCAAACAATTTGGAAGGAAAATAGATGGTTGGAAGGGCAATAGATGGACACGCGGCAGAATTTTACAGGATTAGCGGATTTGCTCCGACTATGGTGGCAACAAAGCCAGAGAGAGCAATGAGGTTCCAGTATGGACTTCGTCTAGGGATTCAACAACTAGTAGATGGCCATAACTATCAGACTTTCGACAAAGTATTGATCTCATCTAGGTGACACGAGCTGACAATGCAGAGGTTATCATCAAGGAAGGTAGGCCATAAGAGGTCTCATCGTAACCTTCCCTAATCTTCTAGGATTTTTTTTAATAATAAGAATAATAATACGTATAATGACAATATACCAACAATTAGTAATAAAAATAATGTTAATATATAAAAGATAGTAATAATAAAATAAAAATAGAATAAAGGAACTGAAAGAAAAAAAATATGATTTTAATTGGAATTTAAAAGACTAATAAAAGAAAAGAAAAGAAAAGAAAAGAAAAGAAGGAAAAATATATATAGTATAACTAATAAAATACTACCAACAATAACATATACAACAGCAACAACAAATGGGGCCTCACCACAAGAACCCGACCCCCTTATACCTACCCGCGCGACCCGACCCAGTACCGCTCGCCACGCCCCTCACAGTATATATATATATATATATATATATATATATATATATATATATATATATATATATATATATATATATATGTGTGTGTGTGTGTGTGTGTGTGTGTGTGTGTGTGTGTGTAACATACAAAATAAAACCCTAACCCTAATTCGTTTCCTACTCTCCTCTCTGCCGACCTCGGAACACCGCTATGTGCCACCGTACGTCGTCGACCGACTGTCATCGACAGCCAAAACCCCCCCTACGGTCAGCATCAGCCGTAACAGGAGCCCCAGGTACCCTACTTTGTGATCCCATAACTCCTTGCACACACGATGAAAATCTGATTTTCTTGATCCTATGTAATACCTACTTAACCTAGTTTATGAATATGTAATTTATAGCATTTGGTTTCCTAGAAATCTTTTAGAAAAATTGAGTTCAAAACTCAAAAACATCATATTTTTTGACATGACAGAAATAGTCCAAGTACCCCTGTTCACGTTCCATTTTCTCCCAAACCACTTAGTATTTTTGAAGTCTATTTGAACGAACTTCTAAAAAACATGTACAAGAATAATTTTGTTCTTTTAGGTTTTATTTAGTTGCATTATTTGATGAATTAAACATGTTCAAACTTGACCAAAAACTATATTTTTAAACTCGAAAACTTACGATACAAAGTGCGTCACAACGAACCGGAAGACCTCATTACGTACCAGATAAACTGAAAGGCGCATATAGTATTTTCTGACATATGGGCTTTTGCGAAAGTTGATTTGGATGTGTGTGTACGCCGGAATCAACCTGTATCAGTAAAAGTTCCCAATATCGATGATTTGCAAAATACCCGAGAAGTTTGTGACCGCTCGTAGGAACACGGCGAAGCACCATTAGGTATGTGGTAACACACTGGACCTGTGACCCAAGTTTCATACAATTCCGAGACAGTTGACCAAACTGTCGTTTTGTGGGTCCCACGGTTTGACTTAACGAGTGATTTTGTAATCGGCTTACCGGAATCCAAAATTGGATATACCGTTGAGTTTGTATAGTCGTTTAGGATTTGTTTGACCTATAATTTAACCAATTTAGAGACATTTATCCCTGACACGTATTTTGGTGCAAAGTGGCCCACATGTGGACCCCACTTTAGGTCAAAATTACCGTTTTGCCCCTGTATCCAAATTGGACGAAAGGGTAGAGTTTTCTGACTATCCCGCTGATTCCAGAGATGTTGGTGATATTTATTTCAGCATACAGAGATGTTCTTTCAGATTCCCTACCTTCTGGTTCCTTGTGCTCATCGTTTGGATATCCATACTCCACAGATTACTTGCCTGGCAAGTATACCTTGCCACAGTACTACTTAGTTACATTCATTTGTTGCATATTTATTTTTTGTTGTTTATTTCTATTTATTTTTGCTATATAAAATTGTGCGTCCAAGAATGACTTGGGTGCAACAACGATTGTGTCGTCCTTTGTCTTTTATTTATATTATGCATGTTGACCTAGTTTTACGAGACCACCACATAAGTTGAGGCATCATTATATTTTATTTGGCCGTGACACATTATACATGAGTTGTGAGTCTTATGTAGGACACAGACTTGCGTATTAGGCTGGCCACCTGTACGTAAAGGTTGTGCGACGGATAAGGAATAACTGTTAGTAGAAATATAATATTTTAGCAGACGTAGTAGTTATTAAAGGTGTTTGTGTGTTATGGATTGATACGTTAGTAGCATTGGGTGGGAAGAATAATCAGTAAGCGTATGTGACTCATTTACACTTTCCTTTTGGCCCTTAAGATCCATCGAAGATGCGAGGCGTTATGACCCCATTATTTACTGTAGGCCTATGACAATTGAAAGACGTTATGTCAGTGGCACCTGGATCTCCAAGAGAACTATGTCCATTCTATTATTTTAGCCAGATAGTCCATACGTAGAAAATTTGTTATTAAACTACATATTACATAGACTGGTTAGGCGACCATGTTAGATGCTTACTTTTAGTACTTTATTGGCATGATTTTATGTATCTTGTTACGTCCCTCAGAGGACCTAGTTCCTTTCCAGGTATAGACGATCAAGATTATCCGTAGGAGTACGGACCGGGACCTGACTCATCATTCTCTTTCGAGGAGGTCTTACCCTCTGAGTACCTATGATTACTCCATAGTTGATGGATCTGTCGAGGAGGTCTTACCCTCTGAGTACCCATAATTACTCTATAGTTGATGGATCTTCTACCTGTTGTTTCTTTATTTGACAATTTATTTTATATTAGAGTTCTGACCTCCTCTATTATTTTAGTTGATATAGTCGATTGGTAGTAAATTTGTCTCCACCGACTATTATTTCTTTTACTACTTCGTACTTAGGATTTGGTTATTTTTTTTGGTACTTCTTTACTTGTGTTTGTAGATAAGATATAGCTGTCTGTGACTTGTGTTAAAAATATATATGTACCACTTATGAATTATTATTCATAATACAGCGTGCGTATGTGTTATGGTTTTCATATATTGGAGTTGCGTTATACATACGGCTGGCATGCTACGTATTTCTAGTCCTACATATTTTGGGACTGGGGCGTGACATATTTTTGTGGTGGCCCATACAAGTCAAGAGTATGTCATCTTGTTTACGTTACTATACCGAGCAAGTCTGCATATAAGATTAGAGTATAGGATCGCATCCACTTATTTAATCACCTCCTTTGAATTCCAATTTTATACT
Source organism: Iris macrosiphon (assembly GCA_036927795.1). Taxonomy (NCBI): domain Eukaryota; kingdom Viridiplantae; phylum Streptophyta; class Magnoliopsida; order Asparagales; family Iridaceae; genus Iris; species Iris macrosiphon. Next base: position 218,662,795 of record JAYESA010000004.1, read on the forward strand.
CTCCTTGACTGCTTGAATTGCATCTATCTTGAACTTGTTCTAACATTGTCCTTATCTTCATGTCCAGTAAGATGAATTCTTCTAATGGACGTGTTGCTCCGCTCGCCATCACAACAGGTGACTTAGCAACTCAAGAGGAATCTAGAGTTTCGTCTTCCTCGATGATATTCCCGACTACACTACTTCAGCTAGGACAACCACCGCTGGTAGGATATATACCCCCATCAGTTCAGAAGGACCCTCAGACTCCAGTACCTCTGGTGGGGGACCAGCCGCAGCAGACTGCAAATCCCTAAGGTGTGAGTATACCACCACCGTCACCCCAGTTTTTGCCTCAATTCGCCTCCAGATACCCTTTTTGCCACCTCCGCAGTTTCCGTAGCCTGACGGGAATGTTACCTTAATCTAGTTTATGCAGGGTATAATGCAGGCTCAATGGCAACAGAATGAGCAGTTTAGATAAGCTTTTATAGATGCAATAAACAGGCCATCAGCCCCTGTACCAACACTAGCCCAGCGTCATGACCTTATGAGGGCAATGTTAAGGGTTTCACTCAAATGAACCCAAAGTACTTCAAAGGTATGAAAACTCCTCTAGAGGTCTCCGAGTGGCTCATCACCACCAAGAACTTACGAAGGCATCACAGTTACCCGAGGACCTATGGATGACAGTAGTAGACCTTATACTTGAAGACAATGCTCACCACTGGTGGAAGGCCGAGCAGAGGCAAAATGGTACCGACCAAACATGGGAGGAGTTCTGCGAACTCTTCAACGAGAGATTTTTTTCCCACAAATATTCGAGATATTCTCTACAACCAGTTGCTTTATCTCAAACAGGGGAGTATGAGGTAGATCAATAAGATGCAGAGTTCAGCAGACTGGGTCGCTTTGGCGAGATGTTGATTCCTACAGAGCTGAAGAGGGCGAAGAGATTCCATAATGGGTTATCACCGAATATTAGGAGATTCACTACTACACAGCCGAGGATATCCCATGTGGTAGTTTTAGAAGAAGCAAGAAATCAGGAGCTTGTTCTGAAGGAGACACATCTGTCACGCCCCAGTCCCAAAATGTCAGGAACTAGGCCACGTGTCACTGGCCAGCTGACACGTCACTAAGGGCTTAATCTATTTTGAATAGACCCATAGGGACGTGCTACGCTGTCCTAAGATACTACAAGAACAACACAGGCAAACTATCTCATCCACAACAAAATGTCAGAAAAGCAAGTGCTGAATATATATAAAAACTGCGTCTGATACAGTACATAACTGGTGAGGTTACAAGCCTACTACAAAAACTGATAATAGCGCAGAAAAATCAGATAGACTAAGCAGTGTCTATCTGATCAAAACATCTCCATCTCCAAGTGGCAGGCCTCTAGGGTCAAGCATTCTCTGAGGGTGTCTCCTCGAGCTCCTCCTCGGTAACACATCTAGCCTCCTGATCAGGGCCGTACACAGTAGGGTAGAAAGCCTCGTCTAGATCTGGCAGGGAACCAGGTCCTCAGTGGGACATAACAAGATACAAAAAATGACATGCCAAGTAGGTAAATACTGAATAAAGAAAAATAAATACAGGGTACTAATCATTCTACGTGAAATGCAAGTAAAGACCTTGTAGTACGCATAGGATTGTGTCGGCTAGACATATGCTGACGTAGTTCACCAATCGTGGGGACTGGCTAGTATATGTGTCATATGCCCCCTGACTCAAGGGAACTCTGCAATCGACCATCATGGTACGAAAGTATAAAACATTTATGGAGGGGGTGTCCCATACGTCTACCAGTTATCTTTCCCATCCCAATGAATGTCAAGTCGTACATTTCCTGAGTTATTCTAATCCGTGATGCGGGTCACACGTACTGGTAGCTAATCACCACGCAGCTCGCATCCCAATATGCATTGCAACCATGTTGCGTGTTCCCGTGATAGGGTCTAGGAGAGTATTAGAATACTTTCACAACAATTGGTGAGTCTGTAAGACTAAGTTAATATGCTAATGTCAACATATCAGTTGACTGTACCCAAGGCAGTCTCAGGTAATCATGGTATATGAAGTTCAGGAACAAAGCAGATATCAATAATTTAATTTGAACATTAACTTGGCAAGGTATACTTGCCTACTCCTTGATAGTACTGAAAACCTGATCTCCCAGTCAGGGTTGAGGGTGCTTGTGACTGGGGGTCACTGGCTGTGCTGAAGTTGGTTTCTGTTAAAATAGGCAGGGTTCGTGAATATCATGGTTGTAATATAAAGTATATATATATATATATATATATATATATATATATATATATATATATATATAGTATGTATATATATATAGATATATATATAATATATATTGCAGTATATATAGTATATAAAGAACAGAAAAGAAATATAGGTAAATAGTAGCAGGGTATATCCACTGCTATATATATAATAATATAATATAATATTATCAGGGTGTATCCTCTGATTTATAATAATATAATAATCAGGGTATATCCACTGATGTATAATATAGGTAAATGAATTTACAGGAAAGAAATGTAAATATAACTTATATAATATATATATATATAATATATATATGTATATATAATAAATTTAAGACAGTGCAAGAATTGTAAATGTATACATATATAGGAGCTGTATTATCCAGCTCAGTAATATATATTAAATAATAAATTGAAACGACAGTACAAGAATTAAAATATATAATATATATTTAAGCTGTATTATCCAGCTGGATATAGATAATATATATATAGATATATATATATATATAAACTTATATAATAGGTGCAGGAAATTAAGTGCAGAAAATAAAATAAAAGAAAAATGCATAGTATATATATACATACATATATACTATATTTATAATAGTAATAATATAACATATATGAAATATGTTATATATATATATATATATATATATATATATATATCTATAATATATATATATATATAAATATATATGAATAAAACAGAAAAATATATATAACATTATATATAAATATATACATATACATACATATATACATATAAATATACTATAAATATATATATGTATAGAAATAATAGGTATATATATACATATATTTAGTAAATATATAATAATAGTATATAAAGTATAATATACTGTATAAATACAGTATATATAATATATATATTAATAATATAATACATATATATATATAAATATACATATATACATATAAATATACATATATATATACATATATATACATATATATACATATAGGTATACATATAGGGATATATATGTAAATACATATATATTAGGGTTTAGTATTATACCCTCTGACAGGTGGGCCCTAGGGGTTGTCGACGGCGGGTGGACGGCGGCGGAGCTGGCCGGAGGCGGCCGGAGGAGCGGCAACAGCAGCAGTGGCTGCTAGCAGCAGCAGCAGCTTGTGGGAGCTACGGCGGAGGCTGCGGCGGAGTAGGCGGCGGTGCAGGGTGGGGGAACGGTGGAGGAGAAGGTGGCGGTCAGGTTGGTGGTGGTGGCGGAGGTCCACGACGGCGGTGGTGGAGGCTGGAGGCCATCGGAGGTGGAGGTGGTGGTGTAGTCGGGAGCTCGGCCGGGGCACTGTGGAGGTGAGGGCGGCCGGAGGAAGTGTCGTGGGGCGGTGAGGGGGTGGTCGTCGGAGAGAGGAGGTCGGGGCGAGTCGGTAGGTGGGGTTGGTGGCGGTGCACGGTGGCCGGAGGCGGCGGGGGAAGTGGTTCGGGTGGTGGTGGCTGTGGGTAGCAGTGAGGGAGTGGGGTATTTGAGGAGGCTGTGGCCGGCGGAGCAGGGCGGCGCTGGCGGTGGGGCTTGGCCGGAGGGGAGAGGGGGTCAGGGCGAAGGGTTGGCCGGAGTTGGGCGGCCGGCGGTGGTCGGAGGGAGGAGTTGTGAGGATTTGAATGGGAGGGGGTCAGGTTTTATAGGGGTTGTAGGCAATGGCAGTTTTGTAAATAAAGGGAAGTTTGGGGGTATTTTGGTAAATTTGATTTTTGGGATATTTCTACAGGATTTTTCTGGGTGTTTTGGGTGGGTCCCATACACCTATGGTCTAGCCAATAGAATTTGGCCACCTAGCATGCCATTTTGCATAAAGACCCCTAACTTTTCAATAATTGCATAAATGCATGAATTTGATATTTTGCGTAATTTCGTAATTTACCTGATTTTAAATACTGATTACCCGAAATTCTAAATTGTACAAAAAAATGAGGGAAATAGCTGGGGAAAAATGTTTTGGACAGTGGGGAGAATCTGGGCAGAGGCAGGGTCTGATTCTGTAGGTGATACGGGTCCTCGTATTTATTAATTAATAAATACTGCGCACGGTGTTCACTAATTATTTAGAGGCTATTAGGGTCATAATTTCTCTACGGTGTCAATACACTAATTGTAGTATATTCAGTCTAGAATATTATCGTATTTTTGTTTGGGCAAAACAGGTGCCTACTGGTCCTCAAATCTCTAGGGGTACAGAGATGGGTAAAGAGCAAAAAATTAAATAGGAAATAAATACGTACGTTTGTAACGATAATTGTGTGTCACGCCCAAGTCCCAAAATACCGAGGGACCAGACGCGTGATAATGGCCAGCAGTACGCACCGATGGACAACCCAATTTAATGGATCCATCAGGGCATACTTAAGCTGTAATATAACAATAAGCAGGTCCAATAATACCTAGTCACAGTCTATACTAATCTCATCCACAACAGATAATCACAGATCAAATGCCAGAATAATGCAAGTAAATATAATCTAGCATATCTCAAAAAAGTCTCGGAGAACAATCCGAGAACAAGTCTGATACATAAATGCAATAGACTGGAAAATAAAGGAACTGGAAATAGAAATAAATGAGTATCTCTAGGCAATACCCAGGAGAAGTCCTCTGGCACAATCTCGTCCTCAGGTGTCGGTACAGCTCCTGTGTCTGCTCCTGTTCTTGCTTCTGCTCCTGATAATGCTCCTGTACTGTACAACTCTGGGTAGATCTCGTCTGCAATATCTGGGGACATAATCCGGATCCAGGTCCTCAGGGGACATAGCAAGGTACAAGAAAGCTCATGCCAAAAATAAATGCAGTGCAGCAAATAATGAAATAAGCAGGGTAAGTATGTAAACATCTGTGCAAAATGCCAGAGAGAATATCAATAGTACTCAGGTTGAAACGACTACAAGCTCTGTGTAGGGGAGCCGGTAGCAGTGATATCATGAGATGGTCTAGCTCAGCGGGAGACTGAGTAGCCGACATAATATAGTCAACCTGTAACCTGCGGGTCTCTCCAGCAATAGATAGAACAATAAGGGAATACTAAAACAACCAGCTAAGTGATATGCAAGATGAGAGCAGCACTAGAACTCAGGCTGAAGCATACTACAAGCTCTGTGTAGGGGAGCCGGGTAGCAGCAGTAATATGAGTAATGGGCCAAGCTCGGGCTTCAGAGTCTTGTGCCTCACAATAATAGGGGTGTATATATATGATCAGCCTGTAGCCTGTGTGTCTCTCCCCACCCAATGTAATCACACGTCTCATGTCCATGATGCCTCATGTCCATGTCACGCACAATCATCTCTAATGCAACAAGTTATCTAATATCTAAGAATACGATGTCCATGTCCTGTATCCTATACAGAATCACCACGAATATCTCGGGAAGATCCTGTCTCATGAGTAGTGTCAAGTGTCCTGGGTCAAGGTGTACTTGCTAAGACAAGTACGAGAGTATATAGTGTCACGAATGTCCATCTCTAGGTGATCGTACCCAACACCGCATACGGTGTCGGCACCCGACTGATAATCGGACGCTAAGTACGTCACACGGTCCTAGGTTAAGCATGCACAGCAATATAATGAAGCAAGGAAAATATGTAACAATACTGCAAAGTTTGGCAAGGTACACTTGCCTGGGGTCCTGGCTCCACTGTAGCTCTGGTCTCAGTGTGATCTGCTGCTACTACTCCGGTTGCTGGGGGCCATACAGTCTACGAGTAGCAACTGACGGAATCGAAAACGGAGTTGCGAGGAGGAAGAAAATGGTACCTGAACAGGGCCTCGTGAATCTGTTTTTCACGTGTCCGAGAGTCCAATTTGTGTCCTGGTCGTGTCCTCGCGTGTCCTGCGTCCTGTGTCCTGTCTCTGCTTCGTGTCCGCTGCGTCCGTGTCCTGAGTCTCTGTGAGTCCCGGCTAGGGTTTGCCGTGCTCTGCGGGTCGGAGGAGGACCGAGCGGAGGCGACGAGGAGTCAAGTCGACTGCGCGGTGGAGTCGAGGGGAAGGAAGAAGGAGGAGGCGGTGCTGCGGCCGGAGGGGAGCGGCGTGCTGGGGTGGCACGGAGGTGCTGGCAGCGACGTGGCGCTCGACGGCGGGTGGCGGACAGAGGGATGGCCGGTGGGATCGATCCGGCCGGAGAAGAGGGGAGAGGCTAGGGCTTCCCTGGGCGCTGCTCGCGGAGATGGGTTGAGGCAGAGTTCGTTGGAGTCGGGCGGAGGCAGCGGCTAGGCGTCGGGTTCGTGGTGAGAGCGGCTAGGGTTTAGGAGGGAGACGGCGGGCTGACGATGTGCGGAGGGCGGCGGAACATGGGGGAGGATTGGGGAAGGAGAGGACAGGGAGGAAGAGATGGTTGCAGAGGGCGGCGGCCGGGCTAGGGGCGGCGCCGGAGAGGGGTCGGCAGAGGCGGAGGAAGAGGCTGCTTAGGGTTAGGGTTAGGTTAAAATTAGGGTTAGGGTTAGTAATTAGGGATTCGGGATTTTGGGAAATTTAGGAATTTGGGATCTCTTTTTTTTTCTTTTCTTTTTCTTGTGGAAAAAACTAGAAAATAAGTAGGTATTTATACATGCAGAAATTAGAATAGGGTTAGACCTAGGATTCGGGCTGGGTCAACGGGTCAACGCTCCTTGGGCTGGGCTTCGGCTCTCATGGGGATGTCGGGCGTTGGCACGGATTAAATTCGGTTTAATTCTAAATTGGTTTCTAGGGCTTTAAACGGGTTTCCGGAGTCCAATAAATTCACCGAAAATTACCACATGTCCGGTTTTCCATTTTACACCATAAAATATTATTTCCATAATATTTTAATATGAATTAACCGAAATTAAAAATCCTTTAATTACCAACGCCTAGGTTTTAATTCCCGAAAATTACAGATAAATTGGGGAAAAATCCAAATTTAAAATTCTGAAAATCAGGGGGCTTACAATCTACCCAACTTATAAAAATTTTGTCCTCGAAATTAAAATAGAGTAGGGTTCAAAGAATTCCTCTCAAGTAACCATTGCGGTCTCTACCCAACTTAGATTTTACCCATCTATCATCTAAGACTATCTAAGAAAACTATGGCCCAAATCATGTTATTGAATCCTCAAGGCTTTAACACCAAACATATCACCTATGATATTCCCTTAATCATATATAAAAGGGTCTTCAACAATGCGACCGGCCTGTGGGGTATATCTAGTACTGTCTATAATTCCATCTTATACCAAGCATGAGGTTTTGTCTTTCCGAAGTAAGGGAAGACGAAGATCAATGATAAAGAGTTCAAGGGTGAGTTAGTAGAACAGAAGTATCAGGATCAAGGCGTTTAATGAAGTCCAATGGGAATTGTCAAGTTGTTGTGGATTGAAATCCTATTGGTAAATTCCTATTCGTATGCTCGTATTAGTACAGTTATGTAACTGATACGATATGCTCAGACATATCTAGAGGGCAAGTATACTAGTCAACTATATATCCCAATCCACGTAAAGTAGTCGTGCGAAGAGGCGAACCAAAATGCACTAAGGTTGATCAGACCGTAATACACTGATTCTGAATAGACAACTGTATTAGTGTACGCGTCCAATAATACAGATGTCATGATCAAGCTCGATAAAAGGATAAGCTTGCAAAACTAGGCTATATTAGCAGCATAAGTCAAGGTAGTACAACAATTAGAAGTACGCTAGATGATGATGAAAGAAGGTACAACTTAATCAAGTTCACAAAGACAAAACAAAATAAGCAATTAACAAAAGATTCTACAATCTCTACGGTTATCAATTATAAGTAAGTTCAAAATTACATATGTTAAGTCTGAGGTCACGAACAAATAGGCACGAGATAAAACAAATCTAGAAACAGAAATCTACGAAGAATTTCGCGCATTAGCTACTCCATGGGTCTGCGCGTCTTCCAAAGTCATTGCTGGAGCTTGTTCACGTCCTTGTAGTTGATTCCTCTGTTGTTGTTGAGCCTGCTGGAAGAGTGTTGCTTGTGGTGCCAGGGGTGGCCTCGGCTGATTCCCTCCTGGGGCTGGTGGTCTGGTTCCTTCAACTTCCGTTGGCGGTGCTTCCAATGCTAGAGAGGCTGGCGTTGGTGCTGGTATCGCTTGTTGGTTATTCATTGGTGCTCTGTCTCGACGTTCGGGGCATTCCTTCTTTAAATGCTGACTGGATCCGCAAGCTAAGCATAATTTCTTCTTTCGTCTGCACTCGTCCTCAATATGGCCTCGTTTGCGACAATATTGACAGATAGGTAGAGACTGTGGAGATGCTTCTGATGGCTGATGAATGTGAGACTTCTTTGTAGCTTCTTCCTGTGGTGCTCCGGTTGGTGCTGATGTGGCTGGTCGATGAATCCTCACTGCTTTCTCTCGATGCTGAAGACAATCCTTGGCTAGATGTTGGTTGGACGCGCATATCAAGCATAATCCTAACTTGCGTCTGCATTCTCTTTCAGTATGGCCTATCTTGCGACAATGTTGACAAGTAGGAAGAAATGAGGCTCTTGGTGCTGCACTCGATGGTGGATTCATCTGTGGTCGCTTTGCGACTCTTTCCTGTTGTGCTTGGTCTGGTGCTGATGCATACGGCCGCTTCTGGCTGGACTCTATTCTGGTGATGCTCTCCATGGCCCGTGCTGCAGTAACCACGTCCGTTGCAACGGAGCTGATTAACTTCCGTAGCTCTGAGCTAAGTCTGCAAACGAACTCCTCCGTTTGGCTTTGCTGAGCCTTCTGATAAGCTTGCATCATCGGGTAGTATATTTGAAACAGCTGTTGCACGTCCATAGCTTGCCCTTGTGGGACGGTAGGCATCGGTGGATCAAACTGCATCGTTGGTGTAACGTCATCTTGCTGAATTCTCGAGGCGTGATTTGCTTGACTTGCTTGTTGTGAGGATGGACCTTCACTAACTGGTGTTACTTCATCTTCGTTGGTTACCACAGCATCTCGTGGTGACCTTATAGGAGTCTCATTGTTTGATCGTGAATCCATAACTCTGCAACCAAAATAAACAATAAGAGGCGCACAGAAATCAAGGCAGGATGCGAGTCAAGAATTTAAATTCGAATCAGATATAGATAGCAAGAACGTTTCAAGCAAGTGGATGAGATCCTAGAAACTTATCCTATTCTTATTGCAGGCTTGCTCGGTCCCTAAGTTGAAACCGAACAATTTAGTCGTTGACCTGCATGGGCCACCACAAAAACCATGTCACGCCCCAGTCCCAAAATACCGAGGGACCAGACGCGTGATAATGGCCAGCAGTACGCACCGATGGACAACCCAATTTAATGGATCCATCAGGGCATACTTAAGCTGTAATATAACAATAAGCAGGTCCAATAATACCTAGTCACAGTCTATACTAATCTCATCCACAACAGATAATCACAGATCAAATGCCAGAATAATGCAAGTAAATATAATCTAGCATATCTCAAAAAAGTCTCGGAGAACAATCCGAGAACAAGTCTGATACATAAATGCAATAGACTGGAAAATAAAGGAACTGGAAATAGAAATAAATGAGTATCTCTAGGCAATACCCAGGAGAAGTCCTCTGGCACAATCTCGTCCTCAGGTGTCGGTACAGCTCCTGTGTCTGCTCCTGTTCCTGCTTCTGCTCCTGATAATGCTCCTGTACTGTACAACTCTGGGTAGATCTCGTCTGCAATATCTGGGGACATAATCCGGATCCAGGTCCTCAGGGGACATAGCAAGGTACAAGAAAGCTCATGCCAAAAATAAATGCAGTGCAGCAAATAATGAAATAAGCAGGGTAAGTATGTAAACATCTGTGCAAAATGCCAGAGAGAATATCAATAGTACTCAGGTTGAAACGACTACAAGCTCTGTGTAGGGGAGCCGGTAGCAGTGATATCATGAGATGGTCTAGCTCAGCGGGAGACTGAGTAGCCGACATAATATAGTCAACCTGTAACCTGCGGGTCTCTCCAGCAATAGATGGAACAATAAGGGAATACTAAAACAACCAGCTAAGTGATATGCAAGATGAGAGCAGCACTAGAACTCAGGCTGAAGCATACTACAAGCTCTGTGTAGGGGAGCCGGTAGCAGCAGTAATATGAGTAATGGGCCAAGCTCGGGCTTCAGAGTCTTGTGCCTCACAATAATAGGGGTGTATATATATGATCAGCCTGTAGCCTGTGTGTCTCTCCCCACCCAATGTAATCACACGTCTCATGTCCATGATGCCTCATGTCCATGTCACGCACAATCATCTCTAATGCAACAAGTCATCTAATATCTAAGAATACGATGTCCATGTCCTGTATCCTATACAGAATCACCACGAATATCTCGGGAAGATCCTGTCTCATGAGTAGTGTCAAGTGTCCTGGGTCAAGGTGTACTTGCTAAGACAAGTACGAGAGTATATAGTGTCACGAATGTCCATCTCTAGGTGACCGTACCCAACACCGCGTACGGTGTCGGCACCCGACTGATAATCGGACGCTAAGTACGTCACACGGTCCTAGGTTAAGCATGCACAGCAATATAATGAAGCAAGGAAAATATGTAACAATACTGCAAAGTTTGGCAAGGTACACTTGCCTGGGGTCCTAGCTCCACTGTAGCTCTGGTCTCAGTGTGATCTGCTGCTACTACTCCGGTTGCGGAAATAAACATCACCATTAGATTCAGAAAATACCAAATAGCTAAAAACGCCTGTCCTTGAGTCCAATTTGGACACAAGGGCAAAAATGACAATTCCGGGTCAAAGCGGGGTCCACATGTGGGCCACTTTGCACCGAAAAGCGCGTCAGGGTCAAAGGTCTCCAAATTTGCCAAACTTAGTGTCAACAAGTCAGGAACGATGATACGAACCCAACGGAACTTCCAGAATTAGATTCCGATGAGCCGATCACAAAATCGTCCGTCAAGCGGGGCCTGTGGGGCCCACGACACGCGATTTCGTCAACGTTCTCAGAATCGAACCAAACTTGACCCACAGGACCAGCGTATTGCTACGAGTCCGATGGCGCAAGTTTTGTCTCGATCCGACGTGTGTACACAAAGTTACAACATGTTCCAGAATCGACAGATACGGGGCGGTGTCGGCGGATACGCGTTGATTCCGGTGTGCACGCACATCCGAATCGACTTCTGCGAAATCCCACACGTCCGTATCAACGTCACGCACGATTCGGTAAAGACCGCGTGCGACCAAGTCGTCCCGTTTGGCGGGACGTACCCAGTTCCGGGGTGAATCGGGTCGTCGTTTTTCCTGTTTTTGGATCGCGGTGTGCGATCACCACAGGACGCGATGCCCCGAGTGGTTTACACGGGCACCGAGGGGGCCATACAGTCTACGAGTAGCAACTGACAGAATCGAAAACGGAGTTGCGAGGAGGAAGAAAACGGTACCTGAACAGGGCCTCGTGAATCTGTTTTTCACGTGTCCGAGAGTCCAATTTGTGTCCTGGTCGTGTCCTCGCGTGTCCTGCGTCCTGTGTCCTGTCTCTGCTTCGTGTCCGCTGCGTCCGTATCCTGAGTCTCTGTGAGTCCCGGCTAGGGTTTGCCGTGCTCTGCGGGTCGGAGGAGGACCGAGCGGAGGCGACGAGGAGTCGAGTCGACTGCGCGGTGGAGTCGAGGGGAAGGAAGAAGGAGGAGGCGGTGCTGCGGCCGGAGGGGAGCGGCGTGCTGGGGTGGCACGGAGGTGCTGGCAGCGGCGTGGCGCTCGACGGTGGGTGGCGGACAGAGGGATGGCCGGTGGGATCGATCCGGCCGGAGAAGAGGGGAGAGGCTAGGGCTTCCCTGGGCGCTGCTCGCGGAGATGGGTTGAGGCAGAGTTCGTTGGAGTCGGGCGGAGGCAGCGGCTAGGCGTCGGGTTCGTGGTGAGAGCGGCTAGGGTTTAGGAGGGAGACGGCGGGCTGACGATGTGCGGAGGGCGGCGGAACGTGGGGGAGGATTGGGGAAGGAGAGGACAGGGAGGAAGAGATGGTTGCAGAGGGCGGCGGCCGGGCTAGGGGCGGCGCCGGAGAGGGGTCGGCAGAGGCGGAGGAAGAGGCTGCTTAGGGTTAGGGTTAGGTTAAAATTAGGGTTAGGGTTAGTAATTAGGGATTCGGGATTTTGGGAAATTTAGGAATTTGGGATCTCTTTTTTTTCTTTTCTTTTTCTTGTGGAGAAAACTAGAAAATAAGTAGGTATTTATACATGCAGAAATTAGAATAGGGTTAGACCTAGGATTCGGGCTGGGTCAACGGGTCAACGCTCCTTGGGCTGGGCTTCGGCTCTCATGGGGATGTCGGGCGTTGGCACGGATTAAATTTGGTTTAATTCTAAATTGGTTTCTAGGACTTTAAACGGGTTTCCGGAGTCCAATAAATTCACCGAAAATTACCACATGTCCGATTTTCCATTTTACACCATAAAATATTATTTCCATAATATTTTAATATGAATTAACCGAAATTAAAAATCCTTTAATTACCAACGCCTAGGTTTTAATTTCCGAAAATTACAGATAAATTGGGGAAAAATCCAAATTTAAAATTCTGAAAATCAGGGGGCTTACAATCTATCCAACTTATAAAAATTTCGTCCTCGAAATTAAAATAGAGTAGGGTTCAAAGAATTCCTCTCAAGTAACCATTGCGGTCTCTATCCAACTTAGATTTTACCCATCTATCATCTAAGACTATCTAAGAAAACTATGGCCCAAATCATGTTATTGAATCCTCAAGGCTTTAACACCAAACATATCACCTATGATATTCCCTTAATCATATATAAAAGGGTCTTCAACAATGCGACCGGCCTGTGGGGTATATCTAGTACTGTCTATAATTCCATCTTATACCAAGCATGAGGTTTTGTCTTTCCGAAGTAAGGGAAGACGAAGATCAATGATAAAGAGTTCAAGGGTGAGTTAGTAGAACAGAAGTATCAGGATCAAGGCGTTTAATGAAGTCCAATGGGAATTGTCAAGTTGTTGTGGATTGAAATCCTATTGGTAAATTCCTATTCGTATGCTCGTATTAGTACAGTTATATAACTGATACGATATGCTCAGACATATCTAGAGGGCAAGTATACTAGTCAACTATATATCCCAATCCACGTAAAGTAGTCGTGCGAAGAGGCGAACCAAAATGCACTAAGGTTGATCAGACCGTAATACACTGATTCTGAATAGACAACTGTATTAGTGTACGCGTCCAATAATACAGATGTCATGATCAAGCTCGATAAAAGGATAAGCTTGCAAAACTAGGCTATATTAGCAGCATAAGTCAAGGTAGTACAACAATTAGAAGTACGCTAGATGATGATGAAAGAAGGTACAACTTAATCAAGTTCACAAAGACAAAACAAAATAAGCAATTAACAAAAGATTCTACAATCTCTACGGTTATCAATTATAAGTAAGTTCAAAATTACATATGTTAAGTCTGAGGTCACGAACAAATAGGCACGAGATAAAACAAATCTAGAAACAGAAATCTACGAAGAATTTCGCGCATTAGCTACTCCATGGGTCTGCGCGTCTTCCAAAGTCATTGCTGGAGCTTGTTCACGTCCTTGTAGTTGATTCCTCTGTTGTTGTTGAGCCTGCTGGAAGAGTGTTGCTTGTGGTGCCAGGGGTGGCCTCGGCTGATTCCCTCCTGGGGCTGGTGGTCTGGTTCCTTCAACTTCCGTTGGCGGTGCTTCCAATTCTAGAGAGGCTGGCGTTGGTGCTGGTATCGCTTGTTGGTTATTCATTGGTGCTCTGTCTCGACGTTCGGGGCATTCCTTCTTTAAATGCTGACTGGATCCGCAAGCTAAGCATAATTTCTTCTTTCGTCTGCACTCGTCCTCAATATGGCCTCGTTTGCGACAATATTGACAGATAGGTAGAGACTGTGGAGATGCTTCTGATGGCTGATGAATGTGAGACTTCTTTGTAGCTTCTTCCTGTGGTGCTCGCAACACTTTCTCGCTTTGGTCCAGGATTTCTACAGGCTCCTCCTGGTATGATAAACTTGGCCCGATGGTGATCTCTGAATAGTCCAGCACATGACTCGGGTCTGGAATGTACCTCCTCAGCTGAGATACGTGGAAGACGTCATGTACTCCTTCCAAGGTCTGAGGTAGAGCTAGCCTGTAAGCAACTTCTCCGACGAGAGGAATAGTCTGGCCTCGCAACACTTTCTCGCTTTGGTCCAGGATTTCTACAGGCTCCTCCTGGTATGATAAACTTGGCCCGATGGTGATCTCTGAATAGTCCAGCACATGACTCGGGTCTGGAATGTACCTCCTCAGCTGAGATACGTGGAAGACGTCATGTACTCCTTCCAAGGTCTGAGGTAGAGCTAGCCTGTAAGCAACTTCTCCGACGCGATCTAGCACATCGAAGGGTCCGATGTACCTTGGACTTAGCTTCCCTCTTCCTCCAAATCTGATAGTTCCTCTGGTAGGTGAGATCTTCAAGAACACATGCTCCCCTACTTGGAACTCGAGAGGTCGGTGATGAATGTTGGCCCAGTGCTTCTGCCTGTCTTGTGCAGCTCGTAGGTGTCCCTGGATCTTCTTTACTTTCTCCACCGTACGAATAATCAGTTATGGTCCCAAGATCTGTCTCTCGCCAATATCGCTCCAGCATACTGGAGAACGACATTTCCTTCCATACAAAGCTTCAAAGGGAGCTATTTGAATGCTCGCTTGATAGCTGTTGTTGTAGGAAAATTCCACCAGATGTAAGTGATCTTCCCATGATCCGCTGAAATCAAGCATGCAGGCTCTCAGCATATCTTCAAGTGTCTGGATGGTGCGTTCTGATTGGCCATCTGTTTGTGGATGATACGAGGTGCTGAACTTGAGGCGGGTACCAAGACTTTCTTGTATACTTCGCCAGAAGTAAGATGTAAATCTCGTATCTCTGTCAGATACTATGCTGACTGGCACTCCATGCAGACGCACTATCTCCTTCATGTACATATCTGCCAAGACTTCTGTAGTTTGCCCAACTCTAAAAGGTAGGAAATGAGCAGCCTTTGTGAGTCTATCTACGATTACCCATACAGCATTACGACCACTAGGACTTCTTGGGAAGCCCGTAACAAAGTCCATCGTAATGTGTTCCCATTTCCACTCAGGTATTGGGAGGGGTTGAAGTAGACCGGCAGATCTCTGATGCTCAGTCTTGACTTGCTGACACACCAGGCATTTGGCCACAAAGCGTGCTATCTCCCGCTTCATTCCATGCCACCAGTAATATTGTCGCAGATCTCTGTACATCTTTGTGCCTCCTGGATGTATAGAGTATGTTGAGCTATGAGCTTCTGACATAAGCTCATTACGAAGTTCTCCATTTGGAACATAAAGACGATCACCACATCTTAGAGTCCCATCTTCGTGTATGCGACATCCTGTCTGAATTCCAGCCTCTGTTCTTTGTCGAAGCCTCTGAAATCTTGCATCTGTTGGTAGAACAGCTTTGATTCTTTCTACCAAAGTTGATTGCAGCTGATAGTTTGATAATTGGCCGTCAAGTCCTGGCATAATGACCTCTATTCCCAAATTTTCTAGATCTCTCAGAAGACCTGGTTGGGTGATCATAAAGAATGTCGAGGGTCTTCTGCTTAGAGCATCTGCCACCACATTAGCTTTCCCTAGATGGTACTGTAAATCAATTTCGAAATCCGCCATCACTTCGAGCCATCGTCTTTGTCTCAGATTTAGGTCCTTCTGGGTGTAGACGTACTTCAGACTTTTATGATCGGTGAATATCTCCACTCGTTCGCCATATAGATAGTGTCTCCATAGCTTCAGGGCGAAGATGACTGCGGCAAGCTCCAGGTCGTGAGTGGGGTAATTCTTCTCATGAGTCCTCAACTGCCTTGAGGCATAAGCTACAACTTTCCTATGTTGCATTAAGACACAACCAAATCCTTTTCCGGATGCATCGCTATATATGACAAAACCTCCGGATCCAGATGGTATAGTCAAGATGGGAGCTGTAGTCAGACTCTTCTTCAAGTCATCAAAAGCTGTCTGGCAATCTTCAGTCCATATGAACTCCTGCTCCTTGCGGGTAAGACGAGTAATCGGCTCCGCGATTCTTGCAAAGTTTTCTACGAATCGTCGGTAATATCCGGCAAGTCCTAGAAAGCTTCTCACCTCTGAGACGTTGGTTGGGGTTGGCCACGTCTCAACAGATGATATCTTTGCTGGGTCTACCGAGATGCCTTCTCCGGTGATAACGTGTCCAAGAAATGCGACACGGTCAAGGAAGAATTCACACTTACTCATCTTAGCATAAAGGCTCTCCCGTCTCAGCGTCTCTAATACCAACCTTAAGTGCTCTTCATGCTCCTCGTGGCTCTTTGAATACACCAGAATGTCGTCGATGAAGACTACCACGAACTGGTCCATATATTGGTGGAAGACTCTGTTCATCAGGTTCATGAATACGACAGGTGCATTAGTTAGTCCAAAAGGCATCACCAGGAACTCGTAATGACCATAACGAGTCCTGAATGCTGTCTTTGGAATATCTTCCCTCCGTACCTTGACCTGATGATAACCTGATCTCAAGTCTATCTTTGAGAATACCACGGCTCCTGTTAGTTGATCGAACAGGTCATCAATTCTCGGCAAGGGGTACTTGTTTTTTATTGTCAGAGCGTTGAGGGCTCTGTAATCAATGCACATGCGATATGTTTCGTCCTTCTTTGGTACAAACAACACTGGTGCTCCCCAGGGTGATGCACTAGGACGAACAAATCCCTTGATCTGTAGTTCCTCCAGTTGAAGCTTCAGCTCGTCAAGCTCCTTCTTCGCCAGTCGATATACATTGGAGGATACTGGTGCAGCTCCGGGTATCTGCTCAATAATGAACTCCACTTCTCTGTCAGGCGGTAGGCCTGGCAATTCTTCTGGAAATACGTCCTCGAACTCTGCTATAATTGAGGGAAGTGCTGTCTCCATCGCCATGTAAGCTCTAGGAGTCTGGCCTACTCCTTGCTCAATGGTTCCTCGGATATATTCGAATTCTGGGTGATCTGGGGGTCTAAGGATAACACTACCCTTTCGGCAGTCTAGGATAGCATTGTTCTGGATTAGCCAGTCCATGCCTAAGACAACGTCAAAATTTGGCATTGGAAGTACCAAAAATCGTGCTCTTAGTCCTCTACTACAAACAACTACCGGACAGGTTTCGATAATGTTGGTAACTGGAACAATACCTCCTCCAGTAAGTATTTTCCAACACTTGGGTAGCGGGGAAGTGGATAGCTTGTGCATGGCTATGAAACTACTAGATATGAAAGACAAAGTAGCCCCAGAATCGAATAATACAGTTGCAGGTAATGATGCAACTAAAATGGTACCTGTTATAGTTTCCCCTTCAGGCTCTTCTGCAACGGCAGCTAACGCAAAGGCTTGTCCGTGCCTTTGTCCTCCGGTTTGTTGTCTGGCCTTGAACTGGGACTCCTGAGTAGGCAGAGGTGCTCCTCTCTGATATTCTCCTGATGTGGAGGGAAGCATTTTTTGAGCTTGGGCTCCTGGCTTCTGCCCTTGCTGTGGTGCTGCATCTCTGCGTTGTGGGCAGTCTTTGGCCATATGATTTTTAGCTCCACATAACAGGCATAATCCCAGCTTCTTTCTGCAGTCATTGGCAAAATGCCCCTTCTTGCCACAAAAGTGACAAGTCGGGAGCTCCTTCTTCTGATAGGGTCCCGTTATCTGCTGCGTCTGATATTGTGGACGACGGATAGGTCCTCCTGCTCCGTGCTGATTCTTGGCCGGGAAGGTTGGATTTGAGCGTCTGGCTCCTCGGCCAATGGCTTCTTGCTCCCTGGCTTCTGTAAGAACCTCATTGTAGGAGATTCTTGACTGCATTGTTGTGTACCTCTGGAGCTCGTAGTTAAGGCCATGGTAGAATCTTTTAGCCTTCTTCAGCTCGTTCGGGATCAGATCAGCACCGAAATGACTTAGTCTGCTAAACTCCGCGTCGTAGGCATCTACCGTCATGTTTTCCTGCTCCAGGTGCAGGAACTGGGAGTATAGGGCATTCTGGACTGTCGCTGGAAAGTACTTGGCGTTGAAATGCTCCAAGAATTGTTGCCAAGTTTGGTCTTTGCCGACGCTGCGCTCTATGGATTCCCACCAGTGATGGGCGTTGCCAAGAAGTTGGCCCCTCACAGCGGTCATCCATAGGTCGGGGGTGAGTTGCGATCCTTCTAGCAGCATTTCGGTGTTGGAGATCCAATCGGAGATCTCCTCAGGAGTCTCGTTGCCTTTGAAATCCCTCGGGCTCATTTGACGGAAGCCTCGAACTGTGCCCGCTGGTTGGACAGGTACTGGTGTCGGAGTAGTAGTTCTCTCCAAAGCCGTCATTAACGTCTGTCGCAGAGCTTCAGTTTGCTGCCACTGAGACTGTCTCAGGGCCTCAGTTTGTTGCCACTGGTTCTGCAACATAGTCTGGAGAAACTGCAACATTTGAGGTTGACCCTCAAGTTGTGGCATCAGGATAGGCAAGGCTGGAGGTGGAGACAAAGGTGTCTCTGCATGTGGTGTTGGTGTCGTCTCCTGGCCAGAATTCTGGTGATTGGACGGAGTTCCTTGGGCACTTGGCGAAGGGTCTGTTGCTTGGTCAGCCCCATTATTCGCAAGTTTTTTGGGTATGTCCATATTTCTGAGGAAAATAGGATAATTAAAAAATACAAAGGAGATAAATAATGATAATCAAGCAAGATGCAATAATAGAAATTGTAAAGATGGTGTCAGTGTGGATGAGACTTAATATTCCTATCCTATTGCAGGCATTGCTGGGCATGTCATCATACCACTAGTAATTAAAACTAGACCTGCATGGGCCACCACTAAAACCGTGTCACGCCCCAGTCCCAAAATGTCAGGAACTAGGCCACGTGTCACTGGCCAGCTGACACGTCACTAAGGGCTTAATCTATTTTGAATAGACCCATAGGGACGTGCTACGCTGTCCTAAGATACTACAAGAACAACACAGGCAAACTATCTTATCCACAATAAAATGTCAGAAAAGCAAGTACTGAATATATATAAAAACTGCGTCTGATACAGTACACAACTAGTGAGGTTACAAGCCTACTACAAAAACTGATAATAGCGCAGAAAAATTAGATAGACTAAGCAGTGTCTATCTGATCAAAACATCTCCATCTCCAAGTGGCAGGCCTCTAGGGTCAAGCATTCTCTGAGGGTGTCTCCTCGAGCTCCTCCTCGGTAACACATCTAGCCTCCTGATCAGGGCCGTACACAGTGGGGTAGAAAGCCTCGTCTAGATCTGGCAGGGAACCAGGTCCTCAGTGGGACATAACAAGATACAGAAAATGACATGCCAAGTAGGTAAATACTGAATAAAGAAAAATAAATACAGGGTACTAATCATTCTACGTGAAATGCAAGTAAAGACCTTATAGTACGCATGGGATTGTGTCGGCTAGACATATGCTGACGTAGTTCACCAATCGTGGGGACTGGCTAGTATATGTGTCATATGCCCCCTGACTCAAGGGAACTCTGCAATCGACCATCATGGTACGAAAGTATAAAACATTTATGGAGGGGGTGTCCCATACGTCTACCAGTTATCTTTCCCATCCCAATGAATGTCAAGTCGTACATTTCCTGAGTTATTCTAATCCGTGATGCGGGTCACACGTACTGGTAGCTAATCACCACGCAGCTCGCATCCCAATATGCATTGCAACCATGTTGCGTGTTCCCGTGATAGGGTCTAGGAGAGTATTAGAATACTTTCACAATAATTGGTGAGTCTGTAAGACTAAGTTAATATGCTAATGTCAACGTATCAGTTGACTGTACCCAAGGCAGTCTCAGGTAATCATGGTATATGAAGTTCAGGAACAAAGCCGATATCAATAATTTAATTTGAACATTAACTTGGCAAGGTATACTTGCCTACTCCTTGATAGTACTGAAAACCTGATCTCCCAGTCAGGGTTGAGGGTGCTTGTGACTGGGGGTCACTGGCTGTGCTGAAGTTGGTTTTTGTTAAAATAGGCAGGGTTCGTGAATATCATGGTTGTAATATAAAGTATATATATATATATATACTTATATATATAGTATGTATATATATAGATATATATATAATATATATTGCAGTATATATAGTATATAAAGAACAGAAAAGAAATGTAGGTAAATAGTAGCAGGGTATATCCACTGCTATATATATAATAATATAATATAATATTATCAGGGTGTATCCTCTGATTTATAATAATATAATAATCAGGGTATATCCAGTGATGTATAATATAGGTAAATGAATTTACAGGGCAGAAATATAAATAAAACTTATATAATATATATAGATAATATATATATATATATATATATATATATATATATATATATGTATATATAATAAATTTAAGACAGTGCAAGAATTGTAAATGTATACATATATAGGAGCTGTATTATCCAGCTCAGTAATATATATTAAATAATAAATTAAAATGACAGTACAAGAATTAAAATATATAATATATATTTAAGCTGTATTATCCAGCTGGATATAGATAATATATATATAGATATATATATATATATATATATATATATATATATATATATATATATATAAACTTATATAATAGGTGCAGGAAATTAAGTGCAGAAAATAAAATAAAAGAAAAATGCATAGTATATATATACATACATATATACTATATTTATAATAGTAATAATATAACATATATGAAATATGTTATATATATATATATCTATAATATATATATATATAAATATATATGAATAAAACAGAAAAATATATATAACATTATATATAAATATATACATATACATACATATATACATATAAATATACTATAAATATATATATGTATAGAAATAATAGGTATATATATACATATATTTAGTAAATATATAATAATAGTATATACAGTATAATATACTGTATAAATATAGTATATATAATATATATATTAATAATATAATACATATATATATATAAATATACATATATACATATAAATATACATATATATATACATATATATATATATATATATACATATATATACATATAGGTATACATATAGGGATATATATGTAAATACATATATATTAGGGTTTAGTATTATACCCTCTGACAGGTGGGCCCTAGGGGTTGTCGACGGCGGGTGGACGGCGGCGGAGCTGGCCGAGGCGGCCGGAGGAGCGGCAACAGCAGCAGTGGCTGCTAGCAGCAGCAGCAGCTTGTGGGAGCTACGGCGGAGGCTGCGGCGGAGT
The DNA here is from genome assembly GCA_036927795.1 of Iris macrosiphon. NCBI lineage: Eukaryota > Viridiplantae > Streptophyta > Magnoliopsida > Asparagales > Iridaceae > Iris > Iris macrosiphon. The sequence continues at coordinate 218,684,347 of JAYESA010000004.1, forward strand.
AGGCGACGGTGTAGGGTGGGGGAACGGTGGAGGAGAAGGTGGCGGTCAGGTTGGTGGTGGTGGCGGAGGTCCACGACGGCGGTGGTGGAGGCTGGAGGCCGTCGGAGGTGGAGGTGGTGGTGTAGTCGGGAGCTCGGCCGGGGCACTGTGGAGGTGAGGGCGGCCGGAGGAAGTGTCGTGGGGCGGTGAGGGGGTGGTCGTCGGAGAGAGGAGGTCGGGGCGAGTCGGTAAGTGGGGTTGGTGGCGGTGCACGGTGGCCGGAGGCGGCGGGGGAAGTGGTTCGGGTGGTGGTGGCTGTGGGTAGCAGTGAGGGAGTGGGGTGTTTGCGGAGGCTGTGGCCGGCGGAGCAGGGCGGCGCTGGCGGTGGGGCTTGGCCGGAGGGGAGAGGGGGTCAGGGCGAAGGGTTGGCCGGAGTTGGGCGGCCGGCGGTGGTTGGAGGGAGGAGTTGTGAGGATTTGAATGGGAGGGGGTCGGGTTTTATAGGGGTTGTAGGCAATGGCAGTTTTGTAAATAAAGGGAAGTTTGGGTTATTTTGGTAAATTTGATTTTTGGGATATTTCTACAGGATTTTTCTGGGTGTTTTGGGTGGGTCCCATACACCTATGGTCTAGCCAATAGAATTTGGCCACCTAGCATGCCATTTTGCATAAAGACCCCTAACTTTCAATAATTGCATAAATGCATGAATTTGGTATTTTGCGTAATTTCGCAATTTACCTGATTTTAAATACTGATTACCCGAAATTCTAAATTGTACAAAAAAATGAGGGAAATAGCTGAGGAAAAATGTTTTGGACAGTGGGGAGAATCTGGGCAGAGGCAGGGTCTGATTCTGCAGGTGATACGGGTCCTCGTATTTATTAATTAATAAATACTGCGCACGGTGTTCACTAATTATTTAGAGGCTATTAGGGTCATAATTTCTCTACGGTGTCAATACACTAATTGTAGTATATTCAGTCTAGAATATTATCGTATTTTTGTTTGGGCAAAACAGGTGCCTACTGGTCCTTAAATCTCTAGGGGTACAGAGATGGGTAAAGAGCAAAAAAATAAATAGGAAATAAATACGTACGTTTGTAACGATAATTGTGCGACTAAAACGAAGCACCAAACGAGGTTTCTGGGAGTTGCTAAAAATACAGGAAAAGTAGTCTAACAAGTCTAAGGCAGGTATGTGGATTTTGTTTAGGGTTTAACAGCTAGTGGAATGCCCTAATTAATTGTATAACAGACAGGTGCACAATCAGCAGAATATATAATAAATAAATTTTTAAAAAGTTGCCATAATTCTAATTAGTCTAAACTAATCCTAATTTACTGAAATCTGGTCGAGGGAGTTTACAACATCAGATACAGAGATGCCCCGTACCAGCACCAGCAGCAGCACCCGCTAGAGTGCCTCAAGGCGAACCTATTAGATGTCTCTTGGCAAATCAATAACATCAGCAAAGAGCAGGGCCTTATCAGCCCCGAGAGAAGCCTATTTGCCATCGTTATGGGAAGTTAGGGCATATTCAGAGAGATTGTCGGGATCTTTTGGGCCAGTGTCTGAAATACAGATTGAGCCAACATTTAGTGAGGGACTGTCCGGTGTAGCAAACCTTGGCACTTCCTCAGCCGATGTAGAGGCCAGCACTTCCAGTACCATGACCAGATCAGCAGACGGAGGATTTCAGCGCCAGGAACGGGAGCACCTTGACCTCCAGTCGGTGGAGGATTTCAGCAAGGACCACCGCTACCTACTCAGGAGGACCAGTTTGTGAGGGCCAGGCCACAGGGACTGTCATGCCCCGATCTCCGGCAGGATTAAGTCGTCCCTGCTAAGCGCGAATCACCACACCAGCGCTCCCACAGGATGATCGTTCCCATTAGGACGTGATGTCGTACGAACCTGGAGTTACGCCCGGGCAAGGCAAATACCGAAATGGTCGTTAATAACTAGTTCGCAGATTCGTCAAAGCAGAAATATAGAATAAACACAAGTATTAAATCCAAAATAAGCTCTTTATTGATATAAAGTAAAGATTACAAGCGGCGCTAGGCCGAGATCACAAGTCGCTAATGCTCTCTCTCTCTCTCTCTCTCTCTCTCTCTCTCATTACAATAAATATGCCCTTAGGCTCACAACTGATCAAACACTCTCGATGATGATGTTCCCATATATTATATCTCATATATGTGAGCTCCAGGTCTGTGCGCCACGCTCTAAGACACCAAGTGCGATCCAGCGCCTTGATGTGTCAAGCGATCTCCAAATCCGTGCGAGTTCTCCCCGCATCTTGCATCCAATCTGGTTGGATATCAGTACATTGAATGCACTGGTGGGGAGGCCTCTCACCCATGCCACAAAATAAGCACGTTTATTAGTTATGTGCACAGACTGATTTTATTGTCTTTTTAATCTTTGCCTTAGGATCAGTTTTATGTCAATATAATGAAAATAATACCCGTATTTGAGTCAAGAGTGTCGTATTATAAATAGTTGAGTTTGTCTTACCCTTTTCTTACCATTTGGCCTTCCCTGTTATTCGCAACAATATAATCAATAATCTACTAAGTAATGAAGAACATCTATGCAATTTAAGTATTATGACTGTGTCTCTGCCTCAGATATGTTCTACTCGAACTATGTTATATACCGTGCATCCATTCTAAATGTGCAAAGTATCGTGCGTTATATTCCTTTATGCTACTCCTCTTCTGAATGCAGATCATCGTTGTGCATACATAACTTATCTATATGAAGGTCACTAGCTCTGTTAGCCATATTGGACATATCTTCTGGGATGGAACATATGTCTTCGCATCTCGGTTGCGAGCCTTACTGGGCCTCCCAAACCATCCGACGAGTCGGCTATCTTTTCAGGTCGGTAGCAAGCCTTGCTGGATGTCCCGCACTCGCCATATAGTACTTCAGCTAGCTTATTACTAGGACAACACTGGCATTGTCCTTCCGGGTCGACACGATTCAGATGCCTCAGCAATCGTGTCGAGGACTCTTTCTCTACCTGGTGCACAACCAGTTGTCTGTGACCATGCAACTACTCCACCACTTCCAATCCTAGCCATGAACTTTCTGCTCAGTTTCTCTTATCCGAGGACTTTATCTCGGTTTAATCTAGCCGAGGACTATACTCGAATTTTTTTTCTTTGCCGAGGACTATACTCGGATCTTTCTTCTTTGTGCAGCTCCCTGATTAGAGACTGCCTCAGTGATCTGGATATCCCGAGTACTTTCTTTTCTTTTCTTCTCCTGACTCGGAATGACTACTTGATAGTCTTTCTCGTCTATGTATTCAATATAATTTATACTTTATCCCATGTCACATTCTATGCAATGTGGGGCCTCAATATGAACTCAAAACTACTTTTGTGGTATATATAAGAAACTACTATAATTCAATTCAATAAGCCAGATTACGCAGATAGCAAGTAAGATCTCTATATTTTATGCAATGATAAGACGTAGTTATCCCCTTAGCTATGTGTGTTCGTCTTTTTTAATTAGCATGTCTGGGTTATCTCGTAGAAACTAGCATGTATCATCCCATTTTATTAAGTGTGCAGTTAAGTAGAGACAGGTTCACCGGAGCCACCCACCTTAGCGATGAATCACATCGGCCGAGAGAGACTCCGAGCGCACCTCTAAAAAGTCTAAGTTTGAACTCTATTTGAAGGTCCAAGTCTGAATGACTTTGCATCGAACGAGTCATCTCGTTGAGCAAGGCATGTCGGTTCTCTACACTTGTGCCAATTGAATCGGCCATCCAGGTTGAGCGGAGCAGGTCGTTATAGGGACCTCCTTAGAGGTTTGGACAGGCTTTTGCTATCGAGATGGATGATCTGAAGGCACAGTTGAAGGAGTTAGAGGAGAAAGGATTCATTCGACCGAGTGCAGCACCCTAGGGAGCTCTAGTGTTGTTTGTACCTAAGAAGGATGGGTCGTCACTAGAGATGGCATTTTGGTAGATCCAGAGAAAATATGAGTTCTTTCTAGTGGTTATATGGGAAGCTCAGCAAATATGAGTTCTTTCTAGTTAAGGTCTCTTTTCTTGGGTATGTCGTCACTAGAGATGGCATTTTGGTAGATCCAGAGAAAATTTTGGCAGTTGAGACATGGCCCATTCCTACATCAACATCAGAGGTGAAGAGTTTCCTTGGACTTGCGAAATATTACCGATGGTTCATGAAAAACTTCTCGGGGATAGCAGAACCTATGACTCGGTTGACGTGCAAGGACCGAGAGTTTATATGGACAGATGACTGTCAAGCCACTTTTGAGGAGCTGAAGAAGCGACTGACCACATTGCCAGTATTGACCATTCCATCAGGATCAGGAGGCTACATGATCTACAGTGACGCATCGAAAAAAGGATTAGGATGTGCATTGATGCAGCATGGCAAGGTAATTACATATGCATCTAGACAGTTGAGAATACATGAAAAGAATTATCCAACTCATGACTTGGATCTTGCAGCCGTTATTTTTGCCTTAAAGCTATAGAGACATTACTTATATGGGAAAAGAGTGGATATCTATACGGACCACAAAATCCTCAAGTATGTCTTCACGCTGAAGGTGCTGAATATGAGGCAAAGACTGTGGCTTGAGTTGATAAAGAACTTTAAGATAGAGCAACAATATCACCCGGGCAACGTAGTAGCAGATGCGTTAAGCCACAACCCTATGGCACTATTCTTGACGACACATAGAGAGTTACTGGAGGAATTGCAGGAGTTTGGCATAGAGGTTGTATTACCGGGATCAGACGGGATACTAGCCAACTTGCAAGTGCAGTCATCACTAATAGAGAGGATCAGGGCAGCCTTGCCTACAGATGCTAGATTCAGGAGGTTGAGAGAGAGGACAGAGGTAAGAAAGCAGACGGGATTGTGCATTCATGCTGTTGAGACATTGAGATGTGGTGATCGTCTATATATTCTCAATAGAGAGCTTCAGATGGAGCTAATAGTAAAGGCTCATAGCTCGATATATTCTATTCATCCGGGAGGCACCAAGATGTACCACGACTTGCGACAGCACTTTTGGTGGCATGGGATAAAGAGGGAGATAGCTCACTTTGTGTCCAAATGTTTAGTGTGTCAGTAGGTCAAAGCTGAACACCAGAGGATAGCAGGGTTATTACAACCACTTTTAATTCCTGAGTAGAATTAGGAGCACATCACTATGGACTTCGTCACAGAATTTTCGAAGAGTCCAAGTGGGCGAGATGCTATTATAAATCCCATCACCCAAAATAGGTATTTTGTGTGTATTTTATATTATTATATTTATTATATATTATTTTAAATATTAAATTACTTTAGAGTATTCTTTTAGTTAATTAAAAAATAAAAATTTTAGTATTTAATTATGTAAATATTTATTTAGAATCATTTTTAGGCTATTTTAGATTTTGGATATTTTTCTATAATTTTTAGGTAATTAAAATATAGGAAACGTAAATTTTTAGGACTTTTATGATTTACTATGTGACCATACTTACATGTTACTACTAACAAATATTTATTTTAGGTTAAAATATTTAATTATATTTTTCTGTAATTTATTTAGAATTTTAAGAAATTTATTTGGATTTTTGAAATTATTTAGGATTTATTTGGATATATATAGTCTTAATATTAGATAGATGCTAATTTAGTGTTAATAGATATTAATAAGATTATATATAAATTATTTGTATTATCTTTAATTCTATTTAAGATTATAAATTATTAAGATAAACTCAAACTCTATTTTAAATTAATTCAAATCCTGAGCCTACTAGGAAAGCAAACTTCATGCATATCTTATCCTTATTTAAACTGATCCTAATCATATCCAAATTGGCCAATCCTAGTCGTATTCAATTAAGTAGTGTTCGCAGTTATAAATACCTCATCTTTCATATTTTTCTTCCCCAAATTCTCCTCTTTTTCGTCCAAAAAGAGTCAAAATTCATCATAAATTCAGTCTCATTTTCTAGTATTTATGATGACTTAAAAAGACGATATCTCCTAGCTCCGGACTCCAAACGTGCTCCAATTTTTTTAGAGCCATATCAAGGTTAGTTTTATGAATATATAAATTATTTTAATAATTTATGAACCTATTTTTCCAGAAAATTCTAAAAGTGCTAGCTGTCCGAAATAAGACGCGTTTTGGTGCTTTTGAGATTACGGGAGATCCCGAACTCGAAATTACGAACCGTTTGAAGTTTCAGAAAGTTGACATGATGAACTTACATAAAATTATTTTTTTAGAATTTAACATATTAGTCTACTTTAAAATTCGTGCAACGTAGACTTAAATAGGAAACCACTAAAAATTATTATATATTCGTCCTTGTGGCCATAACTCTTTACCGACTTGTGATTTTATAAAATAATCGATTACGGATTCATGTAGTGCTAAAATCTGTAGAATTTTATACACAAATCTAGGATTTGAGTCGGTTGATTTTTTGGTCAATGGATTGCCTCAATTTGCGTGTCACGGATCACAAATGCGTAAAGTTGATTTTCTTTGGACCAAAATTAGGATTTAGTAATAAAATTAGATTATAATAAGATTAAAATACTATTTTAGGTTATTTTTTTCAGAATTAAAATAGATTAAAATGGAGAAATCTATTCACCCACTTTTGTAACCTAACTTGTTTAATTTATGTGACGGGTAGATCGGACGACGCCTTGAGTTGGGACTTCATTCTTTTTCAGACCAGGAAAGATACCTTGCCAAATTGCTTATAGTACTTTACATGCTTATTATATTTTTATATATTCATTGTATGTGTATTTTCTTTCAGTCATAATTATATACTATATATATGTTGACACACACTTGACACATAGTATCATGGGAGGGGAGGACAATCAGTAGGCGTATGGGCTATAACCACTCTGGTAAACCGTAGTATCTAGCACGCACTACGGTAGTGTATTGCGCTGGTCGCTACCCTCGTGGTATGTCAATTTTTGCAGTCGCGCTGGTCGCTACCCTCGCGGTATGTCAATTTCTGATATTCTAGACGTGTGTGTGAGTTGTGAGATTAGATAGAGTAGCCTACCCATGCCCATACGTTAAAAAGTTGTCCTCATTATGCATATTCATATAGATTGTCTAGTACAACGAGCTTATATAATTTCTGTCTATTATGCATATTTTACTATATTTAATTGGCATGCTTCTATATATCTTGTTACGTTCCTCTGAGGACCTGGTCCCTTTCCAGGTATAGACGATCTTGACTACTCGCAGGAGCACAGATCAGGACTTGCTACTTATCTCTTTCGAGGAGGTCTTCCCTTTGAGTCGCATTGTTCATTAGATATACATTATATAGTTTCTCTTCTATTCTAGTTGGTAGTGGATTTGTCTCCACCCAACTACTTATTCTTATCAAGCATTTTATACTTGATTCAGTTATATAATTGATTGGTTATTTACTTCTATTTGATTCTGTGGATGAGATCTAGTTATGCCATGTGACCTATAACATAAAACCTATATCACTTGTGAATTGTTATTCATAATACAGCGTACGTATGTATTATGGTTTCCATATATTGGAGTTGCCATATACATACGGTTGGCATGCTTACGTATTCCTAGTCCTACGTATTTTGGGACTGGGGCGTGACAGCTATATGGGTGAGAGTAGATCGGCTTCCCAAGTTAGCTCATTTCTTGCCTTTCTGAGTTGGCCAGTCTATAAAAACTTTGGCTGACTTATATATGTGGCAGATCATGAGATTATACAATGTTCCAGTTAGCATTATGTCAGAAAGGGACTCATGTTTCATATCTCACTTTTGGAGGAGCATGCAGGAGAGTCTTAGGACTCGTCTGAAGTTCAGTACATCTTATTATCCGCAGATAGACGGGTAGTCAGAACGTACTATTTAGACGCTAGAGGATATGTTGAGAGCATACACGCTGGATGGACTTTGGAGGATCATAGGAGGACCACCTACATCTTATAGAGTTTTTCTATAACAATAGCTATCAAGCGAGCATCAAAATGGCTCCGTTTGAAGCTTTGTATGGAAGAAAGTGTAGGTCTTCCGTGTGTTGGAGCGACATGAGAGAACGTCAGATTTTAGGACCAGAGTTGGTTGTCAGCACTGTGGAGAAAGTAAAGAGGATACAGGGACACTTGCGAGCAGCACAAGACAGACAAAAGCAGTGTGCATATCTTCATCGCCGTCTTTTGGAGTTCAAAGAAGGCGATCATGTCTTCTTGAGAATATCGCCAACTAGAGGCACTATTCACTTTGGAGGAAATGGCAAGTTGAGTCCAAGGTATATTGGACTATTTGACGTGTTAGAGTGAGTTGGAGAAGTTGCGTATCGACTGGCACTACCACATTCTCTTGAGGGAGTGCATGATGTATTCCATGTGTCACAACTAAGGCGATATGTGGCAAATAGCAGTCATGTTCTCGATCATTCTGAGATTACCATTGGGCCGAGCTTGTCATACCAAGAGCAACGCGTGGAGATTCTTGATCGTCGAGAGAAGGTATTGAGGAAGCAGTCTATTCCCTTGGTTCGTGTGGCATGGAGACATCACTCACTAGGAGAATCCACTTGGGAGCGAGAGGATCTGTTCGAAGATCAAGGTATGAATTATTGTGTTCTTTTCTACCATATAGCGTTATCGTTTTCCCTATTGTACTTTAGTTTTAATTTTGAAGACAATTTTTTGTAAGTTGGGTACAATATTGTCGTGCCCCGATCCTGTAGGGGCCGATCGTCCTCACTTGGTCCCTACGGAACTGTTCGTCCTCTTCGGGCAATCTCGAAATTCATGGCCAGGTTGCCCACACTTAAAACACAGCCTATTTAAGAAAAAATAAGTCTCTTTAAGGTGACCCGAACGGCCACAGTAGCTGCACACTTTTTTGCGGTTCTCACTTGCGTTGGCCTGTTTCTCTATATCGGCCTTTTTCTCACCATTGTTGTATCATTTTGCAGGAGGGCTTCGAGGAGCGGGTGCCTTCTCCGGAGCACTTCGTGGCATGAACTGCTCATTCTGCACCGCTGCCTCAAAGGCTTGTATGTAGGTTTTGCACTCCCGATTCATAACATCTTTTCTCAAATTATCGTTTAAGCCTTTTATGAACCGATGTGTGCGGGCTCCCTCATCAGGAATCAACGAGCTAGCGAACTTAGCAAGTTTGGAAAATTTTGACTCATAATCTTCGATGGACATGTTCCCTTGCTTAAGTTCGGTAAACTCATCTTTTTTCCTCTGTCTGACAGCTGGCGGAAGATATTATGCGAGGGATGCTTCCTTGAGCATTCCCCAAGTAATCCTACCATCTTAATGCTTGGTGGCTAGATCTGCTTTTTTATTTTTCCACCAATTGTGTGCACGTAACCGCAGCTGCATATCTGCACACGCCACCCTCTTGTTCGCAGGTATTGAAGCAAAGCTAAACAAGCTCTCCATCTTTGCGATCCAGTCCATCACCTTATCCGGCGTGGTCCTGCCTTCAAACTCTAGAGGGTTCAACTTCAGGAACTCAGCACCTTTAAAGGTAGACTTCCCGGTCGTACGATAAGGCTCATTTGTTTCTGCTAATCCTGCTCCATGAGGCATGGTCGAGGCAGTCACAAGTGTTGCGGCGGTTCCCGATGCACCACTATGTGCTACTAGTGTCGTCACAATCTGAGTCAGAGAGTCAAGCTGCTGTTGTTGTGCCAAGGCTCTAACATTGCAATCAGCCTATCAATTTGATCATCGCTAACGCTTGCTGCGCGCGATGTCTCAGGGTTACTAGCACCTATTTTTGTCATCTTTGTTGCAAAAGAGAATAGCTTGCATTAGTCTCATAACGTATTATGGACTTATTGTATGGGACGTTGGGTTTTTCACACTCTTAGGGACCTTTCATACTCTCGATTTACTTCTTATATATTCGAAATCAATTTTTGAAATTTGGGACTTTTGAAATTGCTTGAAAACTTATATCATTTTCGAAAACGATATTTGAAGAGGCCAAGGGCGTAAAACCATGCTCTGATACCACCTGTCGCGCCCTGATCTCGTAGGGTCCGATCGTCCTCGCTTGGTCCCTACGGAACCGTTCGTCCTCGCTTGGTCCCTACGGAACCGTTCGTCCTCGCTTGGGCGTGATGCCGTGCAAGCCTAAGTTGCGCTTGCACCAGGCAACGTACCTGCACAAGACACAAGATAGACAAAAATATACATATATAGGCACAGAGTAAAATGCAGAGAACCAAAGTTGAACACATTTGATAGGCACACAAAATACTTTTATTTTTATTGAATACTGAAGATTTGGATTACAAAGTGCTTGCTTGGCTGAGTTACAAAATATGCCTTAGAAGGCTTACAACTCTTTTCACATTCCTAAAACTAGCCACAACGCCCATTACATTACGTCCTTGTAGTAGGACCAAAATAGCAAAACATCTAGCAGAAGAGGAGTAGCCCACTGGAGAGGTAAGCAGCGGAGGAAGCAGCACGAACACAGTCCTAAGGAATGGTGCGCACACGCTGATTCAGATTCAAGATGCTTGCCAAACTCTCGCTTCCAATACCTGGATATTTGCCCACAAACGTGGGTCAGTACTACCACATGTACTGGTGAGCGACCGTGGCCAAACTCACCTTAGAAATTCACACTAAGTAAGCATATGAAGCTAACATTATTAGGTGATCTTTCTGGTTGTCTAATTTCTTTTTAACAATTCATGCAAGAAAACATAGACGATATATGGCATATGCATATAATAATTCTTACCCACGGCCGAGCGGTTATCCCTGCAGCAGACACACAAGTTGGTCACAATTTGCATATATGCATAAACTTATGTATCAATCTTTTGGTGCCAATAATGATAGGTGTGCAAGAAGGTAAACCTAGCATGCGCCCTATCTATATGACGGTCCATGAGTTTCCCCATTATTTGACAACAACACCCCCCAAGATCCCGTAGGACCGGAACATCAGGGTGCTCACACAATCCCTTCCGAACTGACCGATTCTCAGTGCCCCAGAAACCGATCGAGAGACTATCACCTTGTGCACAAGTTGTCCGAGACCCATGCATGACAAGCAACTTTTATAAATCAACTCTTAGGATGCACAACATTAGCAAGCATATAACAATCTAATAGCCACATCCCCTAAGATCTCGTAAGACCGGAACATCAGGGCGGACTACTAGACTCTTCTCATTTATTCTTTCATACTTGACACAAACACTAACCATGAAGGTTCGATGCACGATATAATGATACAGCAAGTAAGTAAGGAGCAGCATTCAATTGAAGTAAAGCAGAAACTCTATGTACATTCGCATATAGTTCATCTCTTTAGCTTATCTTTTTAGTGAGGCAACATTTAGTGAACTAGAGATCATTTCATTTAGGCATGTGAACTAGAAGATTCATCGAAGGGCCTAAGCCACTCACCGAATGAATCGAACGAGCGGATGGGGTAGCCCTAGGCGACGTTTACTCTTTGGTTATACGTCCTAAAAATGCAACAATACTTTGTTAGCATACTTCGATCTCTTTCCCTTACGATTCGAAAAGAACGCGCAAGCGAGAAGGCAAAATCATGAAAACCAAGTCATCGAAAGCAACTCAAAACATAAAGCAACACAAAACCAAGAAGCAAAGCAACCAACGAAAACTCTTGGACTTATTTCAATAGAAGTCGTTCGATTAATTCGAAGGGTTCATTGCACTTCGTCCGTGTTGATTTGACGGTAAGGTTTCCCCGAGACTCGATTCTCAACCTAGTCGAAGCAGCTTAGTGTTCCATAAGTAACCGTTCGGAGCAGGGCGTTACAAATGTAACCTCCCCTAATTTATTAGGATTTTTTTAATAATAGGAATAATAATACGTATAATGCCAACATACCAACAATTAGTAATAAAAATAATATTAATATATAACATATAGTAATAATAAAATAAAAATAGAATAAAGGAACTGAAAAGAAAATAATGTGATTTCAATTGGAATTTAAAAGCTAGTATAAAGGAAAAGAAAATAAGGAAATATATATATATATATATATATATATATATATATATATATATATATAACTAATAAAACACTACCAACAACAAATGAGACTTCACCATAAATACCCGGACCCCCTATTTCTACCCGCGCGACCCGACCCAGTATTGCTCGCCACCCCCCTCACGGTATATATATATATATATATATATATATATATATATATATATATATATATATATATATATATATATATATATATGTGTGTGTGTGTGTGTGTGTGTGTGTGTGTGTGTGTGTGTGTGTGTGTGACATACAAAATAAAACCCTAACCCTAATTATTTTCCTACTCACCTCTACGTCGACCTCAGACCACCGTCGCACGCCACCATACGTCGCCGACCGACTGTCGTCGACAGCCGAAACACCCATGCGGTCAGCATCAGCTCAACAGCAGCCCCATGTACCCTACTTTGTGATGTCGTATCTCCTTGCACACATAACAAAAATCTGATTTTCTTGATCCTATGTAATGCCTACTTAACCTAGTTTATGAATATGTAATTTATAGCATTTGGTTTCGTAGAAATCTGTTAGAAAAATCGAGTTCAAAACTCGAAAAAACCATATTTTCTGACATGACAGAAACAGTCCAAATACCCCTGTTCACGCTCTGTTTTCTCCCAAACCACTTAGTATTTTTGAAGTCTATTTAAATGAACTTCTAAACAACATATACAAGAATAATTATATTCTTTTAGTTTTATTTAGTTGCTTTATTTGCTAAATTAAACATGTTTAAACTTGACCAAAAACCATATTTTTGAACTCAAAAACTTGTAAAATGGAGTATGTTCCGACAAACCGGACTACCTTATCGCGTACCAGTTGAATCGAAAGGCGCGTATGATATTTTTTGACATGCGAACTTTTGTGAAAGTTGATTTGGACGTGTGTGCACGCCAGAATCAACATGTATCGGTAAAAGTCCTTCCGTATCGATATTTTACAAAATACCATAAAAGTTTGTGACCGCTCGTCGGAATACGGCAAAATATGCCCCATTGGGTCTATGGTATCATGCTGGACTTGTGACCCAAGTTTTACGCGATTTCGAGGTTGACCGAACCGCCGTTTTGTGGGTCCTACGGTTTTACTTAACGAGTAATTTTATGATCGGCTCACCAAAATCCAAAATTAGACATACAGTTGAGTCTGTATCATCATTTAAGATTTATTTGACCTATAATTTGACCAATTTAGAGACCTTTACCTCTGTGTTTGATAATAAACGGAAGAAATAAAACTAGGTTTATACAAAACCCTTTCTTAGGTTTACAAACAAGAAGTACTGTTAATCCTATACGAGGATGTTAAGTACAAATTTTAATCTGGGTAAATATTGATATAGGAGTCTGATCTGCAGTCGATCACTTTGTCCCTTGGACCACACGATGATGAAGAAGTACCGTAGAAGAAGGAGATGCTTCAAAGATTGCAAGAGGGAGTGGATGCTTGATGCCAAAATCGTTGATCACTACTCTCTGTCTGAGCTCTGGATTCTTCTCTCTCAAAAATCAATTTTTGACCTCTATTCTCTCAATTTTTGACCTTTGACCCCGGACCTCTGTCAATAGAGGTCTCTATTTATAGGGTTTTAGTGACAGTAACCGTTCAGTCGGCGTAGAAGCCGGATAGTAGAGAGTATGGCACTTTTTACGCGGCGGTTATAATAACTGCCACCCACGTATAGATGATCTTCTGATTAAGCGTGTGACGCGTGTCCCATGATAAGAAAATACGTATAACTGCTGCGAAGATCATGGCATAAGAGCCACGTAGGTAACTACCCCTCGCATAGAAAAGGTTGGCGTAGAAGCCAATAACTGTCACCATGGCGTAGAAGCCAAATAGTTGTCAGGTTGGCGTAGAAGCCAAAATAGGCGTAGAAGCCTGATGTTGTATGGATAGGTAGCTAGTGTAAAAGATAGTTGTTCCTCCTTCTTTGACTGAGGCCTTGAGCGTATTCTGGAAAAAATAGCCTTATCACGCACAAATGCAAATATAGCCTGAGTTGACGTATTTCAAGGAGATAGCGTACAGCGTGCTCCTTATAGCTGAAAGTACCCCGGTGGCGTATTCCAAGGAGATAGCGTACAGCGTGCTCCTATAGCTGAAAATAGCCTGATGGCATAATGTGCAGGGGTGATGATGTAGACGTATTAGCCGTAATTATGACTTGCCCAGTCTTTGGAGATATAACCAAATCTCGTGCATTAAATGCAGAGATTTGCCACCATTCTGAGCATTAAATGCAGAGACGTGCCTCGAGCTCTGTACGAAGAGCAGCTTTTGACGTGGCAGTTCGTTTTGTCTTCTGCTGAGCGTAAAAGCTCACATCTGCCTGTGTAAAACTAGGCAGCGTATTCTCTTGTATGCATAAAATTACTTTGTATCAGGGAACCGTCACTAAACGATGGTTTGGGTCTCTGTGCCGCACCATCATTACAGCCGTCGTCTGGATAGCTGTGTAGTACTCATTGTCAGGAGTCAGGTTCACTGCATGATCTGACAGGTTCATTCGAGGAATACGAAGCGTTCCTCGTACACTTCCATACTACATTAAAAACGGATGAGTTTTACACCATAAAGGCGGTATAATACCCTTTTTACGCTGAAGCGGCCTGGAAATACTACATTACGCGGATTGTTCTTGAGCTTATATTTTACGTTGTACTAGCGACAAAGCTCTGTTGTACGCCGATGGCTCTGAAGTCATATTTTACGCAGCCCAGCACTAAAATGCTGCGTATAACTCTACGGCATATTTTTCATGCTTCTACAAGACCCCCTTCAAAGTTTTCAAATTCTTCGTAATTTGAAACACTTTGAATGAAGCATGAAACGGTCAAGTCTGACTCGTTCTTCGAGGCAGATTTTTGGGGATTTGTTGGGATTCGATGTGTTCTCTTTTGCCTATATAAAGACTGGAGAATTAACCTGTTCTTCCCACATTTCCTTCACCACACAGAGATGATTGCCGGAGTTTGTCAGGTCGACTTGTGGAAGAAGAAGATCATGTTCTTCCAGCATATAAGGAGCCAAAAAAGAAGACATCTTCGAGCAAATGTCCTCTACAACGATGGATCATGGAAGGATATCATAGCTTCCTTTGCTCGGGATAATCAGCAACTTCATATGGCGATTCGTCCAGGAGAGAGGAAGGGTCACATTAGACCACACAGCTTACAAACTGTATTTTCTTCCGTTGTTCGTGGACGAGAGAAGACAAACTAGCATTGTCTTCCAGTACTGAGTTGGGTCTAAAACCTCAACTCAATCTGTCATGGCGTATGGAAGATGGGCTCTTGAATAATTTAAACAAGCCCAGTTTTGTATCCTCCCGCCATTAATCATTTTCTTGTTCATCGACTGTGGAAGTCGATGAACTGCTGTAGAAGACGGATAAAGATCTCCCCCAATGCTAGAACCTGACAGAACAGATTCTGGGCATGATCTTTAAATAAGGATGAGAAACCCTTTGTAGACGGGATTTCCCTCATATGTAATCATGAAGATGAAAAAAAACCTTTGTAGACTGGATTTCCCTCATATGTAATCATGATTTAATAAAATCGTCTTCTTTTGAGTATCTGATGATTTGCCATATTTTTTGCTGTGATAAAGTTTGAATATGTGTAGCTTCAACACATCTGAATAACTTTACGCCAACTCTGATAAAAAGAGTATTTGGTCCCGTCTTGTCTTTTACGCATAACTGAAGATGCGCAGAAAGCTTGTTTAGCATTTTAAGTCAAATATTCGAACTGTCCTGCTGTTTGGAATGGGGAACTGCATAGAATTCTGAACTGTCACTCTTCTAAGAAGGAGAATTATTGTTCAGACCGTCGTCTTCAAGAATGATTTCCTGAAAATCTCTTGAAATAGGGCAAGAAATGGCTGTCAAAAACTGAGACGCCATCTTGAACTGTAGAAGAAATATTCAGACTGGATTCTAGATGAACTTCCAATCGACCCAAGAAGAAGAGTCATTTTCCATGCTGAACTCTGTATACTTTGGGTACATGGGATATTTTGAGGCCAAGAAGGAGCATCTCCTGTGCGAACCCTTGCAATTGACCGTCTTGAGATTTGTTCAGATATACGCATATTCTAGTCTGTGTATTTTAGGATATGCGGAAAGTCATAGATCCGTAATATAGATATGCATAAAATCATAAGTTCGTAGCCTCTCGAGCGTAAAAGCTGCTGAGCATAAGAGCATCCGGGCATAGAAACTGTAGATTTGTAGCTTCTGAAAAGAAAACTTTTGAGCGTGAAGTCGTAGATTTGTCGCCTATGAGCGTAAAAAGCTTTTGAGCATAAAATCATAGATTTGTAGCCTCTGAGCGTGAAGTCGTAGGTTTGTAGCCTCTCGAGCGTAAAAGCTACCGAGTGTAAAAGTATCCGGGCGTAAAACCATAGACTTATAGCCTCTGAGCGTAAAACCGTAGATTTGTAGCTTTCCGAGCGTAAAAAGCTCATTGGCGTAAAATCAAGAATCTGCTCTGCACGAAAACTTTTTGAATTCGCTGACTGTCCGCCTTCCCTAAGTAATAGGCTGACGTAGTCCCCAATCATAACCGAATATTAAATATCAGATTTGGTTAGGGATTCGAGAAGTCCATCTGAACTCTATATATATCCCAAGTCTTTCAGAGAGAAGACTCTTCACCTGTCTTTTGCAAAAGAAAACTTTCGTCTCTTTGAGTTCTCTCCTTCGTTTCCTCTCTGAGCATTCTGAGTTTTTAGCAATGGCACCAAAACCAATCTCCTCCTCTAAGGGAAAGAAGGCTGCCTCCTCTTCTTGCTCCTCTGCCCAAGCAAGAGCGACTCCCGTCAGGCAGGGTGAGCCCCGCTTTGAACGAAGTGTCCCACCGATGAGCTGTGCACCGGGCGTTATAGGTAAATCTTTTGAGATGACAAGAATGAAGAAAACCCTTCGCACACGTTGTACGTGAACGCTCTAGGTCATCTTCTGTGCTGATAGCCTCTTCGAGAAAGATGATGCACAGAGATGTTTCATCTTTTATGCCCACATTTCTAATGTGTCAGCGTAAAAACTCCACATTTTCGCAGTCTGGCGTAAAAAGCTTTGACTGTCGAAAATTGGTGTATACTACAAACTTTGAATATTACGCTCTGGATGAGAATTCTGGCGTAATAACTCAAACTTTGGCAGTCTGGCGTAGAATACAGACTGTCAGATTTTTGTGTATACTGCCAATCTTGAATTTTACGCCTAGGAAATAGGTACCAGCGTAAAAACTCAAGTTTTTACAGTCTTGGCGTAGAAGCACAGACTGTTGCCTTTTGGCATGAGCTGCAAGATTATGAGGTCTAGTATAGAAACTGACGTATTTTTCTTGCACTTTGTAGTTAACTTGCATGTATCTCCGTTGGCTGAGGTGATGGATTCTGCTGTCGGGATGCTGCATTCCAATTACCTGGAGGATTTGTCCCATATGACATTTCCTATTTCTGTACCCCAATATCCTGAAGGAAGGGGAATCCTGATATCGTCTCAAGGAGAGCGAATATTGTTGAGCATGATCAACGAAGAGCCCCAAGCGTATATAGATGGGGCACAATATATAAAATCAGCTTTTCTCTTCGGGGATATGATTGACAAACAATCCAAAACGAAGCCCAAGAAAGAAAACTGGATTTTCCTGCTGGGGGCTTGGTCCTGTATCTGCCCAGGATGCTGAGAGATTATCCTATCTCGTCATTCTTCCATGCCACGCATCCCAGGAGGATGTCGTGGACTCTGACTCCCAATCTTCACGGCCAGCCGGGGAAGATTTTTTACCAGAAAGGATCCGACCAAGGGTTATTTGTAAGCCGCCCTTTCAGCCCGGTCATGCCGTTCAGGGGATTATATCCGAGCAGTATCCCGAGTAAAGATACTTCACTGCTCCAACCACTTCAATTACCGACTTTCTGCAATGACTTCATGGGTCATGGAGGAGTATACCCCAAGGTTAATCCTCGGACCAATGGGTGGGTTACCCCTACAAATCTTTAATGGGCTCGTTTAGCTGACTGGGCCCTGAAGCATTTTCAGACTGAGCTGGAGAGCATTGGTCTGTTCGCGGCTGTGAGTGCTACCAGTGTTGGGTTACCTCTCAACCCTAACCTATTTTTGGATTTGTTGGAGCGATATATCTCGCTCACCGGGACTTCCGCCACTCCATTGGGGGAGTTGGGATTGGCCCTTCACGAAATGGCAGAGATTTCAAGACTGCCAATGGGGGATACTCCTTATGAAGAGTATGTTCCCACAAACTGGGAGCTGGGGGATACAGACCCTCGGATAGTGGCAGTGTACCAGGAGCTGATGTGTCACTATCTAGCGTGCACCGCCTTCTATAATGAGCCCTCTAATTTGGCTCATACCAACAAATGGGCGTCCTATCTCTTCTTCCATCAGGCCAGGACTGCTAAGCCAGACAAAGTCGTGGATAGCAGGGATAGGCCTTTGAGCTTTCTGAGCGTGCTTAGTGCTCAGGTAGTCGATGATCTTATGGAAGATGCTGGGGCTTCAGATCAAACTCTCGACGAAGGGATAGGGAAATATCCTGCGGGCACTAAAGCCTACAGTTATTTGAGACATTGCCGCAGGCCTCTGTCCAAGGAAGCTTAACTGGCTGGCTTCCTCTCTATATGGCTGTGCCGACTGGTAGTACCCGGCATTGCATCTTTGGATCGCATTCACCGTAATACCTTATGGCCTGTAGTGCGTCTGGTATTCGGGGCAAGACTGGGCTTGCTCCTTGCCATGGTATGACGCATACAAGCTGGCCCGAGGGCCATTACTGATGGGCTGCTTGCCGATGAAACTCGGCGTGACAGCTTTCCCAGGGTAGAATTACCGTTCCTGTATTTGATGGGATGGTTAATTCTCCATAACCCCAGGGTGATGTCTCCCAGCCCTGGCAGTAGTTCGGAGAGTAATTTCTTGTTGAATTACAAGAATTCCACCTGGAACGTGACCACAGTTTTAGACTGTCGGCGGGCACTAAATTTTGCTCACAACTGGAAGCTCTTTTGCACCGTCCCCTCTGTACATCTCAATCAACAGGGAAGCAGGCTTCAGGACTCAGGTGAAGGGAAGACCATTCTTTCTCCTGAAGCTTTTAATTGGTTGGTCTGTATTAGACCTTCCCATTTATTGTACAGAAGTGAAGACCAATGCTTCTTGGAGCCCTACCTGCCTAGTCGGTTCGCCAGGCAGTTTGGGTATGACCAATTGCACGTGGGCAATGTCATCACCAGCTTCAAGTCCAGGGGTGGACTTATTGATGGAGCGAGAGGATGGCGGTACTTCATAATGGGTTGCACTAAAGCATCTTTTACTGTGCCCGCGACTTCACTCTCCATGGAGTTGCGCATCCTCCATTCGTATGCCCAGTTTTATGTGGCAACCAATACCTTCCATCGCAATTTTGATATGCGTGAAAGTTTTAGGATGCCCTCTTCTAAGTCAGCGGGAAGAGACGAAATCCCATCCGTTTCCTCTGACGAGGGTGAAGATTCTGTCAATCCAGATGAGTCTTTGTTGTCAGTACCGAGAGGCGAAATACCTCCACCTGCAGGACCTCTGGTTATCTCTGGTAAGCGAAGGGCTCCTGTTCTGAAGGAGACTTCCCCTCATAAGAAGAAGAAGACGGTTGATGGTCCTGTCAGGACTTCCCATCCTGAGGTTCCTAGAAGTGAACATGTTGTTTCCCCTGTTGGGGATGATCCTTTGAATAGAGGTTCCTCGCCTTTTAGAGAGGGAACCTCCACAATTCCGGCTGGCAGTGCCGAAGAATCTTTGCTCGAGGCTGCTGTCGCTGCTACCGCTTCAGGTAGTGGTACGAGATCGCCTTCGAGGCCGAGCCAAATAAGAATATCTTTATCCAGATCAGCAACGGGATAAACCCCTGCCGCATCTGTAAGTATACCCAGCGAGATTCCACCTGATGAACCTCGATTGGATCTGGGTGAAGACTCGGAAGAATACCTGCCAATGTCAGTTGGCACACCCCCTTCTCCAGGTATGACAGCTCGCTTAGCATCATTAAGAAATGATTTAGCTGTACTGGCTGCAGACGCGACATATATACCATCGGCCATAGGTAAATGTCATCTTTATGCCTTTTTTTAGAAAAAATTAACATCAGGTTGGTATTAACTTTTTCTTGTCTTCTTTTCAGGGGAAGACATCTACGGGGAGGGCAGTGTTGATGCGCCTTTTGGCTCTGTTTCAGCTCCTGCCGATGACATGGAGGTGCCCGACTTCGAAGAGGAAATATTTTTGGGTGCAGGCTCGCCTGAAACATTTTTGATATCTCGAGAGGAGGATGAGCCTGTCATTACGACTATACCTCCTTTGAGTATGCCAGCGACTTCGTCCGTTGTTGGCGCTTCTTCTTTTGTCGCACTATCTGTTGAGGCGACGACTGTGGCAACATCATCTGCAGTCATTCCTGGAGGGAGATTCGCCGATATTGTAGCCACTCCCAGTGTCCATTCGGATCTAGCCATGCTGACTGAGCAGTATACTAGTATTTTCTATACCACCTTAAAAACGCTGATATCAATGGTGCTGGAGAAGAATCTAGGCTTCGAGGCTCTGAGGAGGTCCTTCCAGTTTGCGATAGTGCCGATCAGAGACTTCAACGACACTGGGAGAGCTGATACACTGGAGCAGATAGTTAATGGTTTGGAACAACCCATTAACGATTATTTGCAACTATCTCGAGATAACATTGACGGTCTCGTTCAAGATAGGTATGACTCCTTAACTGTAGAGCTTGCTGGGCAATTAGAATCTCTGAACAAATCCGTTCAGGAACAGCAGCAGGAGATGGATCAAGAGCGTACCGAATTAGAGTATGTCATTCCTCAGCTGACTCAGTGCCAAGCCGAATATGAGGAGGAGATAGCGTCACGACCCGCACCCGGTTTAGGGGCACGAATGCGTGGGTACGTCCAGCCTACGCCGCAGCATCGGCGGTAGAACGCTGTCTAGGTCGAGTACTATCTAACAATCTCACGCTAGTATCCAACTCCATAAGGAGACTCGGATGATACTATAAATATCAACAACATACTCAATCACAACTACAGCACGATAGGAATTTGAAGAAGTAAAAGAAAACAACACAAGTCTAAAGACAACATAATCATACCTGCAATCATTAACTTCCAATCCCCAAGTGTCAGAACAAGTCCACTAAGGTCACAGTCTGGAAAAATATTTTCCAGTCAGGAAGGAGCAGAGTACATCTCTAAATAGCAGTTCTATATAAATGACATAAGCTATGTAGCAGTTCTAGATGGAAATATACCAGATGCATGTATAAGTACGAGAAATGTACAATGAGAGAAGTACTGGAAATACTGTAAGTAAATGCAGGAAAAGAAACAATATGTCCATGAGCAAGAGTTCTATGACTAAGTGTGTGAGTACTAGCTTTAATATGTGATCGGCTTGGGAACTTGATCAGGCTGGTTACATGTGATTAGCTATGGTTCATATAAAGTCAGGCTAACCGTTGGTTAGCTATGGTGCATGTAGAGATCAGGCTAATCACACGTAACAGCTATGGAGCATATAAATGGTCAGGCCGCACCCGACGTGAGATGTGGGGTGAGCTATGGTGCATATAAAGTTTGGTATGATCACATATCTACACTAAAGTACTCCCCAAACCCCCGACTGGTATAGTAGATCCAATCATGGTACGCTATGGCACAGGATTCCCTAGGAAGGTAGCAAATCTCCCCGGGAATTGGTGTCTGTACATGCACAAGATATCAAGGAAACAAGTCTCGTACAAGCTACACCATGAATAAGGAATAACATCTCATGACGAGATCCGTGTATACCAATCCGTGTAACCATCGTGTCAAGATCATGGATATTTACACTAGTTACAGTGAACATAGGAGATATCATAAATTAGAAACTAATCAGAGAATATACTCGCCTTGGGTCCTTAGCTGGTAATTATTGATGTCCTGTTCCAGAGTATCCCCTGGGTAAACCAACAGTCCTATAAACATATCACAAGCAAAACCACATTTGCATCAGATGCTACACTAACACATCACAAATACATGAACTCAGGGGCTCTGCCAGACGTGGCTCTGGTCAACTAGGGTCATCTAGTAGGGCTACGTATATAATACACATTACACTTATTATACTTACAATATTTATACATGCACCAATTTAATGTATTTACAATATATATATATATATATGCCCTTTCAATACATCTCTGATTTATACTAGTTGAACCATACGTATACTCATATATATGCAAAAACACTGTTTAAATGTACATATATTTTGTTAACATCATTTTAGAATATACTAATATTAATTTACCAATTCAAATTTATACTATATATATATGTACAGATGCCAATTAATTCATATATAAAAATACGTTTTATTACACTTATACTACATGAAATTATACCGATTAAATATATGTATCATTATACCAAAATATACATATATACATATATATATATACCAAAATAATTATATACATATACTAAAAATATATATACATATATACCAAATCAATTACATACACTGGAATGCGTATTTACGTATATAAATCGTTTCGAAATTATTTTGAACAATAATTTCAAATAAAAGTTTATTTATAAAAACTAGAATTTATGTAAAAGCCATCATATTTATATATCTCTAGTTATTTCAGTTACCAGTCCAAATAACCAATTTATCTTATTTTTTTTATTATTAAAACTATATTTTTAATTAATTATAAAAACCCCAAAATTATTATATGTTTGCATAATCAAAAACCCTTTTAAATATTACATAACTAAATTTACACATACTAAATAGCTAATTTCATACATTAAAACAATAAAACTAATTATGTTGTATTTACTAAACTAATTAATTAATATTTACTAACTGGTTAATAAATAAATTCCTGATTAATAACAAATTACTGTTTATTAATAATTAACTAATCTAATCATTAACTAAACTAAATTAATTATTCTTAATTGATCAATTACTTAGCCACTAATTTAATTAACTAACACTAAATTAATTAAATATTAATTATAACTAATTATATAAAATAAACTAATTATGTAAATTAATTAAACTAATTATGAATTAAAATTTATGAATTAAATTAAACTAATCATGAATTCCTAATTATATTAACTAATTATATATGATTAACTAATTACCTATACTAATCGTTAACCACAGAGCAAAAGAGGGAAAGGGAAGAAGAGGCTCACCCGAGGGTTCTTCCGTCGGCGCGGCGCGGGGTCTCGCCGGGCAGGGCGGCGGCGGCGTGGTGCTCGAGGCGGCAGCGACGTGGAGCTCGAGGCGGCAGCGGTGTGGAGCTCGAGGCGGCAGCGGCGTTCGAGGAGCGGCGGCGGAATTCGACGCGGCTCGACGCGGGGGTCTGAATCCACGGCGGTGGTCGGCGGCTTGACGAGGGCTCGGCTCGAGGGTGAGGTGGTCCGAGGCGGCTCCAGCGGTGGTGGCAGCGAAGCTCGGTCGACGGATCCCAGGCGGTTCAACCCAGGGCAGCGACAGGGCGGCGACGGCGGCTTCGTTCCAGCGGCGGCCACCGGCTTCAGCGGCGACGGCGGCTCGATCTAGGGTTAGGGTCGGTTCTGTGTGTCGGGGTCGTGTCCGGGGCTGGACACAGCGGTTTGGTGACTGTGGGGTGGGAGACGTGTCCGGGTGCATCGTGTCGGCGGGACACGATGGGTTCGTTGTACTGTGGCATGTCCGGATGTTGGACACGGGTGTTTGCTGTGGTGTGGGGGTTGTGTCCGGGTGTGTCGGACACGGAATCTGCTTGTAATATTGTAACCGAACCCAGAAAATGAATGGAGACTGTGGGACACCCGGGGTCGGACCCGAGGCCATCACGGCTGACACGGTGATGCTGGACACACGGACACGAGCACACAAGATTATGGTGATGGCTTGTTGGCTTGGGAATTGTGGAGGCTAGCTAATAATTAGGAGATTAGGGTTTCTTGGGAATGGTGAGAAGGAGAACTTAAATAGGGAGAAGGGTGTGGGATAAAGGGTTGCGGGTTGGCCCAATGATGAATGGCCCAGAATTAAATATAAAGGGCTTTTCATGTGGGAAGAATGGGGGCGTGAATGGGAGACAGAAAACGATAAATTAAATAGAAAAGAATTTAAGAAAAAATGTTTTTAAGAGGCTTTCGATTAGCTACTAATTAAACTCATTTTTCAAAATATTAGGAAGTATGTAATTCATTTATTTACTACCCCAATTAATTATAAAATTTATTATGAAGAAACACTAGTCTTTTAATTAATTTTATCAAATAACAAACTTTATGATTTCAAGCCAATAAACATTTGAAACTAGAGAATATATATATACATTATTATTTATTTATTTATTTTGTAATACATCGTCATTTAGGAAAAATGATTTTTATAAAGATTTTTAAATTACCTTCTAAAATCAAACATCGTTTCAAAATCAAAATAAAAAAAATTTCAAGGAGAATTATTTTATAAAACTTGATATTTTAAAATAAATTAAAATCTAATTATTTTGGAAATTGGAAATCGGAGGTTACAGATAGCGAGGGTCCGCAAATTGAAAGATGAGCTCGCTCAAGCAGAAGCGAAGACTCTCTCTTTGTCGGCAACCCGAGATGTGCTGAAGGATCGAATGGAGACTGCTCAGCAGAACCTGACACATATGGGTGTCATCCACGCAGGTTTTGTACGTGCTCGGTCCGAGCTATCTGCTTTGAACAATGATGCGGCAAGGTTGGAGCGGGCTCGCACCGACGTCTTGAACTCTAGGGATGAGAGAATGGTTGCTCTGGCGCGGCAGATTCGCGACTTAACTATTCCCCCCAAATAATGTACTTTTTGCTTTTTTATATATAATTTTGCTCTTTTTGGAAATAATAAAGAGACTTTATCTGACTTTGTGGATCCATCATTTTGGAATATAAATGACAGGCTAGGGTGAAAGTGATACCAGAGGTAATATGGACGTGATATCGCTTCGGCAAGCTTCAGCTGGACATATCTATTCAGAGATTATATGGACATGATAGAATATGATCCAACTAAAATTTTTACACAAAATACTATCAGAGATAATATGGACGTGATAGGTCTTGAAGTTCCAAATTAGTTAAACATATCTATTCTGAGGTTATATGGACATGATAGAATATAATCCAACTAGTTTTATTTTGGAAGTAGTATTGTCAGAATGAGATCTTCACCATACTCCATTTGAGCAAAGGAGGTTAAGCATAGTACCTCTTAAGGAATTTGCCGTTGATAGGAGCCATTAACAAGTCTCCATTAGGCTTGGCTAATCTGTAAGCGCCATTTGAGAACGTCGTCTCGATCACATAAGGGCCTTCCCATTTGGGTTAGAATTTACCCTTACTCTTGTGAGTAATAATCATTGGCCTTCTCACAGCTAAAACTAGCTCGCCAACTTTGAACACTCTTTCCTTTACTTTTGATTAAAAGCTTTGAAAATGCGTGCCTGGTAGAACGCGATGCGCTGTTGAGCTTGGAGGCATTTTTCATCTAATCCTTCTAGCTCTTGAAGCCTTAATAGGTTATTCTTTTCCCGTGTCAACTCTTTAGCCACTGCTATTCTGAGTGACGGAATTTGAATTTCGATAGGGAAAACTGCTTCGCTCCCATAAACCAGTGAGAATGGGGTACAACCCGTCGGTGCTCTTACCGTTGTGCGGTATGCCCAGAGACATTCTCCTAACTTCTCGTTCCAATCTCTTTTGTTCGAAGAGATGAACTTTTTCAAGAGTTTGATAATGGTTTTGTTGAAAGCTTTCGCCAAACCATTAGCAGCAGGATTGTATGCCGTAGAGGCCATTTGTATCCAATTTTTATCGCAAAATCGGTGGAACGCTTGGCTGATGAATTGAGGCCCGTTGTCATGAATTATCCTTCGGGGAATCCTAAAGCGATAAATGACATGATGCTTAATGAAGCTGATCACGTTAGATGTCTTCACCTCAGCGAGGGGAATTGCCTCTGCCTATTTGGAGAAATATTTCGTGATGGCTAATATGAACCGATGACCTCTGGAAGAAGACGGGTGAATAGGACCAATGATATACATACCCCATGCTTCGAAAGGCCAGGATGCCACTGTAGGGTGTAAATGTTCAGAAGGTTGATGTATAAAATCTGCATGAACCTGGCAGGCTTTGCATTGTCTTGCATATTTTATTGCATCTGTGATCATAGTAGGCCAGTAATAACCCATCCTCCTGATACGATCCTGTAGCTTAGGACCGGGTTGATGCGCTCCGCACACGCCGTTGTGAGCTTCACGGATAATTCGCTGTGCTTTATCACCAGAGAGACATCATAATAATAGTCCGTCATAAGTCCGACGATATAGACATTGTGAAGATGCATCGAAATAGAAGCGTAATGATCGTCTTTTGACGGATACTGCTTCTTTAGGGTCTTCCGGCAAGATTTTGTATACTACAAAATCTATAAAGGGACTTCTCCAGTCTCTCTTTGGAAGATCTGTGTTCACAACGTAGCTGCGTTCTATGTGAAAGTTATTTTTCATACAGAATAAATCTCTGTTAAGAAGGATCACCGAAATCTGCCTTCTTATAGGAATAGCTAAATCTGCAGCTAGACTGGCTAGGGCATCAGCTTCCAGATTCTGAGATCGAGGCACATGCTCTAGGAAGAACCCTTTGAAAGACATAGCTATTTTGATCGTTGCTTGGTGATAAGGGATGAGGTCTGGATTTCGGACTTCATATATTCCTCTGACTTGATTGACGATCAGCAGAGAATCACCGAAAGCTTCCAGGTATTCGACGTCTAATTCTTTAGTGACTTGGAGCCCGATTAGTAGGGCGTTATATTCTGCCACGTTATTAGAGCAGGGCTCGCTAAGAGAATATGCTTGATAGATGACGAGTTTATCAGGAGTAACCAGGACAATTCCTACTCTTGAAACCACATTTCCTCTGGGACCAGTCCTGGAGGCACCATCGAAGAATAGCTGCCATGTATCATCTTCCATTGCGGAATTATATTCTGCAACTTCGTCGGGAATGTCATCGTATAATCTGGAGGTTTTCGAAATCGGATGAGCAACTAGGAAATCAGCCAATGCTTGGCCTTTGATGGATTTCTGGGGGACGTATACCATATCATACGGTGTTAATAACATCGCCAAAGTCGCGAGTCGGGAATTAAGAACACTTGGCTTGTTCATCAATACCCAAAGAGGATTGATCCTGGAGATGATATGAATAGTCTGGCCTGCGACATAGTGTCGTGTTTTCTGAATGGCGAACATTAGGGCCAAATATTCTTTTTTTACTGGATTGTACCAGTGTTCAGCTCCGACCATCATCCTGCTTAAATAGTAGATAGCCTGTTCATGAACCTCATCGTTCTTCTGTGCGAGGAGATCTCCCAGAGAATGATCCATTGCTCGAACATACAGCAAGAATGGTCTTCCTATGACGGGAGGCACCAGAACTGGAGGATTAGTGAGGTAGCGTTTGATGTTATTAAACGCTTGCTGACAGGCTTCGTCCTATACAAAGGATACACCTTTCTTCATGAGACGAGAAAAAAGCTGACACCTCCCAGAGAGGTTGGATATGAATCTCCGGATATAAGCCAGACGACCTTGAAATCCCCTGAGTTCTCTCAGATTGCGGGGTGGTCGCATTTCTAAAATGGCCTTGACTTTATCAGGATCCACTTGAATGCCTTTAGCGGTAATGACAAATCCCAGAAATTTGCCACTGGATACCCCCAGAAAGGACTTTGTAGGATTCATTTTGAGTTGATGTTGGCGCATCAACTCGAACACTGTCTTCAGGTCTTGGATGTGATTATCCTTGTGGCAACTTTTGACAGCTATATCGTCTATGTAATATTCTACTGTTTTGCGTAAATGCATGTGGAATATGTTACTCATAGCTCGTTGGTATGCAGCCCCGACATTCTTCAATCCGAAGGGCATGACCGTATAGCAATATACCCCTAATGGTGTCCGGAAGGCAGTATGCTTCTCGTCTTCAGGATGCATCTTGATTTGATTATATCCTGAAAATCCGTCCATGAAGGACATGCGTTCAAAACCGCATGTATTATCGATCATGACGTCTGTAATGGGAAGAGAAAACTCATCCTTGGGGCAGGCTGTGTTCAGATCTCGGTAATCGATACAGACACATAATTTCCTATTTTTCTTCATGACCGGGACAACATTGGCGACCCAGTCGGGATGTTGTTCTTCCCGGATGAAGCCGCGGGCTATCAACTTCTTGATTTTAGCTTCAATGGCGTCTATCATATCTGGGCGAAACCGGCGTTGGTGCTGCTTTACAGGCTTCGAATTGGGTAATATATTGAGCTTATGAGTAGCCACCTTTGGATCAAGACCTGGCATATCCTCATAATTCTACGCAAAGACGTCGATATATTCTCTTATCGGCTGGATCATTTCTTCCCTTTCTTCTGCGGAAAGATTGTTACTGATAAATATCAGTTTTGGCAAAAGTTCATCCCTAACGTCAATTTGGATAACTTTATCTTCAGTGGGAGGTTCTCTCTTCTCGAACCGGAGTTCCCACTATGTATCCATTTGCTGAGCCCAAGAGTCATTCTCAAATGGTTCAGATTCTTGTTCGTCTGCTTCGAGAGAATCTGTCAATACCATATTTACTGATAATGCTCATTCGAGATCATCATATGATGAGCCGGAGGACGGTGAGCCATCTTGAGAAGAGGCAAAGATATCCTTATTTGACTCAGAAGTTGCAAGGGAGGTGGTATACCCTAACCCAAAACGAGTTCGTTGACAGTAGGGATCACCGTGCAATGACATTCGTCTGCCTTTCCCGTAGTTGAGGCCTGGTTCCAGCTTTAAGTCATAACCCATACTTTGCATAATCTTTAAAGCTTGCGGGCTATATCTGTGAACCTATATTTTACCAGCATCGTCATCGGAAGAATCTTCTTGTACAGTCGGTTCATTGTGCATGCGACCGAAGACTATTGAACGCTGACCGCTGCGAGTAGGCGGAACAATGAAGATAGAATCCTCATATGGTCCATACGTCGTGATGACATTAGATGATGACACTACTTTCCACACATACGGATGATAGGAATCTATAGCTTTCAAGAATCTTTGTGCTATAGGTTCTATATCGTTATGAGGAGAGGATTCCTGATCAGAAATTTAAGCGTCAATGTACTGGAAAAGAGGATCTTTATTATCATCAGAAACCACATTCCTGGTTGTATTTATATCAATTGGCTGCTTGCTGCGCCGAAGGTTGATGACCAAGGGTAGAGGCTTCTAGTTCAAAGTGATCACTAGAGGATCACCTCTGTTTCCTGACTTGGTTTTGTTCAGGTGGATAGCCAGAGGTTCCATGACTTTCGGACGAGTAGTTTGCCCTTTCACCTTGATTGACAGAGGTTGCTTGGCAGAGGGTTCTTTGGCTCCCGGTGGGATTCATTTTCTGTCTCGCCTGACACCTCCTCCATGTAGTCTTGAGTGTACAACATGGCATCAGAGTAGTAGGATTCTACTCCTTTAAATGGGTTAAGGTCAGCAAACTCCATTTGTACTGTTCTTTGGGCATCTACATATTTAAAGCATTGATGTAGAGTCGAAGGAACGATGTTGTGGTCATGGATCCATGGTCTGCCCAGCAGAATATTGTAGGACACCTCTGAATCAATGACATAGCATGTAGCCACTGATCTGAGGTCGCCAATCTGGATCCTCAGGCGAATTTTTCCCAATGGCTTACTTTTCCTGGCGTTGAAACCCACGATTGCAGTGGTAGTGTAAGCCAATTCGCTGGTAGGAATCCTCAGCGGTCTGAGCAGACTATGAAGAATGATGCTGATCGATGATCCCGGATCTATGTGAATCCGGTCAACCTCCATAGAACCGACATATCCGGTGTAATAGAGGGGTATGTCATGCTTGTTGTGTTTCAACAGCATATCATCTTGAGTGAAAGTGATATTCGGGACCACCTCCATCACACTATGGCATTGAGGACATGCCACGGGTTCTTCGTCAGAGGACTTGAGTTGGGTCAAGTATGCATTCACCTGCATTAATACTTCACTCAGGGCTTGACGAGTGTCTTTAGAGAGCCTGAGTAATTCAAAAATGGACAATCTGGCTGGTGTATGAGCCAACTGGGCCAGGATGTCGAAGTTATACGGCTTATCTAAACCTTTGCTTTGAATATTCTTCAAAGGTTTATTGAAGCGCACTTCCTTTTTATTTCCCTTGTCTGTCGAAGTTGGTCTCGAAGGACCGGCCTCTGGTATGACAGGTTCCGGTTCTGAAGGTTTGGCAGCTGGAGCGTCTGCCGATGCTTCTTCCTGACTTCCTCCATAGTCCTTGAGATAGGCTTTCCCTGAACGGGTTCCAGTAGCCAAAACCTCTTCTTCTGATGTCGAAGATACCGCAACCATATGACATGGTTTATGTTTCGAGGTCTTCTTACACTTAGCCTTAGCAGCTTGAGTCTCTTCCTCGATCTCTGACACCAGATCTGGATGAACCCACATAATCTCGCCTCGCTGGGTAGTTAGGGGTACCAGGTCATGATTTTGACCCCTGGCTGGAGGGAGATTAACGATGTTCATCGTTGTCCGAGAAATAGGTACAATACCATCCGGAACTTCTTGGGGAGGCAGATTGCCAAATTATAGAGGGATCATGTTGGCTGTGACCGTCTTCTCGCTGTTGCGCAGAGTGATGGCCTTAGCATCGATCAGCTCCTGGATCTTCCTCTTCAGTACATAACACGCCTTTGTGGGGTGATGTATGTACCTATGGAAAATGCAGTACTTGGGGTTATTGATACTGCTGACTTTATTAGGCCGCTTTACCTCAGGGAGGGTAATCTTGTCGCTTTTGACGAGACACTCGAATATGCTTGGAGTATCGTCGTCGTCGAAAGAGTACACTTTGATGGGCCTGGAAGTCCCAGATTTCGTCTGTGTGGTTGCCGCAGTCTTTTGCCTGGACGTATTGATCGCCAGAGCTTCTTTTCCTTTGGAACCACGGGGATGGTCGCTGTTGGAAGATAACCTCTTGCCTTTATCAGAGGTAGATATCATAATTCTATTATCACGCGCCTTCCGACTGTTGTCTTCAGCGGCTATCGCTGAGATGATGAACGAGGGCCAATCATGGAACTGATATAGACCTGTGAACACCGAGATCACTGGAAGAAGGTTCTTCCTGTAAATGTCCACCAATGCTGAGTCTGGAACTCCCAGAGGCATTTGCAAAGTGGCTTGACAAAAATGTTCGATGAAAGTGCGAACGTTCTCTTTTTCCTTCTGCTTTACTTCGATGAGAGAGGACATAGACATGTCCATCCCTCCTTCGTAGAATCGCGCGAAGAACAAAGTCTTGAAATCTTCAAAGGAAGTAATACAGTTATCCGCAAGACTACGGTACCACTGATAAGCCACTCCTGAGAGACAGCCTTTGAATACTCGAGTGATAAGGGCGTCATTCCCTTGTAATAACACCATCATCATACTGAAGTAGTTCATGTACTGGCTCGGTGATATTTTTCCCTCAAATAAAGCCATAGTCTGTGGTTTATATTTTGGAGGAAAAGAGACTTCATCCCAAATAGTGGGGTAAGGCTGGTTGATTCCCAATTTCTTGAGTTGATCTTTGTGTTTCAAGGCATCAAATTGGGCTTTCAACTCCCGTACTGCCTACATTGGATCTTCAGCCGGTAGTGGGACCACGGAGTGATGAGGGATCGGTTGTACTGCAACTCCAATAGTAGGCAGCACATTCTTCGAGTTAGGAAGTGGGGGAGCTGCTGACTCTTGATCTAGAGCAGGCTCCTGATTCGTGTTGGATGGTGGTAAGTCCACCCCCCACACGTATCTGAGTCTGAGGAACCGATACTTGAGCTATAGCAGCTGTGTGTTGAGTCAGCATCATCTGGTGCATATTCTCCATCATGGATTGTATCTCTTTTAGAGATGTCTCCAACACAACGATGCGTTGCTCGGTACTTCCTGACGAGGAAGCTTTTTCGTGTTCATCTTCAATGGCATAGACTCCCATTTCTCTGGATGTCATTGAAGGGCTAGTATAGGTCTCTGTAGAGAATGACTTTATACTTTCAGCATCTGATTCAGGAAACTGGCGACCCCCAGTGTCGGAATCAGAAGAATACGAAGCCGGTTGTCGTGACCTCGAACGGGTGTTTCGGAAGACCCCAGCTTCAATGTTCTTAAGGAGTTTATTAAATCTTCTTTGGCTTGGAGTTCTAGAGGGATGACGTCTTGAATTCGACCTTCCTCTAGGAACATGTGAAGCCAAGTTCACTGATGCATGTGCGGGCTTTTCTTCCTGGAAAGACAGAAAGTAGTTCAACCGGTCGAAAACCGACCATTTTGCTTCAGAACAGCAATAATTAACTACAATCCTATAACTATTACAATAGTGCTCCCTAGGAGGCATAATAGACATGATAGAAGATCCCCTATCTTTGCATTTTTGGATCAAATATTGTCACGACCCGCACCCGAAAATCGGACATGAGTCGTGGGTATGTCCAGCCTACGCCGCAGAATCGGCGGTAGAACGCTGTAAAGGTCCGTTCTAGGTCAACAATCTATCTATATATCTCATAAAAAAATCTGACAATATCCTCTCCAAAAGGAGGGCAACCACGCAATATAAATATGAATAATCCTCTCCAAAAGGAGGGCAACCACGCAATATATATAAGCTCTCAATCACAATAACTAGGGGAAGAATAAAAGCACGATATGATATGAACAAAGAAACAGAACCAAAGAGAGCAAGACAATATCCAAAATACAGTCCAAGTCTATAATAGTCTACAACATCTCACAGCATCAAAAGAATAAGTACAATCATCCAAAATAACAACTGGAAACAACCCAGGAAACCCACCTAGCTAACTAGGGTGCTAACGGCGTCTCCTCGGCGCACTTCTCGATCTCGGGGTCACATCACTCGTTAACACCCGGCCCGTAGAATGTCGGGCAATAATCCTCAGGATCCTCTAGAAAAAATATGCCCAGTCAGGACTGGAGCGAAGTACATAACTCTGAAAGCAACTCCAAATACATGGTAAGGTGTATATGACGAGCAATAGAAAAGTATACAAGATGCACAAGAAATAAATACATATTGGAGCAGAATAAGTAGCTGCAAAGTAAACTGGAGAACAATACAAGTAGAGAAGTAACTGCAGGTGAGAAAACATGAATACTAGCTAAGTGCCTTGAGCACAAGTTCGTTATGTGATCGGCTTAGGTTACACATGAAAAATACTACGATAACTCTGTTATGCGTGAGTTGCATAACCGACATACACATGAATACGGTTTGGCTTTGATCACATAACCAACTCCTACTCCCCTCCCCCACTAATACTCTTGGATCCAACCACAACACGCTATGTACATGATAGTAGCTCGCGCACACGAAGGCGAGAGCATAAGAAGCACATGATAGCACATGAGATTCAATACCCGAAGCACATGATAAAATACACGTGATAGAGTACCCGCTGAACACGGTAAGGGGGATAGCATCTCATGACGGGATCCACTAGTACCAGCTCGTGTAATAATGTGTCAGAATCAAGTATTACAGTTCTAGAACAGGTAATATAAACGCTATCATAAAATAGAAACTATCAGAGGTAGGTACTCGCCTGATGTCCTGAGCAACTGATGAGGATCGAGATCCGGACCGGTATCGCTAGAACCTATTATGAAAAGAAAGAATTAAATAGGGTTCTATGGAGTTAAACTGATATAAAATAATTTAAAATAGGCTTTTAGGGATATTCTAGGTCGAACGGGTCGAACGGGTGAAATTCGGGTCAAAAAGTCAACCTGGGGTCCAAAAAGTCAACTCTAGGTCAAAACTAGGTCAAACGTTGACTTTTATGGTCAACGAGGACAATTATGGTCAAAGCTAGGTCAAACTAGGGTGCCCCTGAAATTCTAGGTCAAACCGAGCTCAATAAGCTAGTAATCTCTCAAACTCGCCTCCTCGAGATACCAGGATACCCTCGGTATCCGATACCTCGCCCTAGGCCACGCACCCCGCCTAAACCCGCTAAAACCTATGCTAGCACGCGTAATTATATATACATAAGCATATAAAAATCACTCCAATACTATTCCTAGGCTATTGCTCAAAAACCCCGCTCGAAACTTAATACCTTGGTGAGATACCTTGATATCTCAAGGTATTAGGATACTCTCCAATACCCCTCTAACTACCCCTCTAGTTAGCTATCTAGGTATATAGATATATTCCTAGTTATTAATCTAGGCTAAAAAATATATATATATCATATATTATACATATCTAAGTATCTATGTATATACCTATTCACACATACACACAAATATCCCTATATATATACCCAACTCATAAATATATATATATATATATATATATATATATATATATATATATATATATATATATATATATATATAGTATCTATACATATATATAACTATATGTATATAGATATCTATACAATTAGATAGATATATATCTAATACCTAGCTATCTATCTATCTATTCTCTCTCACACTCGCTCGCTACTAGCCGCTACTGCGAATGCTGCTGCTGCTGCTCTTGCTTGTACTGCTGCTGCTGCTCTGCTTTAATGTTGCTGCCTTTACTGCTGCTGCTGCTAGCTTTTACTGCTGCTGCTGCTAGCTGTGCAGCTGCTGCTGCTGCATTGTCCTGCTGCTGCTGCTGCTATATTGCTGCTGAGCTGCTGCTGCTTGCTGCTGCTGTGCAGCACAGCCTCCCCCCTGCACACACAGCCCCACACACACACGAGCACGCACACACATAAACACAGACACACACACACACACACACACACACACACACATATATATATATATATATATATATATATATATATATATATATATATATATATATATATATATATATATATATATATATATATATATATATATATATATATATATATATACACACACTCTAACATATAAATACACACACACTCTAACATATATATTAACACACACACCTACACACTCACAAACACTTATGTATATAAATACACACACACACAAATAAATATATATATGCACATAGCTATATATATATATATATATATATAAACACACCTATTTATATATATATATATACGCACACACACACACACAGAGATATATATACATATACACACATTCTCAAATATATATATACACATACACATTGATATATATATATATATATATATATATATATATATATATATATATATATATATATATATATATATACATATACACACACATGCACACTTATACATATATATATATATATATATATATAAATATATACACACTCACACTAATATACATACACAAGCACAAATATATAAATAAACACATATATATAGACATACAAACACATATTCATATATATAGACACACACATAAATATATATATATATAGACACATAAACACAAACACAACACTACACACAACCACGCACACAACACTCTCCAACGCACGCCCAACGGCCCCGACACGCACAAACACCTATATATATACAAAATATAACCCAAGAACTCTAGCACACACTTCCCGATGCTAACCCAACGTGCACACAAGCCCGAAACTAGGAAACCAAGTCGAAATGGTCGTTCGGTCATTTCGACGAACACGCGGTGTGCGGTTCGGAAAACCTCCTGAAAGGCACACCAAACCAACTCGGAATCGGCCTAAAATTTACCTACGGGTTCTAAACAATGCCTAGATCCTAGAAAAAAAAATTCTACCGCGTCGATTCTAGGTCCGTGGCAAAAACGCGCACGCACTTAGAATCGACGACGACAAAAACCCCAAAAATGCCCGAAATGCCCGTTTTTTCGTGACACGACTTTCCGTGTCCGAACGGAGACACGCACTTACCCTTAAGACACCCGACAACGTCTACCTAGGTCCATCTAAGCTAGGGCATCACCCAAAATTGGGCCAAATTCGGATTCCACCCAAATTGACACAAAACCTAGTGTCAAAGTCTCCAAACTCAACCAAACTAGTTCCAACTTCCTCCCACGGGCAGCCTTAGGGTCTAGGAAGGTTCTAAACCACTAATTACACTACATAAAAGTAATTAGCAAGGGTAAAGTTAGGGTTTACCTCTTGGAAGTTGGAATCCCAAGGCCAAAGTCTCCAACCCACTTGAATCACCTCCCTCAAGCTCCAAGCCTCCAAATCTAGCCTCCACACTAAGTCTAGGCTCTAAACACCTAGGTTGGGGAAAAAGTAAGGTAGGGTTCACATAAAGAAGAAGGAATGGAAGAAGGAAGGAAGAAAAATGGAGAGAACTTACTTGGAAGAAGGAAGGAAGAAGAAAGGAGTGGAGAAGAAGAAGTGAAGAAGAAGGAATGGGGGCTAGGGCTGCTGTGTGCACGGGTAGGGGGCTGTGGGAAGGCCGGCCACACCTAAATAAGGGGTCACATAAAGTCCAAAAGTCCAAAATGCCCTCCTCTCACTTGGTTTTGGGTTTCGGGTTCCAAAAGCACTCAAACTAACTCCAAATCTCTCCAACTAACCCACTAAAAATATAATAAATATTCTAAACCCAAAAATAGGTCTCACAAGGGTGTGGGTTGGGTCGAACATAGGTCCACTAGGGTCTGACATGGGTCCAGGCTAGCCAAAACCCTAAAACAATTAATTAAAAATAATACAATCACTAAATAAATATAAATAATTAAATACAATACATAATTTATCAAATAAAAAAACTATATTTTCTAGAATTGGGTAGTGACAAGCCTACCCTCCTAAAATAATTTTGTCCTCAAAACTAAAAGACGAAACTAGGACAGGAATGCAAGGAAAGAACCATACCTCAGGGCTCGAAGAGATAAGGATATCGCTCGCGCATTTCATCATCTCTCTCCCAGGTCGACTCACCTGGAGAGTGATGTCTCCATGCGACGCGAACCAAGGGAATAGTCTGGTTCCTCAATACCTTCTCTTGCCGGTCCAGAATCTCCACCGGCTGCTCTAGATAACTAAGAGTATGGCCCACCACGATCTCCGAGTGATCCAATACGTGACTGGGATCCGCCACGTACCGTCTCAACTGCGACACGTGGAACACATCATGAACTCCCTCCAGCGTAGGCGGCAACTCAAGCCTATACGCCATGGCGCCAACCCTCTCAAGGATACGGAAGGGTCCGACGAAACGTGGGCTAAGCTTCCCGCCTCCACCGAAGCGAATAGTGTCCTGCGTCGGAGAAATCCTCAGGAACACCAGATCTCCAACCTAGCACAAATAAGGTCTCTACACTTAGTCTAAAACAAGCAATCACAAGCAACACAAGAATAAAATCTAGATTCTAAGCTATACCTCGAACTCCAAAGGTCTCCGGTGGCTATCGGCCCAATGCCGCTGCCTGTCCTGCGCCACCCGAAGTCTATCTCTAATGAGCTTGACCTTCTCCGCTGCATCAACCACCATCTCTGGGCCAAGCAAAGCTCTCTCGCCTACATCATCCCATGATAACAGAGTGCGACACCTCCGTCCATACAACGCCTCGAATGGTGACATCTCGATACTGGCTTAGTAGCTATTGTTGTAAGCAAACTCTACCAAGTGCAAGTGATCCTCCTAAGAGCCTCTGAAATCCAAAACACAAGTGCGAAGCATGTCCTCAAGTGTCTGAATGGTCCTCTCTGACTGACCATCTGTCTGTGGGTGATATGCACTACTAAACTTGAGCTGGGTGCCCAAGCTAGCCTGTAGACTCCTCCAGAAATGCGAAGTAAAGTGACTGTCCCGATCTGATACTATGCTCACAGGGACTCCTTGCAGTCTGACTATCTGGCGCACATACATCTCTGCTAGTCTCTCTGTAGACGTACCCACTTTGAATGGTAGAAAGTGGGCCGATTTGGTCAACCTATCCACGATGACCCAGAAACAAAATCCATGGTCACATGCTCCCATTTCTACTCCGGAATAGGTAATGGCTGGAGCAAACCTCCTGGCCTCTGCCTCTCCGCCTTCACCTGCTGGCACACTAAGCATCGTGATACGAAGCGCGCTACCTCCCGCTTCATCATGTACCACCATACATGCTCTCTCAGATCTCTATACATCATGTTGGCACCTGGATGCATAGAGTACTGGGATCGATGCGCCTCCTGAAGAACCTCCTCGTGCAATGACCCACTAGGCACACACAACCTGGTACCGTGCCGCAAAGAACCATTATCAGCAATGGTGAAGTCATCTGATAATCCAATCTGAACCTGCATCCTGATGCTCCTCAGGGACTCGTCCTCAAACTGTGTAGCCCTGATCCGGTCTACCAAATCTGACTGAATCTGTAGTCCCCACATCTGCATCTCAACTCCAGGCACTATCACCTCAATGCCCAAGCTCTCTAGATCTGCCAGAAGATAACGATCTGTAGTCAGGCACATAGCTACCGGATACTGCTCAACGCATCCGCAACTACGTTCGCCTTCCCTGGATGGTACTGTAACAATATGTCGAAGTCTTTCATCAGCTCCAACCATCTCCTCTGCCTCATGTTCAGCTTTTTTTGGGTAAACACATACTTCAAGCTCTTGTGATCTGTGAAGATCTCCACACGCTCTCCGTATAAATAGTGTTTCTACAACTTCAGAGCAAAGATGACCGCTACCAACTCCAAATCGTGGGTAGGGTAGTTCTTCTCATGAGGACGTAATTGTCTAGAAGCATAGGCAATCACCCTCCCGTTCTGCTGTAACACACAACCCAGTCCCTTCCCCGATGTATCACTATAGATAGTGAATCCTCCAGGACCTGATGGCAACGTCAACACTGGAGCTGTCGTCAACCTCCTCTTCAGCTCATCAAAGGCGATCTGGCACTCCTCTGACCAAACAAACTCCACGTCCTTCCGGGTCAGCCTAGACAATGGCTCTGCAATCCGAGAAAAGTCCTAAACAAATCTCCTGTAGTAACCTGCCAGTCCCAGGAAACTCCTGACCTCGGCTACTGAACTCGGAGCACTCATGCCTCAACCGCCATGATCTTTCTCGGATCTACCGAGATACCCTCTCCAGTCACCACATGACCAAGGAATTCAACCTTGTCAAGGAAGAACTCGCACTTCGAAAGCTTTTCATAAAGCTTCTCCTTCCGGAGAGTCTCCAGCACTATCATCATATGCTCCTCATGATCCTCTGGGGTCTTCGAATACACCAAGATATCATCTATAAACACCACCACAAACCTGTCAAGATGCTGATGGAACACCTTGTTCATCAGATTCATGAATACTGCCGGGGCATTAGTCAACCCAAACGGCATCACTATGAACTCATACTGTCCATATCTGGTCCGAAAAGCGGTCTTCTAAATATCCTCCTTCCTGACCTTCACCTGGTGGTAGCCTGTCCTCAGATCAATCCTGGAAAACACCCTCGCTCCGCTCAACTGGTCAAAAAGATCATCGATACGCGACAGCGAATACTTATTCTTGATTGTGAGATTGTTCAGAGCCCTATAGTCGATACACATCCGTATCGACCCATCCTTCTTCGGCACAAAAAGTACCGGAGCACCCCATGGAGAAGAACTAGATCTGATAAATCCCTTGTCCTGAAGTTCATCCACCTGCTTCTTCAACTCTATCAGCTTACTGTTGCTGACTCTATAGACGTACTGGGATATCGGCTCCGCGCCTGGCACCAAGTCTATAGAGAACTCCATATCCCTGTCCGGAGGTAACCCTGGCAACTCCTCCGGAAAGACATCCATGTATTCCTCTATCAGTGGATGTAGCAACCTCGGCTCTAGCACCAGGGCTTCGCAGAAGACTCCCTAGCTCTGCTCCGCTGCTCCTCTGGCAAACTGAAACTCTGGCTCACCCGACGGACTAAACAACACTCTGCCTCCACGATAATCTATACTAGCACAATGCATACTCAACCAATCCATCCCGAGTACAATGTCGTAGCTCGGAAGTGGCATTAAGAGTAGGCACACACTCAACTCCCGGCCTACCAAGGTAACTCTCCGGTCTCTGCAGACATCACTGACTAGGATGATACCACCCCCGGTCGTAATCTTGCAGAGTCTAGCTAAAGGTTCAGCAACAAGATGGTGTCTAACAGCAAAAGATACAGACACAAAACTATGGGAAGCACCGAATTCAAATAAAGCAAGTGTTGGAATGGAATCAAGAAGAACACAGATCAAAAGAAGTCAATACAGTGCAAGATATGATATCATCAATGAAGGACAGTAATATTGCAAAAGAAAACAATTTCAGGAAAAATTAAAGATAGCAAGAGAAAGCAGGAAGGGTCCTAGTTTTGATTGAGCACACTCCCTCTCAGCCTATATCCTATTGCAGGTAAACCTAAAAACTAGACCTGTATGGGCCACCACCAAAAATGTGTCACGACCCGCACCCAAAAATCGGGCATGAGTCATGGGTACGTCCAGCCTATGCCGCAGAATCGGCGGTAGAATGCTGTAAAGGTCCGTTCTAGGTCAACAATCTATCTATATATCTCACAAAAAAATCTGACAATATCCTCTCCAAAAGGAGGGCAACCACGCAATATATATAAGCTCTCAATCACAATAACTAGGAAAGAATAAAAGTACGATATGATATGAACAAAGAAACAGAACCAAAGAGAGCAAGACAATATCCAAAATACAGTCCAAGTCTATAATAGTCTACAATATCTCACAGCATCAAAAGAATAAGTACAATCATCCAAAATAACAACTGGGAACAACCCAGAAAACCCACTTAGCTAACTAGGGTGCTAACAGTGTCTCCTCGACGCACTCCTCGATCTCGGGGTCACAGCACTCGTCAACACCAGGCCCGTAGAACGTCGGGCAATAATCCTCAGGATCCTCTGGAAAAAATATGCCCAGTTAGGACTGGAGCGAAGTACATAAATCTGAAAGTAACTCCAAATACATGGTAAGGTGTATATGACGAGCAATAAAAAAGTATACAAGATACATAAGAAATAAATACATGCTGGAGCAGAATAAGTAGCTGCAAAGTAAACTGGAGAACAATACAAGTAGAGAAGTAACTGCAGGTGAGAAAATATGAATACCAGCTAAGTGCCTTGAGCACAAGTTCGTTATGTGATCGGCTTAGGTTACACATAAAAAATACTACGATAACTCCGTTATGCGTGAGTTGCATAACCGACATACACATGAATACTGTTTAGCTTTGATCACATAACCAACTCCTACTCCCCTCCCCTACTAATACTCTTGGATCCAACTACAACACGCTACGTACATGATAATAGCTCGTGCATACGAAGGTGAGAGCACAAGAAGCACATGATAGCACATGAGAATCAATATCCGAAGCACATGATGAAATACACGTGATAGAGTACCCGCTGAACACGGTAAGGGGGATAGCATCTCATGACGGGATCCACTAGTACCAGCTCGTGTAACAATATATTAGAATCAAGTATTACAGTTCTAGAACAGGTGATATAAACGCTATAATGAAATGAAAACTATCAGAGGTAGGTACTCGCCTAATGTCCTGAGCAACTGATGAGGATAGAGATCCGGACCGGTGTCGCTAGAACCTATTGCGAAAAGCAAGAATTAAACAGGGTTCTATGGAGTTAAACTGATATAAAATAATTAAAAACAGGCTTCTAGGGATATTGTAGGTCGAACGGGTCAAACCGATGAAATTCGGGTCAAAAAGTCAACCTGGGTCCAAAAAGTCAACTCTAGGTCAAAATTAGGTCAAATATTGACTTTTACGGTCAACGAGGACAATTATGGTCAAAGCTAGGTCA
This sequence comes from Iris macrosiphon, assembly GCA_036927795.1. Lineage (NCBI taxonomy): Eukaryota > Viridiplantae > Streptophyta > Magnoliopsida > Asparagales > Iridaceae > Iris > Iris macrosiphon. The sequence continues at coordinate 218,726,394 of JAYESA010000004.1, forward strand.
AACTAGGGTGCCCCTGAAATTCTAGGTCAAACCGAGCTCATTAAGCTAGTAAACTCTCAAACTCGCCTCCTTGTGATACTAGGATACCCTCGGTATCCGATACCTCGCCCTAGGCCACGCACCCCGCCTAAACCCGCTAAAATCTATGCTAGCATGCATAATTATATATACATAAGCATATAAAAATTACTCTAATACTATTCCTAGGCTATTGCTCAAAAATCCCGCTCAAAACTCAATACCTTGGTGAGATACCTTGATATCTCAAGGTATTGGATACTCTCCAATACCCCTCTAACTACCCCTCTAGTTAGCTATCTAGGTATATAGATATATTCCTAGTTATTAATCTAGGCTAGAAAATATATATCTATCATATATTATACATATCTAAGTATCTATGTATATACCTATTCACACATACACACAAATACCCCTATATATATATACCCAACTCATATATATATATATATATATATATATATATATATATATATATATATATATATATATATATATATATAGATATCTATACACTTAGATAGATATATATCTAATACCTAGCTATCTATCTATCTATTCTCTCTCACACTCGCTCGCTACTAGCCGCTACTGCGAATGCTGCTGCTGCTGCTCTTACTTGTACTGCTGCTGCTGCTCTGCTTTAATGCTGCTGCTGCTGCTGCCTTTACTGCTGCTGCTGCTAGCTTTTACTGCAGCTGCTGCTAGCTGTGCAGCTGCTGCAGTGCATTTATGCTGCTGCTGCTGCATTGTCCTGCTGCTGCTGCTACATTGCTGCTGAGCTGCTGCTGTGCAGCACAGCCTCCCCCCTGCACACACAGCCCCACACACACACGAGCACGCACACACATAAACACAGACACACACACACACACACACACACACACACACACATATATATATATATATATATATATATATATATATATATATATATATATATATATATATATATATATATATATATATATACACACACTCTAACATATATATTAACACACACACCTACACACTCATAAACACTTATGTATATAAATACACACACACACAAATAAATATATATGCACATAGCTATATATATATATATAAACACACCTATTTATATATATATACGCACACACACACACTCAAATATATATATACACATACACATTGATATATATATATACATATACACACACACGCACACTTATACATATACATATATATATAAATATATACACACTCACACTAATATACATACACAAGCACAAATATATAAATACACACATATATATAGACATACAAACACATATACATATATATAGACACACACATAAATATATATATATATAGACACATAAACACAAACATAATACTACACACAACCACGCACACAATACTCTCCAACACACGCCCAACGGCCCCGACACGCACAAACACCTATATATATACAAAATATAACCCGAGAACTCTAGCACACACTACCCGATGCTAACCCAACGCGCGCACAAGCCCGAAACTAGGAAACCAAGTCGAAATGGCCGTTCGGTCATTTCGACGAACACGCGGTGTACGGTTCGGATAACCTCCTGAAACGCACACTAAACCAACTCGAAATTGGCCCAAAATTTACCCACGGATTCTAAATGATGCCTAGATCCTAGAAAAAAATTCTACCGCGTCGATTCTAGGTCCGTGGCAAAAACGCGCACGCACTTAGAATCGGCGACGACGAAAATCCCGAAAATGCCTGAAACGCCCATTTCTCTGCGACACGACTTCCCATGTCCGAACAGAGACACGCACTCACCCTCAAGACACCCAACAACGTCTAACTAGGTCCGTCTAACCTAGGGTATCACCCAAAATTGGGCCAAATTCGGATTTTACCCGAAATTGACACAAAACCTAGTGTCAAAGTCTCCAAACTCAACCAAACTAGTTCCAACTTCCTCCCACGGGCAGCCTTAGGGTCTAGGAAGGTTCTAAACTACTAATTATACTACATAAAAGTAATTAGCAAGGGAAAAGTTAGGGTTTACCTCTTGGGAGTTGGAATCCCAAGGCCAAAGTCTCCAACCCACTTAAAATCACCTCCCTCAAGCTCCAAGCCTCCAAATCTATCCTCCACACTAAGTCTAGGCTCTAAACACCTAGGTTGGGGAAAAAGTAAGGTAGGGTTCACATAAAGAAGAAGGAATGGAAGAAGGAAGGAAGAAAAATGGAGAGAGCATACTTGGAATAAGGAAGGAAGAAGAAAGAAGGAGTGGAGAAGAAGAAGAAGAAGTGAAGAAGAAGGAATGGGGACTGGGGCTGCTGTGTGCACGGGTAGGGGGCTGTGGGAAGGCCGGCCACATCTAAATAAGGGGTCACATAAAGTCGAAAAGTCCAAAATGCCCTCCTCTCACTTGGTTTTGGGTTTCGGATTCCAAAAGCACTCAAACTAACTCCAAATCTCTCCAATTAATCCACTAAAAATATAATAAATATTCTAAACCCAAAAATAGGTCTCACAAGGGTGTAGGTTGGGTCGGACATAGGTCCATTAGGGTCTGACATGGGTCCAGGCTAACCAAAATCCTAAAATAATCAATTAAAAATAATAGAATCACTAAATAAATATAAATATAAATAATTAAATACAATACACAATTTATCAAATAAAAAAAACTCCTATTTTCTAGAATTGGGTAGTGGCAGATATTCACGCAAGTCAGGAGGATTTACAGAAGAAGAAGAAGAAGGCTTATTCCTTTTGTTTACATCAGTTGGCATGCGGATATTGGGAACCATAACTTTTCCCCTGCCACCCGTATACAATAGGTTAGCCATCTGAGTAGCAGATAATCCCCGAGGAGTGTGTCTTTCCATAAATTGGGCTTTCTTTACGCTGAGGGGTTTAACCTGGCATAATTTGGAGCTCTGCTCAGGCTGGCGTAACTCCGAAGAAGCCTTTAATCGGCCATCCGCTTCTCGCGTAATCTTGAGAGCGGGCAGATTTTTCTCTTGCTGGCGCAAAGGCTGAGAAGTTGAGTGGTCCACCATTTGTTTTCCCTTGCGTAGATTGCAGGGACCATCTGCTTTTTCGCAGAGGGCAGATGCATTCTTACGCGCAGAGCGCGATTGGGATTTCTGATTTGGCGCTGAGGCATTATCAGAAATCTTGTCTGCCATGTCACAGACGGGAGACAGAGTTTTACGTGCAGGGCGCGGAGTAGACTTCTGGACTAGCACTGAGGCATTGTCAGAAGTTTTGTCTGCCATGTCACAAACGGGAGACAGTTTTACGCGCAGGGCGCGGAGTAGACTTCTGGACTAGTACTGAGGCATTGTCAGAAGTTTTGTCTGCCACGTCACAGACGGAAGACAGAGTTTTACGCGCGGGGAGCGGAGTAGACTTCTGGACTAGTACTGAGGCATTGTCAGAAGTTTTGTCTGCCACGTCACAGACGGAAGATAAAGTTTTACGCGCTGGACGCGGAGTAGACTTCTGGACTAGCACTGAGGTATTGTCAGAAGTTTTGTCTGCCACGTCACAGACGGGAGACAGAGTTTTACGCACGGGGCACGGAGGTTGCGCAGTTACAACCTGGTTGGTCGAAGAAACCGGAGAGTCGGCAGGAATGGTAGGGGATGTCATGGGCATCCAGACCTTACGCAGTTTCCTGTTGTCTTAAACAGAGAGAGAGTGAGAGCTACCCCCTGCTCGAAGCATATCTTCGTAGGCAGACTGGTCGAACTGGACGACCAAGGTCTTCTTCCTTGATCCTATTGATACTGTATCGTGTTGAGCAATTTCTTTCTCGTCAGATGAGAAAGAGGTCCCCAGCAGAGTCGCCATCTTGTGTTTGATAATAAATGGAAGAAATAAAACTAGGTTTATACAAAACCCTTTCTTAGGTTTACAAACAAGAAGTACTATTAATCCTATACGAGGATGTTAAGTAAAAATTTTAATCTGGATAAATATTGCTATAGGAGTCTGATCTGCAGTCGATCACTTTGTCCCTTGGACCACACGATGATGAAGAAGTGCCGTAGAAGAAGGAGATGCTTCAAAGATTGCAAGAGAGAGTGGATGCTTGATGCCAAAATCGTTGATCACTACTCTCTGTCTGAGCTCTGGATTCTTCTCTCTCAAAAATTAATTTTTGACCTCTATTCTCTCAATTTTTGACCTTTGACCCTGGACCTCTGTCAATAGAGGTCTCTATTTATAGGGTTTAAGTGACAGTAACCGTCCAGTCGGCGTAGAAGCCGGATAGTGGAGAGTATGGAACTTTTTACACGGCGGTTATAATAACTGCCACCCACGTATAGATGATCTTCTGATTAAGCGTGTGACGCGTGTCCCATGATGAGAAAATATGTATAACTGCTGCGAAGATCACGGCATGAGAGTCACGTAGGTAACTGCCCCTCGCATAGAAAAGGTTGGCGTAGAAGCCAATAACTGTCACCATGGCGTAGAAGCCAAATAGTTGTCAGGTTGGCGTAGAAGCCAAAATAGGCGTAGAATCCTTGTAGGCGTAGAAGCCTGATGTTGTAAGGATAGGTAGCTAGCATAAAAGATAGCTGTTCCTCCTTCTTTGACTGAGGCCTTGAGCATATTCTGGACAAAATAGCCTTATCACGCACAAATGCAAATATAGCCTGAGTTAACGTATTTCAAGGAGATAGCGTACAGCGTGCTCCTTATAGCTGAAAGTAGCCCGATGGTGTATTCCAAGAAGATAGCGTACAGCGTGCTCCTATAGCTAAAAATAGCCTGATGGCGTAATGTGCAGGGATGATGATGTAGACGTATTAGCCGTAATTATGACTTGCCCAGTCTTTGGAGATATAACCAAATCCCATGCATTAAATGAAGATATCTGCCACCATTCTGAGCATTAAATGCAGAGACGTGCCTCGAGCTCTGTACGAAGAGCAGATTTTGATGTAGCAGTTCGTTTTGTCTTTTGCTGAGCGTAAAAGCTCACATCTGCCTGTGTAAAACTAGGCAGCATATTCTCTTGTATGGGTAAAAGCACTTTGTATCAGGGAACCGTCACTAAACGACGGTTTGGGTCTCTGTACCGCACCATCATTACAGCCGTCGTCTGGATAGCTGTGCGGTACTCATTGTCAGGAGTCAGATTCACTACATGATCTGACAGGTTCATTCGAGGAATACGAAGCGTTCCTCGTACACTTCCATGCTGCATTAAAATCGGATGAGTTTTACGTCATAAAGGCGGTATAATACCATTTTTACGCTGAAGCGGCCTGGAAATACTGTATTACGCGGATTGTTCTTGAGCTTATAGTTTACGCTGTACTAGCGACAAAGCTCTGTTGTACGCCGATGGCACTGAAGTCATATTTTACGCAGCCCAGCACTAAAATACTGGGTATAACTCTACGGCATATTTTTCATGCTTCTACAATCTCTAACACGTATTTTGGTACAAAGTTGCCCACATGTGGACCCCGCTTTGGGCCAAAATTATCGTTTTGCCCATATGGACAAATTAGACGAAAAGGTAGAGTTTTCTGACTATTTTGCTGATTCTTAAGATATTGGTGATGTTTATTTCAGCGTTCGGAGATGTTCTTTCAGAGTACCTACCTTTCAATTCCTTGTGCTTATCGTTTGGACATCCATACTCCACAGATTGCTTGTCAGGCAAGTATACATTGCCACAATACTGCTTAGTTACACTCATTTGATGCATATTTATATTTTGTTATTTATTTCTATTTATTTTTGCTATATAGAACTGCGCATCCAAGAATGACTTTGGTGCAACGATGATTGCGTCGCCCTTTGTCATTTATTTATATTATTCATGTTGACCTAGTTTTATGAGACCACCCCATGAGTTGAGGCATCATTATGTTTCATTTGGCCGTGACACATTATATACGAGTTGTGAGTCTCATGTAAAACACGGACTGCGCATTAGGTTGGCCACATGTACGTAAAGGTCGTATGACGGATAACGAATAACTACTAATAGAAATATCATATTTTAGCGGACTTAGTAGTTACTAGAGGTGTTTATGTGTTATGGATTGACACGTTAGTAGCATTGGGTGGGAAGAACAACGAGTAAGCGAATGTGACTCCTTTATACCTTTCTTTTGGCCCGTAAGCTCCGCCGGAGATGCGAGGCATTATGACCCCATTATTTACTGTAGGCCTATAACGATCAAAAGACGTTATGCCAGTGGCCCTTGGATCTCCGAGAGAACTATTCCTATCCCACTATTTTAGCCAGATAGTCCATACGCAAAAAATTTGTTCTTAAACTGTATATCACATAGACTGGTTAGACGACCATGTTGGATGCTTACTTTCAGTACTTTATTGTCATGCTTTTATGTATCTTCTTACGTCCCTATGAGGACCTGGTCCCTTTTCAGGTATAGACGATCAAGATTATCCGCAAGAGTACGGACCGGGACCTGACTCATCATTCTCTGTCTAGGAGGTCTTACCCTCTAAGTACCCATGATTACTTCATAGTTAATGGATCTTCTAGATGTTATTTCTTTATTTAACATTTTATTTTATATTGGAGTTCTGACCTCCTCTATCATTTTAGTTGATATAGTCGATTGGTAGTGGATTTTTCTTCACCCGACTATTATTTCTTTTACTACTTCGTACTTGGGATTTAGTTATTTATTTGGGTACTTTTTTACTTGTGTTTATGGATGAGATATAGTTGCATGTGACTTGTGTTGACAATATATACGTACCACTTGTGAATTGTTATTCATAATGCATCATACTTATGTGTTATAGTTTTCATATATTGGAGTTATCTTATACATACGACTGGCATGCTACGTATTCCTAGTCCTACGTATTTTGGAATTGGGGCGTGACACTCATGCACAGAGCGGAGGAGGAGGACCAGTATAACGAACGTCAGCACCATCTCCTGGCGTTCGCATTCATGACACAGTGCCAAGATGTGCACGCTAAGACGTACAGCTAACTCTGAAGCCTTGGAGCGTTGCGGTAGGAGCCAGAGCACATATACAAGACATAATATATTGGAACATCGCATATGTATCATCGCCAAAGTTGTAAGCCGCTTGGCACATTATATTATTTTTTAGAGAAAGAGCTTGAGCGATTTGTAATCTCAGCCTGGCGCCGCTTGTAATACTTATTCAATATCAATAAATAGAACTATTTTCTTATATACTTGTGTTGTTCAAATTTTTGATGCATTGGGACTATCTGTGTGACTCTGTGCCTTAGCATTTCATCGACCATTTTAGGTGCTTGCCTTACGCGGATGTAACTTAGGCTTGTGCGGCATCACGTCCTTGCGAGGACGTTTGGACCTACAGGACCGGGGCATGACATTTTGGTTTCAGAGCTCGGTTTTACGTCATTGGACTCGTATCGATTCTCTTAGCTTTGAATTTGCATTCGTGGATTATGTTACAGATGCTCTCTCTCTCTCTCAAAGTTTCTTGGGATGTTCCATACAATGAGTCTAAATATTTTGGAAGTACATGCAGATGGTTGACTAAACGAGATAGTTATGCGAAGGACTTTATGCCGAGATGTGTTGGACCTTATGTGAGTAAACCCGTGCTAGAGTTATCAAGTTACGTGCGGACCAGAATAGCCTTACACTAATACTAGCGGATTAGTATGTGAACTAGAATATCGTTAGAATGGAATAGCTATGCACACAGCCTTCTGTCTAAGTTGTGCTGAGTATCGCACATCTAGACCCTTTGGTGCGAGCAGGTTTGCGAACGAGATTGTATATCGTTCGGATAAGGATGAGTCAGACTTAGAATGATAACCAGAAGAGATATTATCAGATTATCGTTAAGGCGAATACAAAGGATCATGCAGGGGTTTTAGGGAACAAATTAGATAGATTTGCAAATGAATGATGCAAATGTGATCGAGGATGTATTCGGGTGACTTGATCCCTGAGTGGTGTATGCGATATCCTCGGGGATGAATAATCGATTTGAGGATAGAGAGAATTTTAAAGATTTGTCTAGTAGCTCAAACCTGAGTGGTATATGGTTCATCTTAGAATATTCTAGAAATCGAGGATGTCGGGATAGCAATGAGCCTATCAACAAGCGATGTGATCGCACAAAGCCTTAGAATATGTATTGCTTAGTTAGCACAAATTTGAATCGTTCGTATGAAGTTCATTCAGACAATTTAGAATAAGTAGTTGAATTGAAAACAATATCGAATAAGGATTCAGAATAATAAAATGAACGGAATAACTTGGTTGATGATCATATTGGATAGGGATCGTGCGTGCGGATGGAATTGAATAAAACAAAACATATAGTTGAGAATAAAGACTCGAGAATGCGAACGAAAGTTAGCACAATTGGAAGATAGCACACGTAAAAGTTAGAAATTGGAAGACATGGAAACAACTCAGAGGATTGAGAATGATATTGCTCAATAGAATTGAGTTGAGGTATAGTTGATCGATCTTAGAATTTGATGAACGGATATAGACAATATTGGATTTGATCTTGAATTGGATGAGTCGGTCTTGAATCTAGTTCGAAGGATAGCACTTGACATCAGGCCGGGATGAGAACGATCATCCCGCGGGAGGATTGGCATGGTAATATCATATCCAACGGGGATGATCAAACTCGCGGGAGATCAGGGCCTGACATGTTCGATGATTATGAAGACAAACTTGATGAAATAGAACATAATGAAGTTGAATAGACTTTGGCTAGAGGATTTCCTATTTGGATGAACGACGAGTAGATTATAGAATTGATCTTGTAACTTCTCTCCAATAATTTGGCTAGGCAAATTTTGATGACAGCGTTACGTCGGATAAGGATGAAAATTTCGCGGGAGCGTTGGCATGATAATTTCACATCCAGCAGGGATGATCAAACTCGTGGGTGATCGGGGTATGACATTTAGTCAAAATTTGAATCAAGTTGTATTCGGTGGATTTTGTGAGCGGATATACAGCTGATATCAGATGACTTAGATGATATGTTTGAGATTGATGACTTAAAGAATTTTGACTTATGATTTGGAGAAAAGCTATAAATTTGGTACAAAGAGAGACCATACGAAATGCTAGGTTCGATGTGCATCGTTCGAAAAGTATCGAGGATTTGGATGAATGATTATAATTTAAGAATGGCTTTGCTGAACGAACTCGGACCCCGTGAACTAGATATTATTGATGCGAGTATGATGATCAATGCTCGATGTTAAAAAAATCTGAGGGATGCCAGTAAGGGTAGAATACCCCGTATGAACGAATAATGGTTTGACCTTAGGTTTGGGATGAGCACAATGCTTAGGATTGCACATTATGGATGGTAATTTTGAATTTGTAACTATGACCTAGTGATCTGACCTAGCGGTTAGGCAGACAACCCTATGCTGAGTGATAAAATTGGTGTGAACGACTTAGAAGAATTACCTGGGTAAAACCATAAGAGCTGGGGCAACAAAACCTAGAATTAGGACTTGGAACTGAGAGTGTGTGCTAGTGAAGTTATGTTTGACACGAACGGGATGAACGATAGGATGTGATGCTTATGATAGGAATTGGTGATGCTCAAGTAAAGTTGGAATAATGAATTAAATTATTGTTTGGAAGACATACATAAATATAGTGGAATGTTTGGTTTAAGTGGGCTAGAAGTAACTTGGATTTTGGTCGACTCCGCTCGAGTTATCGTTGTGAATTCATAGGACAAGAACACTTGAGAAATGAATCGTGTCATCTTGAGGATTGATATAGACAATAATAAAATGATCTAGAATTCGGGTTAGTCGGGTTAATAAAACGATCGGCGATTCGTAAGTAAGATTTTTACGAGTAGCTTATCCGACTTCGCTATCTCTAAGCTTGGTTGAAATGCATGTATTTAGGGGATGCCTTAAATATATGTGCAATCCAGACACAACAATATATAGAACTCGAATGCATCTGCAGGTAAATATGTATAGATTTATACCGATGAGCTAGCAACTTCAGTAAGTTAGCCTCAGCCTAAAATTTTCATACATGATAGATTTTAACATATCTTGTGTTGAGCGATATAGTTCTGCACTAAGACGCGATAGAGACTGAGTCAGAGAACGCAATGTTCAAGTGGAAATAGTCAGGCCCGAACTGAGTGATAGAGTTATTCAATGAAACAAGCTAAGCACGTGAGCGACACGGAATATTGGAAAATAAATAAAAAATTGTGTTTGACGAGTCTAATGACACGAAGAAGTATACTTGAATTAGATTCAATAGCAGTACGGATCTGCGCTAGGCGCGATAGAGATTGAGTCAAAGAATGCAAATTTGAGTATAGCTCGGTAGTGTCGAATGATAGAGTCATTTGATAGAAATTGACTAAGGCGTGCACATGGTATAAATTGAGAAACTGTAGGACGAGTTCCACTCAGGAAGTCTCGAGGACGAGACTTATTCTGAGTGGTGTATAATATAATGACCACTCCGCTCAACCATGAGAGCCGATTCAAATGGCACAAGTGCAATAATCTGACCTATCTTGCTTGACGAGATGACTCGTTTGATGCAAAGGAATTCAGACTTGGCCCTTCAGACGTTTAGACTTAGAATTTCAAAGGTATGCTCGAAGTCTCGCTCGGCCGATGCGATTCATCGCTAAGGTGGGTGGCTCAGATGAACCTGTCTTTGCTTAGCCTGTACACCTAATAACATGGACGATATATGATAGATCGCTAAACGATAACCCTTGTATGCTAATAAAGAAGTAAACCAACCTAGCTAAGGGAATAATCTCATTTGTTATCTATTGTGTAGATATAGAACAAAACCAGCTGTACGAAATGCATGCTCGCCTTACTTATTTAGAACTGTTTAAATAGATTTTCCTTATACCTCAGTAGTATTATTCTGTATACTGTTGTAATACACTTCACTTAGAACATGCCACGATTTAAAGCACTTCACTTATTATTGATTCACTCAAGTGAGACATAAAAACTATCAAAATAGTCATTCGAGCCAAGTAATGGAAACTTGGAACAACTTCGGGGCCATAAGGTTACCAAGGCAGTTCTCGTACCGGGAACTACGTAATGAAAGAAAGATTATAAGTATCAAAAGATTGAGTAAATTGTACTGAGGAGTGTGAATAACTGAACTGTAATGAGAAAAGAGAATGACTAAATTATACTGATAAAAAAGATAAGATAATAACATGCATGGTCACGGATAACTTACGCAAAGGTTTCTCATTCTTGTTCCTGTGGATGGTACGCTGGGGCACATTGCCGATCTGATCCTGAAGAAACATTTCGATAGTCGTCAGTTCTGGAAGGGATGGCATGTAGTCGGGCTCGCTACCTGTGTTGCTGTCACTATCACATTTTCTAGAAAAGGGTATTTTAGTCATTTCATAATTAATTAAATATTATGCATGTTATATATTTATTTATTTTGTTATTTAATTATAGTTAGATGTTAGTTTATTATTTTGGACTTGTGTTAGTAGACCTAACTAGTTTAGATTAGATCCATGGACCAACATTTAAATCTAGTTAGAATTGAGCCCAATTATAAGCCCATTCATTAGGATGAGGATTAATTAAATTAAATCCATTAGACTAGAACCTTCCTTCCTTTATTATTTCTTCATAAGAGGCCCCAAGAGGTGTTTTAGATATTGTATAGTAGCTTGGGGAGGGGGCTAAGGTGGCCGGCCATATAAAACATAGGAGAAAAAATTCTCTCTCCTTATTTTCATTTTAAGTCTAGATCTAGAAATTTTTCTTCCCAATTTCTTCATTCTCACACCAAATTTCTTTTCAATTCCTTTTTAACTCATCATTAGAGGCTATTGAAGCAAGGATATACAAGGAGAAAGTAAGGATCTACAAGAAGGAAGCAAGGATCTACAAGGAGGAGCAAGAATCTACAAGTTGGAGACTCATTTTACCCAAATTGGAAGTTTTATTGGGAATCCATCTTTCAATAGGTACAATTTAGTTTTTTCTCTTTGATTAGATTCTAAATCTATATTTTAATTATTAGGAACCACCCCATATGCTAATGCTACCCATAGAAATTGGAATTGGGTTCATAGGAGGCATATGGAGAAAGTTATGGTATATTTTGTGTCAATTTTGAGGGAATTCCGAGATTGAGACATTTTATGTTTGTCAATTGGTCAATTAGACTAAATTGACATGTGTTTGATTGTGTGTGGCTAGTGTCGTATCCATAATTAGATACGTGTAGGCTGTATCCCATCAATTTGGAGATACGGCTTGATTTGGAAGGTTTTCTCCGACACGGAAGTTTGTGTATGTCACATTTTGATACTGACACGTAGATGTATAATTGATTATTCGTTTGTTCATAAATACTATTTTAGACTTGCTTGTGTCCTTCAGGGTACGTTTGGTGGTGAGGTGGACTCGTATCGCAAGCGTATCATAGATCTAGTATGATACGGGTGCGATGCACTCCACGTGTTTATTTCCTTGCACTTCAATAATTGTTTATAGCTATTAGTGATATATAATTTCATGGTTATATATATATATATATATATATATATATAGGAGTGTTTATATAAATATACGTAGAGAGTGCTATATATGTATGTGTGTATGTTATATATTGTACATATGCATGTGTGTGTGTATATATATATATATATATATATATATATATATATATATATATATATATATATATATATATAAGTGTTATGTTTATATGTATGTATATATCTATTGATAAGTATATATGTATGTATATATATAGATGTATATATATCTGTTCATAGGTGTTTGTGTATATGTGTGTATGGTCATAGATGTTTATGTGTGTGTTGAGAGAGGGGGTCAGGAGGTATAGATTCCAGTGAGCATAGTGCAACAGCAAGCTGCAGCAACTGTGCAGTACAGCATCAGCAATATAGCTTGCACAGCACAGCATGGAGAGCAGCACAACAAGTGCAAGAATGGGCAATAGCATCTGCAACTAGCTCAGTGCAAGCAGCCATAGTAGCAGCAACAGCAACTACAAGCTGCAGCAAGAGCAAGCACTGTACGAGGACCAACAGCAACTTGAGCAAGCAGCCAGTAGCAGCATGGAGAGGCAGCAAATGCAGCTGTATAGAAAGTTGTCCAAGTGTGAGTTCTTCCTAGACAAAGTGGAGTTCTTAGGACATGTTGTGACTGGTGATGGAATTTTAGTGGATCCGAAGAAGATCGCAGCAGTGGAGTCTTGGAAGACCCCGAGTTCAGTGGCAGAGATCATAAGATTCTTGGGTCTAGCAGGCTACTACAGGAAGTTTGTTCAAGATTTTTTAAGGATTTTCGTGCCGATGACTAGACTCACCAGGAAGGATGTAGAGTTTGTTTGGACAGAGGAGTGCCAGGTTGCTCTTTAGGAATTGAAGAAGAGGTTGACGTTTGCTCCTATTTTGACGTTGTCATCAGGGTATGGAGGTTTTGCTATTTATAGTGATGCATCGAGAAAATGTCTGGGTTATGTTCTTCAGCAGAATGGAAAAGTGATTTCCTATGCATCCAGGCAATTGCGTCCTCATGAGAAAAACTATCCTACCCACGAATTGGAGTTGGCAGCAGTCATTTTTGCCCTGAAGTTATGAAAATAATATTTGTACGGAGAGCGTGTGGAGATCTTCATAAACCACAAGAGCTTAAAGTACGTTTTAACTCAGAAAGAGTTGAACATGAGGCAGCATCGATGGCTGGAACTGATGAAGGATTTTGACAAATCTTTGCAGTATCATCCTGGGAAGCCAATATAGTTGTCGATGCCTTGAGAAGGTATCCGATAGCTATGTTGTTGATGCAGGATTGATATTTGTTGGAGGACTTGAAGAGCTTGGGCATTGAGGTGATAGTTCCTGGTTTTACTATGTAGATGTGGGGGTTGCAGATACACTTAGAGTTGATGGACAAGATCAAGGTAGCCCAGTATGAGGATGTATCTCTAAGGAGCATCAGAGCTCAGGTGAGAGCAGGATTGGAGGATGATTTCACCATTGTTGAGGATGGTTTTTTGCGGCATGGTGTTAGATTGTGTATGCCTAGTGGAGAGCTGCGTGAGGAGGTATTGCATGAAGCGCATCTCTCTCAGTATTCTATACATCTAGGTTCCATAAGATGTATCGGGATATGCGAGAGATTGTGTGGTGGTATGTCATGAAGAAGGAAGTGGCACAGTTTGTATCCAGATGCTTAGTGTGCCAGCAGGTAAAAGCCGAGAGGCAGAGGCCAGGTGGTTTACTTCAGCCATTACCCATTCCAGAGTGGAAGTGGAAGCACATTACTATGAATTTTGTGTCCAGACTTCCACGATCTCCAGGAGGGAAAGATACGATTTGGGTCATCGTTGACAGGTCGACCAAGTCGACCCACTTTTTGCCTTTCAAGGTAGGTTTGTCTACGGAGAAGCTGGCAGAGATGTATGTGAGGCAGATTATTAGGATACATGGGGTTTTCGTCAACATAGTCTCGAATTGGGATAGTCGTTTCACTTCTCATTTCTGGAGGAGTTTGCAGGCAAGTTTGGGCACCCAGCTCAAGTTCAGTACTGAATATCACCCCCAAACGGATGGAAAGTCAAAGAGGACTATTCAGACTCTCGAGGATATGTTGGGCACTTGTATACTAGATTTTGGGGGATCATGGGAGGACTATCTCCATTTGGTAGAGTTTGCTTACAACAACAGCTACCAGGCTAGTATAGAGATGTCACCATTTGAGGCTCTGTACGGTCGAAGATGTCGTACTCCCTTGTCATGGGACAATATTGGAGAGAGAGTTTTGCTAGGGCCAGAGATGGTTGTAGATGCAGTGGAGAAGATTAAGCTGATCAGAGACAGACTTCGAGTGGCGCACGACAGACAGCGGCATTGGACCGATAGCCACCGGAGACCTTTGGAGTTTGAGGTATAGTTTAGATTTTTATTTTGTGCTTGTTGTTGGTTGTTTGTTATAAATTAAGTTCTTAAGGTTGTATTTTGTTCTATGTTGGTGGTTTGGTGTTTCTGAGAATTTTTCCGACACGAGGCATAATTCGTTTCGGTGGAGGCAGAAAGCTTAGTCCGCGATTCATTGGACCTTTCACTATTCTAGAGAAGGTCGGTACTGTAAAACCCCCTAATTTTAAATATTAATAATCTAACTAATCATTGAATTTAATTGCATTATTTCGTAGTTAATTAGAAAATAGAAATATTGAATTAATTACTAGGTAAATACTCAACTAAAATTTTTTATGGAATAAAACTATGATTTTATCTTATTTTATTTATTTAGAAAGTCTTGTAGAAGGATGATAGAATTTTAGAATGTACTATAATTTTTTCTGAAATTTTTCATACCATATATACATATATAAATATATCTAGTAAAACGAAAAAGAAATAAAAGAAAAAGAAAAAATCCCTTAAAACTAAACCTAAAACCTAAGTCTGAATCCTTAATTTCCTAATCACCCTACATTCAACTCCTAAAGCCTAAAGCCCAACCGCAACCTAAACTAAAACCCCACAGTAGTCAGACCCCCACACTCGCGGACGCCGACCCCGACATAAACCCTAGCTCTCCGCATATATATATACACATACATCCTATATTTTAAAACCCTAACCCTAAACCTATCTCCACGACCGACGCCGACCTGAGACCGCCGCCACCAGAGCATCGCACAGCCGCCAGAATCAGCACCGTCAACTGCCGCGACCGCGCAGCGTCCGCACAGAAAACTGCAGCGACGTGCCCTACTTCAAACGAAGTTTCCCGTTCCATCTCACGATCAATTTCTGATCCGTCTTAACCGGTATATTCATGACCTATCCCCCTTTCAACTCTGATAATTAGTTCACATCGAACAGCGCTTAACACTAGATAGAAATCGCGGCCAAGTTGGAGAAAAACTATATCTTTTAAACTACAGAATCTGTTGCAACCACCTATGTTTAAGGACTGATATCTTCCTCCACAGATATCCAAATCTAAATTTACTTTTTGCTATATGAAGACCATATAAGCGAGATCATTTTTTAAATTAGATTATTTTAATTTGTCTTATATGTAAAAATAAACTGGATTAAAAATCAGGAAAAACTGGTTTTTAAAACATTAAAATTTGCGATATAGAGCGTGCTCCGCCAAACGAGACCGCCCCATCATGTACCAATTATACTGAAAGACGCGTATGGTATGCCCTAACATGTGGGCTTTTGCGAAAACTGATTTGGACGCGTGTGCGCGTCGGAATCAACCTGTATCCGTGAAAAGTCCCTATATCGCGACTTTTGCAAAATACCACACCACTTAGTGTACGCTAGCCAAAATATAACGAAACTTGCTCCATTAGATTTATAGTATCAGGCTGGTCCTGTGACCCAAGTTTTACGTAATTCCGAGATAGTTGACCAAGCCGTCTATTTGTGGGCCCTACGGTTGACTTTTAGGGAGAAATTGTGTTCGGCTCACCGGAATCCAAAATTAGACCGTTGAGTTCGTATTATCGTTTAAAATTTATTTGACCTATAATTTGTTCCATTTAGAGACCTTTACCCCTGGCACATATTTTGGTACAAAGTGGGCCACATGTGGACCCCACTTTGACCCAAAATTACCGTTTTGCCCCTGTGTCCAAATTGGACGAAAGGATAGTATTTTCTAGCTATCTCACTTATTCTGGAAATGTTGGTGGTATTTATTTCAGCATTCGGAGATGTCTATTCAGAGGCCTTAGTTTTTGATCCTGTGTACTTGGCATCTGGACGCTTACACTATACAGATTGCTTGCCAAGCAAGTATACCTTGCCATTGTACTATGATTTAAATTTCATATGATGCATGTATTTTATTTCTGTCCATTTATTCATATATTTTAAACTGCTATATAAACTACGCGTCTGAGAATAACTTGGGTGCAACGACGGTGGTGTCATATTCTGTTTTTATTATTTACATGCATGTTGATCTAGTTTATGAGACCACCCCATTATCATGAGGCATTCTTATGTTTTATTGGCTGTGACACTGTTGTTACATGAGTGTGAGTCTCATGTAGGACACGGACTTGCATACTCGGTTGGCCACTGGTACGTAGAGGACGTACGACGGATAGGGATAACTGATGATAGAAATTGTATGCTAGAAGACCTGGCAGTTATTTAGAGGTTTCATCGTGTCATGGATGTGACATGCTTAAAGCATGGGGTGGGAAGAATAATAAGTAAGGCGTTTGGGCTTCTTTGCACTTTTCTTGTGTAACCCGTACGCTCCGCCGGAGATGCGCGGTCATGATGACCACTATATATTATATATTATCAGGCGGCCTCTGGCGTTCAAAAGACGATATGCTTTTTAGGCCCCTAAATCTCCGAGAGAAACATGCCAATCCCATTTTAGCCAGATAGCCCACATGTTGGAAAGTTGTTCACAAACTGCATTCACATAGATGGTTAGGCGACCCATTTGATGTTTATTTTTCCATACTTTATTAGCATGCTTCTATGTATCTTGTTATGTTCCTTTGAGGACCTGGTCCCTTTCCAGGTATAGACTTGCAGGAGTATCCATAGGAGTACGGACCCGGACCTGACGCTTCATACCAGACTGAGGAGGTCTTACCTTCAGAGTACCTTAGATTCATTGCAGCTAATAGATATTCTAGTGCTATTTTCTTTATTTGATATTTATCTTATATTAAAGTTTGATCTCTTCTCTCATTTAGAAGTTTTTAGTATAGTCGATTGGCAGTAGATTTGTTTCCATCCGGCTATCATACTTTGAGGCTTCATATTTGAGAATCAGTTATTTATTCATATTTCTTTATTTTGCTGTGGATGAGATATAGATTGCGTGTGACTTGTGTTGACAGTATATTACCACTTGTGGATTGGATATTCATGTACAGCGTACGTGTGTGTTACGATCTTCCAACACATTGGAGTTTCATATACATATAGCTGGCGTGTTACGTATTCCTAGTCTTACATATTTTAGGACTGGGGCGTGACATATTTTTAGTGGTGGCCCATACAGGTCTTCGAATATATTAACTCGGTTACGTTACTGTACCGAACAAGCCTGCGTATAGGAGTAGAATATAGGATCACATCCACGCTTGACTAAAACTCATCTTCCCTTTTAACTCCTTATTTAAATGCTTGTATCCTGTTTGATCCCTGTACTCCTTCTAATCGTTTCATCTACCTCTTGCAGAGAGATGGATTTGCGTAGTGACAGTACTGCCGCCGGAGGTGACATACCTTCAGGAGTCAATGGCCAAACTCGAGGGAAGACCTCGACGATTCCTAGACTTTCGAGGCCGGATGGACAGACTCACAACCCAGTTCCATCTGATCTTTTTGCATCGCCTAATGGGACCTTTCCGACTTCATCGACACCACAGGATGGCCAAACACAGTTGTTCCAATTCTTCCAAATGATGATGCAGGAAAACAAAGACAACAGGCGACCGTACTAGCTGTAGAGCAGAGGCAGCAAGCGGCAGAGCAGAGGCAAGAATTTCTGGCAGCACTTGAGAGATTGGCTGCACATACAACTGTACTAACCCAGGCACTAGTTCCAGTATCGCGAGCAAGAGTTGGTTCAGTCAAGAACTTTGTACAGATGGGCCCCAAGCCGTATAAAGGCACTAAGAGCCCAGAGGAGACCACAAACTGGATTACCCATACCAAGAAATTATTAGAAGCATCATAACTGCCTACAGATCTATGGATGACAAGCGTAAGGACGCAGCTAGATGGTAACACTCATCACTGGTGGGAATCAATGGAGCACCAGTTGGGTACGTATCAAACTTAGGAACAATTCTTGGAGTGCTTTGAGATAAAGTACTTCCCGGATACTGTAAGGGATGAGTTGTACGATCAGTTCCTTCATCTGGAGCAGGGGAACAAGACAGTTGACGAGTATGATGCAGAGTTTAGTCGCCTTAGTAAATATGGTGCTGCCCGGATACCGAATGACTTGGAGAAGGCTAAGAGATTTTACCGCGTGCTGACTCAAGAGCTCCAACACTACACTAACTCACAGTCCCGGATCTCTTATGCCGAATTATTGACAGAAGCAAGATTTTAAGAGACCATCAGCAAGGGAAAGGGTAGTCAACTGAAGACACAACAAGGACCAGCAAGGACACAGCAAGAAGGGCCTATCAGACGTCCTTTAGCACAGCAACAACAGTATCAGCACGGAGTAGGACCGTACCATAATTCGGAGAAGCCCCACTGCAGTTATTGTGGGAAACGCGAACACATTTCGAGAGACTGTCGGACTCGTTTGGGACAATGTATGAGGTGTGGTTCCGAACAGCATATGGCGAGAGACTGCCCAATGTAGCATGCATTGACGCTTCCACCGCCAATATAGAGGCTAGCACTTCCAGTACCGAAGCCAGTTTAACAGATGATAAGACCAGGAGCACCTCGACCCCCAGCAGTCGGAGGATTTCAGCGAGGACAACCGCTACCTACTTAGGAGGATCAGTTCACGAGGGCCAGTCATGGACTACCACAGAGGAATAGACAAGCTTTTGCACTAGAAGTG
This sequence comes from Iris macrosiphon, assembly GCA_036927795.1. Lineage (NCBI taxonomy): Eukaryota > Viridiplantae > Streptophyta > Magnoliopsida > Asparagales > Iridaceae > Iris > Iris macrosiphon. Next base: position 218,745,988 of record JAYESA010000004.1, read on the forward strand.
GATGACATAGAATAGGAGATTGATGTCATAGCAGGTATTACTCTTGCTTTTACTTTTTCTGTTGTGATATTATTTGATACGGGAGCCACCCACTCATTCATATCTTCTAGTTTTATTGCCACTACACCTTAACCTAGTTGTGTTAGAATTCTCACCGGAGGAGGAGTTGTACCTGTTACTCGAATTTGTATATCGTGTCCTATAGTGATTCGTGGCAGAGAGATGAATGCCCGACTCTTAGTCCTTCCTATGCCAACTTTTGATATTGTGCTTGGGATAGATTGGGTAAGCAAGTACCACGCTTTATTCGACTATTTTGGAGGAAGCATTCTTTTTAAGGTATCAGGCCAGTAGAAACTTAAGTTTGCACGGGGATCCATAGAAGCCCTTGATGGTGTGCAGCTAGCAATGGACGACGTTATTTATTACCCTATTATTTCAGAGTTTCAAGACGTCTTTCCAAAGGAATTGCTAGGACTACCTCCGGACAGAGACGTAGAATTCTCGATTGAATTGACACCGGGAGCAGCACCCATAGCGTCGCATATTTATAGATTAGCGAAGAAAGAGATGGATGAGCTGAAGGCACAGTTGAAAGAATTAGAGGAGAAAAGTTTCATCCGGCCAAGTGCATCACCCTGGGGAGCACCAGTATTATTTGTACCAAAGAAGGATGGGTATGTGCGTATGTGCATCGACTACAAAGCCTTAAATGTGGTGATCGTGAAGAATAAATATCCATTGCCACGCATTGATGACTTATTTGATCAGCTTAGTGGAGCAAAGGTGTTCTCGAAGATAGACTTGAGATCGGGATATCACCAGGTGAAGGTACAGAAGCAGGACATCCCAAAGACCGCATTCAGGACAAGATATGGACACTACGAGTTTCTGGTCATGCCATTTGGGTTGACCAATGCTCCAGCTATCTTTATGGACTTAATGAATCGAGTATTCCATCGGTATTTAGACCAATTCGTGGTCATCTTCATAGATGACATACTTGTCTATTCGAAGAGCTACGAGGAGCATGAGAAGCACCTGTGGATCATCTTAGAGACCTTGAGGAGAGAGCAGTTATATGCGAAGCTCAGTAAATATGAGTTTTTTTTGGACAAAGCCTCATTTTTTGGACATGTCGTTACGGAAGATGGTATTTCTGTTGATCCAGATAAAATTTCGGCAGTTGAGACATGGTCCGTTCCTAAATCAGCATCGGAGGTGAAGAGTTTCCTTGGACTTGCGGGGTATTATCGACGGTTCGTGGAGAACTTCTCAAGGATAGCAGCACCTATGACTCGGTTGACGTGCAAGGATCAAGAGTTCGTATGGACCGACGAGTGTCAAGCCACTTTCGAGGAGTTAAAGAAACGACTGACTATAGCACCAGTATTGACTATTCCATCAGGATCTGGAGGTTATGTGATTTACAGTGACGCATCAAGGAAAGGCTTGGGATGCGTGTTGATGCAGCATAGCAAGGTGATTGCATATGCGTCTAGACAGTTACGAGTACATGAAAAAAATTATCCAACTCATGACTTAGAGCTTGCAGCTATAGTTTTTGCTCTGAATCTATGGAGACATTACCTATATGGGGAACGAGTGGAGATCTATACAGACCACAAAAGCCTTAAGTATGTCTTCACGCAGAAGGAGTTAAATATGAGACAACATCGGTGGATTGAGTTGATGAAGGATTTTGAGATAGAGCTACATTATCACCCGGGCAAGGCTAACGTAGTAGCAGACGCGTTAAGCCAGAAACCAGCAGCTTACTTCTTGACGACACAAAGGGAATTATTTGAGGACTTGCAAGAACTTGGCATAGAAGTGATATTACCCGGAGCGGATGGGACATTAGCCAACTTACAATTATAGTCATCGCTAGTATAGAGGATCAAGGCAGCTTTGCCTACGGACGCCAGATTCAGGAGATTGAAAGAAAGGACAGAGGCCGGAGAGCAGACGGGATTGTGCATTCATGATGATGGGATATTACGATGTGGTAATCGTTTATATGTTCCCAATGGAGAGATTCGACAGGAGCTGATGGCAGAAGCTCATAGTTCAATATATTTTATTCATCCTGGAGGCACCAAGATGTACCATGACTTGCGACAGCACTTTTGGTGGCATGAGATGAAAAGAGAGATAACTCGCTTTATAGCCAGATGTCTAGTATGTCAGCAGGTAAAGGCGGAGCATCAGAGAACAACAGGGCTACTACAACCACTTTCGATTCCTGAGTTAAAGTGGGAGCACATCACTATAGACTTTGTCATGGGTTTTCTAAAGAGTACAAGTGGGAGAGATGCAATATGGGTAATAGTGGATTGACTCACCAAGTTCGCCTATTTCTTGCCTTTTAGAGTTGGCCAGTCTACAGAAGCTTTGGCTGACTTATACATGAGGCAAATTATGAGGTTGCACGGCATTCCAATCAGCATTGTGTCAGACAGGGACTCGCATTTTATATCTCACTTTTGGAGAATCATGCAAGAGAGTCTTAGGACTCGTCTGAAGTTCAGTACATCTTATCACCTACAGATAGATGGACAGTCCGAACGTACTATTCAGACACTGGAGGATATGTTGAGGGCTTGTATGTTAGACTTTGGAGGATCATGGGAGGACCACCTACATCTTATGGAGTTTTCTTACAATAATAGCTATCAAGCGAGCATCCAGATGGCTACGTTTGAAGCATTATATGGAAGAAAGTGTAGGTCTCCCATGTGTTGGAGTGACGTGGGAGAACGTCAGATTCTGGAACCAGAGTTGGTAGTCAACACCGTAGAGACAGTGAAGAAGATACAAGGGCACTTGCGAGCAGCGCAAGACAGGCAGAAGCAATAGGCAGACCTTCATCGTCGTCCCTTGGAGTTTAAAGAAGGCAATCATGTCTTCTTGAGGATATCACCTACTAGAGGCACTATTCGGTTTGGAGGGTGTGGCATGTTGAGCCCAAGGTATATTGGACCATTCGACGTGCTAGAGCGAGTGGGAGAAGTGGCGTATCGACTTGCATTACCACCTTTACTCGAGGGAGTACATGATGTATTCCACGTGTCGCAACTTAGGCGATATGTGGCAGATAGCTGTCATTTCTCGACCATTCTGAGATCACCATTGGGCCGAGCTTGTCATACCAAGAGCAACACGTGGGAATCCTTGATCGTTGAGAGAAAGTATTGAGGAACCAGTCTATTCCCTTGGTCCGCGTGGCATGGAAACATCACGCGCCAGGAGAATCCACTTGGGAGCGAGAGGACGACATACGCAAACGTTTTTCGTATCTGTTCGTAGACCAAGGTATGAATTTACTTTGTTCATTTCTACCTTACACCATCCTTGATTTTTCTATCGTGACTTAGTTTTAATTTCGATGACGAAATTTTTATAAGTTGGATAGAATGTAAAATCCCCTAATTTTAAATAATAATTATCTAACTAATCATTGAATTTAATTGCATTATTTCGTAGTTAATTAGAAAATAAAAATTATTGAATTAATTACTAGGTAAATATTCAACTAGAAATTTTTATGGAATAAAACTATGATTTTATCTTATTTTATTTATTTAGAAAGTCTTGTAGAAGGATAATAGAATTTTAGAATGTACTATAATTTTTTCTGAAATTTTTTATACCATATATACATATATAAATATATCTAGTAAAAAGAAAAAGAAATAAAAGAAAAAGAAAAAAATCCCTTAAAACTAAACCTAAAACCTAAGTCTAAATCCTTAATTTCCTAATCACCCTACATTCAACTCCTAAAGACTAAAGCCCAACCGCAGCCTAAACTAAAACCCCACAGTAGTCAGACCCCACACCCGCGGACGTTGACCCCGACATAAACCCTAGCCCTCCGCATATATATATATATATATATATATATATATATATATATATATATATATATATATATATGCACATACATCCTATATTTTAAAACCCTAAACCTATCTCCACGACCGACGCCGACCTGAGACCGCCGCCACCAAAGCACCACACAGCCGCCGGAATTAGCACCGTCGACCGTCGCGTCCGCGACCGTGCGACCGTGCGACCGCGCAGAAAACTGTAGCGACGTGCCCTACTCCAAGCAAAGTTTTCCGTTCCATCTTGCGATCAATTTTTGATCCATCTTCACCAGTATGTTCATGACCTATCCCTCTTTCAACTCTAATAATTAGTTCTCATCGAACAATGCTTAACACTAGGTAGAAATTACGGCCAAGTTAGAGAAAAACCACATCTTTTAAACTACGAAAACTGTTGCGACCACCTATATTTAAGGACTGATATCTTCCTCCAGAGACATCCAAATCTAAATTTACTTTTTGCTATGTGAAGACCATATAATCGAGATTATTTTTTGTTAATTAGATTATTTTATTTTGTGTTATATGCAGAAATAAACTGGGTTAAAAATCAGGAAAATTTGGTTTTCAAAATTTTAAATTTTGCGATACGGAGCGCGCCCCGCCAAACGAGACCGCCCCGTCGTGTACCAATTACACCAAAAGGCGCGTATGGTACGCCCTGACATATGGGCTTTCATGAAAACTGATTTGGACGAGTGTGCGCGTCGGAATCAACCCGTATCCGTGAAAAGTTCCCGTATCGCGACTTTTGTAAAATACCGCACCACTTAGTGTACGCTCGTCGAAATACGACAAAACTTACGCCATTGGATTCGTGGTATCACGCTGGTCCTATGGCCCAAGTTTCACACGATTCTGAGATAGTTGACCAAGCCGCCTATTTACGGGCCCCACGGGTGACTTTTAGGACTAATTTGTGTTCGGCTCACCGGAATCCAAAATTGGACATACCGTTGAGTTCGTATTGTCGTTTAGAATTTGTTTAACCTATAATTTGTCCCATTTAGAGACTTTTACCTCTGGCACATATTTCGATACAAAGTGGGCCACAAGTGGACCCCGCTTTGACCCAAAATTACCATTTTGCCCTTGTGTCCAAATTAGACAAAAGGGTAGTGTTTTCTACCTATCTCGCTTATTCTAGAAATGTTGGTGGTATTTATTTCAGCATCCGGAGACGTCTATTCGGAGCCCTTAGTTTTTGATCTTGTGTACTTGACATCTGGACGCTTACACTATACAGATTGCTTGTTAGGCAAGTATACCTTGCCATTGTACTATGATTTGTATTTCATATGATGAATGTGTTTTATTTTTATCCATTTATTCATATATTTTAAACTGCTATATAAACTGCGCGTCCAAGAATAACTTAGGTGCAACGACGGTGGTGTCGTATTCTGTTTCTATTATATATATGCATGTTGACCTAGTTTATGAGATCACCCCATTATCATGAGGCATTCTTATGTTTCATTGGTCATGACACTGTTGTTACACGAGTGTGAGTCTTATGTAGGACATGGACTTGCGTACTCGGCTGGCCACTGGTACGTAGAGGACGTACGACGGATAGAAGACCTGGCAGTTATTTAGAGATTTTATCGTATCATGGATGTGACATGCTTAGAGCATGGGATAGGAAGAACAATAAGTAAGGCATTTGGGCTCCTTTGCACTTTTCTTATTTAACTCGTACGCTCCGCCAGAGATGCGCGATCATGATGACCACTATATATTATATATTATCATGCGGCCTCTGGCTTTCAAAAGACGACATGCTTTTTAGGCCCCTAAATCTCCGAGAGAATCATGTCAATCCCATTTTAGCCAGATAGCCCACGTGTTGGAAAGATGTTCTCAAACTGCATTCACATAGATGGTTAGGCGACCCATTTGATGTTTATTTTTCAGTACTTTATTGGCATGCTTCTATGTATCTTGTTATGTCCCTCTGAGGACCTGGTCCCTTTCCAGGTATAGACTTGCAGGAGTATCCATAGGAGTACGGACCCGGACCTGACGCTTCATACCAGACTGAGGAGGTCTTACCTTCAGAGTACCTTTGATTCATCGCAGCTAATGGATATTCTAGTGCTATTTCCTTTATTTGACATTTATCTTATATTAGAGTTTGATCTCTTCTCTTATTTAGTAGTTTTTAGTATAGTCGATTGGCAGTAGATTTGTTTCCATCCTACTATCATACTTTGAGACTTCATATTTGATATTCAGTTATTTATTCCTATTTCTTTATTTTGCTGTGGATGAGATATAGATTGCGTGTGACTTGTGTTGACAGTATATTACCACTTGTGGATTGGATATCCATGTACATCGTACGCGTATGTTATGATCTTCCAACACATTGGAGTTTCGTATACATATGGCTGGTATGTTACGTATTCCTAGTCTTACATATTTTGGGACTGGGGCGTGACAGGTACAGTTGCTTACAGACTAGACTTGCCACCTACATTGGAGGGAGTGCACAACGTGTTTCATGTGTCGCAGTTCAGACGGTACGTGGAGGATCCTAGTCATGTGTTGGATCACTCAGAGATAGAGGTGGGCCCTACTCTTAGCTATCTAAAGCAGCCAGTTGGGATTCTGGATTGGAGAAAGAAGGTGTTGAGGAATCAAACTATTCCCTTGGTACACGTCGCATGGAGGCATCACTCTCCGGGGGAGTCTACCTGGGAGAGAGATGATGAAATGCGAGAGCGTTATCCATATTTGTTTATGCCTTGAGGTATATTCTATTCTGTTCTATTCTGTTTTATTTTCTGGGGATAGTTTCGTCTTTGAATTTCGAGGACGAAATTATTTAAGGGGGGTAGACTTGTCACTACCATATTTTCTAGAAAAAGGTATTTTGGTTATTTTATAATTAATTAAATATTATGTATGTTGTATATTTATTTATTGTGTTATTTAATTATAGTTAGATGTTAGTTTATTATTTTGGACTTGTGTTAGTGGACCTAACTAGTTTAGATTAGATCCATGTACCAATATTTAAATATAGTTAGAATTGAGCCCAATTATAAGCCCATTCATTAGAAGGAGGATTAATTAAATTAAATCCATTAGACTAGAACCTTTCCTCCTTAATTATTTCTTTATGAGAGACCCCAAGGGGTATTTTAGACATTGCATAGTAGCTTGGGGAGGGGGCTAAGGTGGCCGACCATATAAAACATAGGAGGAAAATTTCTCTCTCCTCATTTTTATTTCAAATCGAGATCTAGAAATTTCTCTTCCCAATTTTTTCATTCCCACACCAAATTTCTAGCCAATTCCTTTCTAAATTATCATTGAAGGCTATTGAAGCAAGGATCTACAAGGAGAAAGCAAGAATCTACAAGAAGAAGCAATGATCTACAAGTTTGAGGCTCATTTTACCCAAATTGAAAGTTTTATTGGGAATCTATCTCCCAATAGATACAATTTATTTTTCCTTCTTTGATTAAACTCTAAATATGTGTTTTAATCATTAGCAACCATTCCATATGCTAAGGCTACCCATAGGTATTTGAATTATGTTCATAGGAGGCCTATGGAGAAAGTTATAGTGTATTTTGTGTCAATTTTGGGGGAATTCCGAGATTGACACATTTTGTGTTTGTTAATTGATCAATTAGACCAAATTGACATGTGTTTGATTGTGTGTAGCTAGTGTCGTATCCATAATTGGATACGTATAGGTCGTATCCCGTTAATTTGGAGATACGGGTTGATTTGGGAATTTTTCTCCGAAACGAGAGTTTGTGCATGTCATATTTTGACACGGACACATAGATGTATAATTGATTCTTCGTATTGTTCATAAATACTATTTTAGACTTGCTCGTGTTCTTCGGGGTACGTTTGGTGGTGTGGTGGACTCGTATCGCAAGCGTATCATAGATCTAGTGTGATACGGGTGTGATGCACTCCACGTGTTTGTTTCCTTGCACTTCAATAATTTTTTATAGCTATTAGTGATATATAATTTCATGGTTATGTATATATATATATGTATAGTGATATATGTATTCATATGTGTGTGTGTGTGTGTATATATATATATATATATATATATATATATATGTATGTATGTATGTATGTGGGTATTTATATAAATATACATAGAGAGTGGTATATATGTACGTGTGTATGTTATATATTGTACATATGCATGTGTGTATATATAGATATAGATATGTATCTATAAGTGTTATATGTATGTATATATATATAGATGTATATATATTTGTTCATAGGTGTTTGTGTGTGTGTGTGTTCATAGATGTTTGTGTGTGTGTGTTTGTTGAGAGAGGGGGTCGGGAGGTGCAGATTTCAGTGAGCATAGAGCAACAGCAAGCTGCAGCAACTGTGCAGTGCAGCATCAGCAACATAGCTTGCACAGCACAACATGGAGAGCAGCACAACAAGTGCAAGCATGGGCAGTAGCATCTGCAGCTAGCTCAGTGCAAGTAGCTATAGCAGCAGCAGCAGCAGCAACTACAAGCTGCAGCAAGAGCAAGCACTACACGAGGATCAACAACAACTTGAGCAAGCAGCCAGTAACAGCATGGAGAGGCAGCAAACGCAGCAGCTTGAGCGCAACAACAACTCAGCAATGAGCATGGGCAGCAGCTCCAGTAGCAGTCAGAGTAGGTAAGTTAGTTAATTCCTAGCTAGTTTAGTAGCTAGTTAGTTATTGTTATTAGTTATTAGTTATTAGTTTAGTTAGTTTAACTAGTAGTTTAGTTAGCTAGTATCTTGATGTATAGTTTACTAGTTAGCTAAATAGTTTAGTTAGTGAGGTATGGTTAGTTGTTTTGGTTCATAGTTATATATATATGTAGTTATTTATTGATAGTAGTTATAAATATGTATGTATTCATATTGTTAATTAGTAGTTAGATCTATATATATATACTTGTATCTCTATTTAGTGATATATATGTAGTTGTGTATATATGTATGTATGTATTAGTAGTTAGTATTGTAGTTTTGTATTAATAAATACATGTTAGTTTATAGTTTAGTTTTGGGTAGTTAGTATATACTAGGATTCACATGATATTCATAAAAAACACAATATACGCCATACTATACACTAAAAGAACTCACTCATACCATATTTATACTCAACCCTAGAATACCCAGCTGCACCCCCAAGGCTGTTACCACTCTGGTCTGGTTGATGCTCACTCCCTTACCTTTGTCCAACCCTCAATTATACTGCAGACCTGACTGCTGCACATGTATTGTTCTAGGATTCTCTGCCTGCAACTCAAAAGTAGTTGCTGCCTTCTACAAATAAACCCCATAATCCATCTGATGCTACTACTCTTCCGACTTCCCTTCACTGCAGTTGCTGTGAACCCAAAGGAATTCCCTTCTACAAGATTTTATTGCTGAACACACACAAGAACCACAATTTCTCCAGGTTGCTGCATACCTTATTGCAAACACCACCCTAACACATAATCAATTTCTCAAGGTAATGTCAAGGTATTGATGGATACTCAAGGTATTTGGGTTTGAGTATCAAGATGGGTGTGTAGTGGTGCAATACCGTATTAGTTCAAAGCCAAGGTATCCACTTAGCATTAGTTTAATTAAGAATATTAAATAATATTGATTGTACATACGTATTATGATATTTTTATATCTTTAACTTGCGTATCTTACGATACAGTATCCTATTGGTTTTCTAGTATCCTAGTATAGCTAGTGTGGCCTAGTTACATAGTGTATGGACCCAATATCCTAGAGATTGACTCATACAACATAGAAATAGCTAGTTTGACCAAGTTTGGCCAGTTTGACTTAGAGTTGACCTAGTTTGACTTTTTTGACTTAGAAATGGCTTTATGACCTAGAAGTTGACTAGTTTAACTTATTTTTATTCCAAAATCTTGTATTGATGTAATATTCCATATTTAGGTCTTTAAAGTACTGTACCGGACATCTGTGATACTGTTTACCAGATTTTAGGTGAGTACATTCTCTGATAGTTTTTTATTTATGATATCCTCTATGTCTCTTGTATCTAGTGTATATATCCTTGATTTCTTGACACAATAGTTACACGGATTGGTATATCCGGATCTCGTCATGAGATGTTATTCCTTGGTATTTATGGTGTATCTTGTGCAAACCTTGTTTTATTGTTCTTCTTGTACAAATACAGATATTGGTTCATGAGAAGAGTAATAACCTTTTTGTGGAAACCCGTGTCATAACATACCATGATTGGATCCACTATACCAATTGGGGGCTGAGAGTATTTAGTGTAGATATGTGATCATACCCTCCTTGTGCATGTCTTGTTCCTTGTGAGTGTTAATTATACACATCACATATGATTAACCAGGCCATAATCCTTGTGCAAGTTCCCAAGCCTATCACATGTTAAAGCTGGTACTCACTCACTTAGTCATTAGTATTCTTGTTCATTTCTATATTGCTCATTCTTGTATTTATTTCTAGTATTTCCTTTATTGTATATCTCTTGTATCTGTATATTATATCTTGTATGTTCACACATATTTATTGTTATATAGTTTATATTATTTATTAGAACTACTGTTAAAGATGTACTCTGCTCCTTTTCTGACTGGATATATTTTTCCCAGATGACACTGAGGAGTGGTACCCCACTCACTACGGGCCTCAGGACATGGTTAGCTTAGAGCCAGAGACCTTGGCTCATGAGGGTCTCATCCCGACTGAGACAGACGACCCAGGATTCGTAGCTTCTTAGTTAGACTCTTTGTACTAGATTTGTCTCCAGTTTTGTTATTAGTATTTCTCTGACTCATTGGATATTATTTTGTCTTATGAGTTGTATTTGTGACTCTTCTATTATTTTATTATATTCGTGCTTATTTCCATCTTAGATCTGTGATTGAGTATATTTATATTGTTGATGGCAAATTTATATTGATAGATAGTTTACCCAAACAACGTTCTACTGTCGATGCTGCGGCGTAGGCTGGGCGTTGTTCACTACTTACATCCCTACACCGGGTGTGGGTCATGACAGCTGCATCCCATTTCTGTCCTAAGACTATAACTAGTCCTTTATGGCTATGCTAGTGACCTTCTGTTCATATAGATTAAGTTAGCTCGATTGCGGCAATCCGAGTATAAGTAATCTAAGTAACACATCTGAATAGTCTGAGTAAAATATATGTACGTTTGAGTATAGCACATATGAGTAGTCTAAGTATATCATTCACCTGAGACATGAAACATGCTCGTAACACTAGTATTTTCTTATGTGATTGTTTGATTCTGTTATATATATTTGTACTTGGTTAATTTGATTTATCGTGGACTGGGAAGGACAAATGGTAAGTTGGTAAGTTTTGTCGTGTTACTCTTATATCACACGACGCACTGCAACACGAGTTAAGCTTTAAATCATATGCCATAAAATCGATCTTAATGCAAGACTAGAAAGACAATATAATATATGGTGCACAAGACTAATTCAACGTGTTTGCTTTTGTTGAGTGGACGAGAGGCCTCCCCACCAATGCATTCATGTACTGATAACTCACCATATTGCTTGCAGGATACGGGAGAAGCTCGTTCGGTGCAGAGTATCACCTCGTGCGCGCTAATGCGTTGAGCTAACTCTGAAGCCTTGGAGCGCTGCGGCAGAAGCTGAAGCATATACACATGACATAATGTATTGGAACATCGTCTATGTATCATCCCCAAAGTTGTATGCCGCTTGGCACATTTTATTGTTTTTGAGAGAGAGAGAGAGAGAGAGCTTGAGCGACTTATAATCTTGGCTTATCGCCGCTTGTAATACTTATTCAATATCAATAAAGAGAACTATTTTTCTATATACTTGTGTTGTTTAAATTTCTGCTGCATTGGGACTATCTGTGCAACTCTGTAGCTTAGCATTTCATCAGACGTTTCAGGTGCTTGCCTTGCACGGATGCAACTTAGGCTCGCATGGCATCATGTCCATACGAGGACATTCGGACCTGCAGGACCGGGGCATAACACTGTAGAACATATAATTGTTAACTGATGATATAGATTTATATAATGTAGAACTAATTTTATCTTATCGTATAGAAAATAGTACTATGGTTAGATATCATACGAAATATTGTTATGTTGCTATGGACAAGAAGATTATTGTATTGTTGTTTCGAAGAAAAATATGGAAAGGTTTGAGACTGTTAGGTCGCCAAGTAAAATTCTTGGATGGAAATAATGGAAGTGCGAGCGATGACTCAAGTAATATGATATTGATGAGAGATGTTTATAGTTATTTGTTTTGTACCGTGCATATGTTTTGTGTTTAATTGTTCATGTATTTGCATCGTCATGAATAACTTGTGCAAAATATTTTGTTTCTCGAACGATTGTCGGGGTACCAGGACTGGGTCGGCCTAGGAGGAACGATGCTGATGTACTAGTACAGGGTGATTCAAGGCCTTCAATGGGGCTAGCTACCTAGACTAGAAGGATTGTCATCTTACTAGAAGTCCAATATGGCTTATAGTGCCAGTAACTTTTATATAGACAAAGTTGCAAAGTTAATGACGTTTTGATTTGCAGGGAATAATATGGTAAGCCTTGTTTGCAGGAATAAGCACTTGACACAATCTTATATTTTATGAAGACTAATGATTGTCTTCTATATGGACACCCTTGTGACACATTGTTTTTAATTTATTATGGATGATATCTTTGTAAGCAAGAAAGAAATAATGGTAAGTATTATGTAAGATCAACTTTGTTGTACGTCACATTTATACTTATAGACACATGTATTCTATGCCATGTAACTGATCCTAAGATAATATTAGAAACACCACATATATTTGCCTATACTCAGTTAATCAACACATGGTTTTATTTGAGTTGGCTAGAGGCCACTCACCAGTGCATTCCCTAATGTATTGACCCCCCACCAAATCTTCTCAGGTATGGAGTTTGCTTAGGCGTGCTGAGGCGTTGGAGATCAGTTGACAACTTGAAACGTTACGACTGGAGATGTTAGCTCTGTATATATAAATGACATAATATATGGAAGAGAGAGAGAGAGAGAGAGAGAGAGAGAGAGAGTAATTTTAATCGACTTGTTCTTTGGCTTCAAGCCGTTGTAATTCTATTATAATATTATCAATAAAAAGAATTTCTTTTGTATATCTTATGTTGATTCAACTTTTCTGCTTAGTATTTTTACTGCAATAAATTTGTATCTTAGATGTTCTATCGACCGTTTTGTTGTTCGCCTTGTGCAAGTGCAAATAAGACTTGTACGACATCCCGTCCACTGTGTTGTTATTTGTTGCTCCCTACTCTTGCTGCTGCTACCAGTTTTGATGAAGCTAAAGCTAAAGCTAGCTCTCAATCCTACACTAACCTTGGCAACGATGAGGATAAAAGGTATGTGGTTGCATCTTGATCTTGATGATGGTTGTATCTTCTTATGTATTGATACTACATTTTGATCATGGTACTGTATTTTCATCCTCTGAGCCAACCCACTTTTGGGTTTTCAATCGTGTGTGAGTTGCTATGGGATTCTTTGGTTTTTGTGTCATAGCTTGAGCAAATGTAAGATATTACTTTTAAAAAAAAGTTACATTGGAATGGGTGGATTACTAGGTTTGTAATTATTTTACTATTCATACGTAAAAAATATGGATTTTTTGGGCATATGTATACATCTTCTTTATAAGATCTTAATTGTGAATCTAGCAATCAATATTCTTGTTTGTAAAATTTTAGAAAATTTTAAACTTCATATATTTTAGGTTTGTTATATCGAATGTATGGAATTGGTAAGCGTAACATATGTATGCTTATGTTTTATTGAATTACTAATATTTATCAATTATTATATTTACTAAATTATTTTAATAATTTATTGTCTTATTAATTGTGTGCTAATTACAAATTAACAATAATTAGAAAAATGAATAAACGCATTAGTTTTTTTTGTGGTGGGGGGAGGGGGGAGGTATCCTCACGCATTCAAAAAGAGAACAAGTATATTGCTTTTATACTCACTTCTTCCCAAATCAAATATAGTAAGTACAAACAATTAATTTTTTCAAATAACTTTAACAAACATCAAAAAATTAAATATTTGAATTTTTTACTTCTAATCTTCATTTCTTCAAAGCATCAAAAATTAAATAAGTAAAAAAAATATGTCTATACATAACGTTCGTACGCAATACATAACCAAACTATCGATTTTATGATTCTTTACTCTGAACCAAGCGGATCCTATGAGAAAATTTTTGAGAAAAAAATTGGCCCGTTTCAATCACTACAAAGTCAATAAAAGAAGAAAAAAATCCACTTTGGAGAAATTATTGGATGTGTCGATATAGTGCACTCTCTTCATGCCAATCCTTAGATTACCATAAAAATGTATGCAGATCTCTATACAATCTAACGATTTGGGGAAGAGATAGTATAGTGCGTCTGGCCCATCCAATAATTTATCTCCATTTTGAACCTTGGGTCTTCCACTTGAACGGGTTGAACGGGTCGGTTCTGATAAACCCGCTCATGAACAGTTCAGATTCAATCAGGTCAATAACCGGAATGCGTAACACGACAAGACCGACCGAATTGCCAGCAACGAGGGAAGGGGCTTGTACAAAGTTTCCCCCCAAAGTTTTCCTCTACGGTTCTACCGCTGCACTGCACGCACTGTACTGTAACTAATCCTCGGACAAAAAAGGCGGGAAGAGAGAGAGAGAGAGAGAGAGAGAGAGAGAGATTTATAATCTTGATGGCGGAAGAAGAAACACTAGAAATTTTGAATCAGATCCAAGCCCTAGTTTCCGATCAACTCCAAGTGGTAACCCCCAATCTCTCTCTCTCTCTCTCCTTTCAAAGCCCCCTTCAGAGGTGTAATTCGAGAGAATAATTTCCCCTAAGTTGCATTTTGTGTTGGTTCGGATGATGTTGTCTTCCCAATTCTAAGGACTCAAGAACGAAGGGCTTCTGTTGGTATTTCTTCAACAAGCTTGGTTGGTCATGGGTCTTTGGTTTGGCAAGTTTGATGCAGTTATGGAGTCATTACTCTATTGAGTTTTGGAGTTTTCAGGCAAGGGCGAGGTTCTGTAGTCTAGGGTTTGCCATTATGTATGAATTGGAGCACCTAGTATGTATGAGTTCGTTGTGTTTTGATGTTATACAAGTGTTTATCGGCCATGTTATCTATATTAAACGGATATGATTCTATATATATATATATATATACACACACACATAGATACTCTCACACAAGATATGTTTTGGCATGTGCTAGTGTATGCAGGGCCGGCCCTAGGGTAAGTCGGACAAGCCCTCCGGTTTGGGCAACCCTCATGGTCAGGGCAACCTCTAGGTCCATAAGTATCCATCACTTCGCCAATAGAACCTCCGTGGTCCACCTCAACTCCGCTATGTCAGTTGAACTGCCAACTCCTGGCAACCCTAACCCATATTAATTATGAATTTTGAGCTCCCACTAGGAAGGTCTCGAGTAGCTCAGGAGTCGGAAGAGGAACTCTGAATTCGAGCTCCACGTTATCGCTAGAACCGGAGACATCCACTCCAAAAGTTGATATTAGTTTCACATTTATAGCTTTTAATTTGTATCTTTTGATATCTTTTTTCTAGAGTCAAGTGACAAGGACAACCAAAATTATCTTCGACTAGGACAACCCAACCTTCCGGGCCGGCCCTAATCCACGTCAACCAAATTTGAAGACACATGATTCCTACAAGATTTTTCTTCTATAGCTAGTGAATAACGATTAGCATAATCCACGTCAACGACAAGGAAAGTAGGATGACATGACTAATGAAGTTGTTAAAGTGATAACATTGTAACACCTTAAGCTCTTATATCAAATAATAAACATGGGTTAAAGTCAAATAAGCTAAGGTTTCTAGTTACGTTAGACCTAAACGTCTTTTTTCCCCAAATTGCTTCCATATGTATATAGATTATTGAGAGAAGAGTTCAATCTTAAGGTTTTTATGGAAAATTGGCCACAAGCAGGATTGTAATAAAATTTTGACGTCGATGCAAATTATTCAAAAAGGAGGACCGAGTATATTTTTGGATGGATTTTGAATATTTTATATTTGTTTCATAATTATCTTTTTATTACTTTCCTAGTTTAAATATGATTAGTTTCTTAGGACTTAAGTTAGGTTTTCCTATAAATATAGCTATGCAAGAGACAATAAGTTATGTTGAATATTTTTTTTATTGAATTAGAGCATATTCCTTGTTGATTCTCGTGTTTGACAATTGGAATTTTAGTCGTTATCTTGGATCATTGGTTTTCAACGATCGGCATTTCCATACTGTGTTAGATGGTATCAGAGCCTTGCATCAAGAGACATGATGGGAACTGACAACGACAACGGTGATCAACAACTCCTTGACAAAGAACATGGGTTGCATGTCTCTTTGTGGTGGTCCATCGCATGAAAGTCTCTTTGTGGGATCTTATCCTCTGCGTCCAGTGAATTGATTAGACGGGAGACAATAAGGGCTCATTTGGGCAATCAATTCGTAATCCAGAAACAACGTCATGGGTGAGCAACGACCGCGACCTCTCGAAAGATAGAGATCGACGTAACATCGCCTACAAAAGCCTTATTTAGCTTCGTCTAGTTCGAGCAACGAGGTGTTCGATGATTTCGTTCGGCGGGATCGTGATGACAAAGTTAGTCAAAGGCGCAAGGCACACTCGAGGTGCAAAAGGTCCATATCGCCAGAGGCGCAAGGCGTATTTAAGACGTGGGTATGAGCGAAGCGAGGCGCAAATATAACAAATAATAAAAAAAAGAAGCAAATAAGTAAATTAATAATGTAGAAATAAAACCAAATAATATATTAAAACTAACAAAAATATGTTAAAATATAACCAAATGAACTAGTAGAGCAACAGTGGCAGTCAATAGAACTAACAAGAGTTTGTATTATCCCTACTACGCTTTTAGTAAATTTTTTTTTTAGGTCAACTATAACCAATTACTTGTATGGGGTAAGAATTATCTTCATGCCTCAAAGTTTTTTGTATAAATAAAAACCCACAATGCGCGCATTTTCTTGGTTGTGCCTTGCAGAAAGGCACACCTAAGGCGTGCCTTGGATGCGCTTGGAGAAAGACGTCTTATCTAGTGAGGTGCAAGGCGCAGCTGCTGTGTCTTTCTGCAAGGCACGTCTTTGACTACCGTGGTGATGACAATTGTGGCAGTGACATGCTGCATGACTAACGAGACTACGAAGGTCGACACGATGTCGGCGAATGCGGTCTGTATGGTGACACGGGAGGAACGATTATTGTGATCTCAAAGATTGGTTCATGATGGCTACAATAATCAACATGACGGTCGTGGGGAAGGTCCGTACATGAGAGGAGATGACTTTAAATTAAAGGTCGATATTTCAATCTTTCATGGGGATTTTGGTATCGAGGAATTCATAGATTGGTTGTCGGAGGTGAATTGATTCTTTGATTGCATGGAGATCTCGATCGATAAGAAGGTAAAGTTAGTGGCCTGCAGATAGAAGTCATGAGCGTTAGCTTAGTACGAGACAAGATGTAGGATGAGCATAGAAGGGAATAAAAGAGGTGCATCGCCTCTTGGGAGAAGATGCAAAAGAAGTCGAAGGTCCACTTCCTACCCAATGATTACGAGTAACACCTTTTCCATCAGTACCAAATGTGTATTTTCTATCCGATGACTATGAGCAACCCCTTTTCCATCAGTACCAGAGGAGGTGTACACAAGGCAAACAGAACGTCAACGAATATACTACATAGTTTTTGCGTCTTGCCGAGCGGAACCATCTCGATGAGACCAACGGACAACATGTATCTCGTTTCATGGATGGACTAAAACCATCGATTTATGATATGGTCAACGCTTAATGCATTCCTAATCTGATGGAGGCTAGGAATTGAGCATTGCAAGTCGAGTGGGTGCTGCAATAAAGGTGGCAGTCAAAAGACAAGATGATGGGGGCAATTAGAGGTAGTGGATCGGTCGTGCCGAGTCAACGAAAAAAGCACCCGAAGAGGATAAAGCGACGAAGAAGACGGGGAAGAAACCCATAGAGGCGACCCTCGACCCAATAACTCGTATACCAAACCTATTCTTGACAAGTGTTTCAAGTACAATTAGCTGGGTTATCGCTCTGGTGATTGTCCACGGATGAAGCATGTGGTTTATGCTGATCGAGAAGGACTTAACAAAGGAGTTGGCGATGTCAATATCACTGCAGTCCCGACGATTTTGTAAAGGAAGAAATGACTTTTAGTGTGGTACGAAAGATCGTGCTAGCACCAAGAGTTGACGATTCTTCGCAATGAAATATGCTCTTCTGACCCCGATTTACCGTCAAGGTAAACGGTTTGGAGTGGTGATTAATAACGACAATCAAGAGAACCTCATCAACAGACAGATGGTCGAAGCTGCATGTTTCACACTAGCGAAACACTCAGAGCCGTATTCCATTGGTTGGATTCAGGACTTGTCAAGCGTCATAGTGACCGAATGATGTTGTGTTCCCTTCTTAGTTGGCGCATACAAAGCAAGGTCTATTGTGACATGATGGACAGGCTTGAAATTTGCTACATGTTGTTAGGAGGCCATGACAGTTTGATGTTGATGTTGGTGCAGAGCATGATGGATACGCCTAACACATGTCGGTTGATGAAGGATGGGGTGAGCTACATGCATATGCCATCGAAGAAGAATATTCAAACCAAATCTTTATAAGAGGAAGGAAATGCTTCTCTTTCTGTGTCAGGCTCTACGAAGGGAGCGAAAGCCGTCTTTAAGGAGGCCCATGAGGTACATGACTTTGTAGTAAAGAAAAGCAAAGAGACCGGCGAGTTAACGGAGAAAGAAGCGAGTTCAATAGAGTTACGATCAATACTTGACGTGTTTCGTGATTTTTTTTTGAAAAAGGTTTCATGAAGGGCTATCAACCATGTGTCGTATCTAAACCATTCTCGTCCTTGTTTAAGAAGTGAATTTGCCGAACTTACCACATGAGTCCATGGGAGGATAGGTTTCTTGGGGAAAGGGCATAGGACTTGAAGGAGAAGAGATACTTGAAGGAAGCTTCACATGGTTGGAGGAGAGCACAACGACGAAGAATTTAACAGACCAAGTCTATGGAGTTCACGAGGAGGTGTGGGTCCTTTCGGAGTGAGTGCATAGGCTAGTGCTTGATGGAACAAGTTGCTATAGAAATTCTTGTATCATTACCTTAGGCACAAGGTTTCCAACGTTGGGGGCGACATCATGGTGTGCTTTTGGAAGGAGATGATATCGATTGAGCACTTGATCCAAACAGCGACACAAACTTGGGGTGAGTTCTTTACAAGAGAAGGGTCTGATGCGGATGTGAATTATTCAAAAGGGGATGCATGATATTTTTGGGTAAAATTGAATATTTGATCGGATCTTTTATATTTGTTTCATAATTATATTTTTATTGCTTTTCTAGTTTAATTAAGATTACTTTATTATGCTTAAGTAAGGTTTTCCTATAAATATTCTTATGTAAGAGACATTATGTTGAGTATTATTGATTTCTTATTAAATTAGAGTATATCTGTTGCTGATTCTCGTGTTTGAGAATTGTGATTTTAGTCCTCGTTATCTTGGGTCGTTGGTTTTCAACGATCGACATTTCCGTGCTGCGTCAAATTCACTCTAATTAGCTAAGAAGAAAGTTGACAAAATTGATCGATCCTTTTTAAGCTTGGGGTAACAATTGTGTCACTTTTCTATATATCCAACCACCATACTCTTATTGATTTACTTAGTCCAGCATAGGCTTCTCTCCCTCGCTCTCTGTCCAACTCTTATGGTGGATGATGCCTTCTATTTTTGGGAATTGGTGAGTGAGACAAAGGCAATGCTTGTCCAAAATCCTACGAAGTTCCAAGAATAGATTGGAAGCCGCCTAAGGGTTCAAGGTTGAATAGTTGTTATTTGACAATGGACCAACAACCATACATTGTTTGTGTTCATCTAGAAGGCCTCACAGCTGCTGAATCAAGATCTGGATAGTTGGTGATATCCTAACAACACTGAAAAGGGGGAAGCTTCAACACTTGGCAAAGAGGAGAAGACAAGTATCTTCTCCTTGAAGCTACTGAATTCACCTTTGCTTTATGTTATTCGTTCCTGCCTTTTCTAATTTGGGGGGAGAGTGTGGATGCCACCTCTTATTATAGGGAATTGGTCCCTTTATGGCAGTGTGAGATTAGGAGTTGAAACCGTCTCATGAGCTTTTTCCTTATATTAACTACCGTGTTTTGGGTCTAGGCTAGTGTTGGGAAAGGAGATAATAATGCCTAAAATTTCAATTGCAAGGGTCACATGTCATACCTTTCCCTTAGACTTGGGCTTTGCTCGAAGATCTAATCGAAGGATGAAGGTAGTCAGCCTATAATACTACCATTGTAGTCAGACAAAAGGAAGACAAATATTATGCTTCACCTGTCCAAAGGGAAAGGATTTTTGTTAGGCTAGAGTGAACTAGATTGGTTGAGGATTATTACATTTATAAGCTTAGTGGATTGTCCAGTTGTCACCGATCTTTTGAGAATATCAAATCGACTTGTTGTAGCATCGGTTCAGGATGCAGGCTGATACACGATTCACCCATGTCCAGCTTGTACTCAGCATTCACCCATGTCCAGCTTGTACTCAGCTTGTCATATAAATCAATCATGCTTCAGCTACAATGAAACTGTCAGAACTAGATTGCAACTCAACTCAATTGTTGCATCAAACTAGCTCGGACTAGGCTCGATGCCTATTTAGTTGAGACTTGGTTCAGATATGACTAGGACGGTTGATCCTCACAAACTTGGTTTGGAAGGTTGGTTGATAGGTTGCAAGTGCCAACAGTGATGCAAGATAAGACCTATAGGGGCAATTTAGTTGAGTCGAATCTCAATTAACTAACTTAGATTTAGTGGAAGTCTAACTAGCAAGCAATAGTTATCACTACTTTACCAACAACTTATCCTAAGAAATATTCACATTTTACAATTGGAATCAAAGTAGGGTCTGAATTTCTCATGAAGTTGCGATTCAAAATCTGTTCATAATCTTTGATCCGATTTTGGTAGCAGATTCCAATATCTACTCCGAATCTCGAGATCCTTAATGCATGGAAGTTGTAGATCTTGAAGTAAGCTTTTCGAATTGGGGTCATACGTCAGAAACAAACCTCTATAGGAAAATAATGACCATTTTTGTACAGCTTCACGTCGCAGATTTCAAAATGTCCAGATCCAACTATGAATATGTGGATGCAGTGAAAGATTTTGTAGATGACTATAACATTAGGAATTTGGATAATTGGGTACTTTACTTTATCCGTGGAAGAAGCAAGGTTCGCAGTGTCTGTATCAGACAATTCCTATGAGTATCATCAGAGTATTGGATTTTTTTTGTATCGGAAAGCAAATAATTATTAATAAATTATTAATATTTAGAAAATATATTCTATATATTTATGCAGAATTTTAAATATTTCCAGTGTTGTTTCTTGTTAGTTTTGAAATTGAAGCCGATTGGTTTATATGCGATAGATACATTTTCTTTTTTACATGCTTTTACAATCTTACTATGCTTTTACACCCTTGTTGATTGGTCTTTTTTCGTTCAATTTTCTTTGCCGAATTAATCGGAAAAGAGACCCCCAACGTCGGTATCGGTCAATATCGGGTATCAGTCTATATCGGATCGAGACATGCCAAACCGTATTGGTATCGGCCGTATCGGATCTGTATTGGACGATATTGCAAACAATGAGAAGAAGCACTATGTTGTTTTTTAGCGGAGATATAAAGATAAAGAAGATAATTTATTTAGTGTAGGGAATCATACCCGGACATAAAAGAATTTCAACTCTTTATTGACCAAACATAAGCATACATGTGTTTGTATAGTCCATACAAGTCTTAGCTAAAAAGAAGAAGTCATAGTCCTAATTACCAAATAAAAACTAAAGTGACGGGATATTGCACCAAGGCTTATTGCACTAAACAATCTCAACCTCACATTTTTTGAATCATGTGGTTATAAGGCATGCTGACGTGGCAACAAATTTAGGAGGTGCTTTATAACCACATGATTCAAAAAAAAAATGTGTGATTGAGATTATTTGGTGCAATAAACTTGGTGCATTATTCTGCCCCAAAACTAAATCCTAATAACTATAAATAAATAAACTTGATGCACCCAAACAAGTGCACCCAAGATTAGACCTGGTAATTCAAGAATCTCTATCCATCCTAGCCGGTAGCGTCTTCTATCAACCTGTCTCACTTGTTTTTGATGACTTTTCTTTTCTTTATAAGTTTTCTTAAAGTTCTATTTTGGTCCTAATTTGTTTCTCTGAAACCACGAAATAGAGTAATGAGTTTGCATAAATTGTTGATGGTAGTTCAATTCTTACACCAGGTAGGGAGAAGTCATATAAGTAAATGTAACCTTTGCAATGGGTTAAATCTTCTCATGAATGCATAGTATGCTAGGCCATGAAAAGTTTGACATGTAACAGTTGCAAGGCTGTAGCCTCTCATGAAAAATCATGCAATTTCAGGAAGTTTATTAGGAATATATATTTCTCATAAGGTAACAACTGTAACCAACAATCTTTATTGTAGCTAATTGACTTATAGATTACATATGGTTATTATGCATGAATAATTTATGGAGCATAATTTAATTTCTCACAAATGACCTATGAAGCATAATAATAGTTTACTCTCACTATTCATTCATTGTGATTCCAGCCTTTTCCATCAATGCTCTTGTTGGCTATGCATCATGATATACGTCCTTACATCACTCCTCTTAGTTGGTCCCAGATACTCTGTCCATGCCACCAATGAAAAGATGATTTGGCCTTAGCTACCTGTATTACGAGTGGCAAGTAGGGAACTTCAAGCTCATGAAGAATGGAGCAATCAAACAAAACTTTCTTTGCAGAAAATCTAGATCAAGGAGAAGAGGAAAGCTATGTTCTTTAAATAACTTATCTCTAAGCCTCAACAAGAAAACCTGAGATGAAATACAACTTGAAGATCCTAAGAAAGTTTATGATACACTTGCTATGGGACTTCATTCACATTTTAATAAATATATGAAGCTGGCCAGGATCCTTTGTTAGTACACCAAAGGGAACATAATATTTCATGACTGTAATATGGAGGTTACTTCTACATCAACCGTCTAATGTTTTTAGCGATTCTCATCAATTATCTCCCAAGTTAACTGCTGCTTTTGGTGGGATATTTTGATATGTCAGTGCCAATTAAATTTCGATTCTATATTTCTATGCAACTTCTTAGGTTTCCTACAAGTGGCTTAGCCGCAACTTTTCAGTGTCATCAAATCATGCCAAAAGGTATGTGTTTTTGTCACTAATTATTATCACTAGTTAATTTTCAAATTTTAGTTTTTGCAATGTATAACTGTTAGTTTGGTTAGGTTACTCCATGAGTTTGTTGGCAAGCACAGAAAGGAGTTAGAAGTGGTATATACTCTCTCTGGATCGGTAAAGGACAACCCTCAAACCTATTGCATAAGACTTGCTTCAGACCGTAACCTTGCAGGTAATCTGGACTTATGGGAAGAATGCAATTTCTGACTAGTAGTTTGCTATGAGAACTATCCCCGTGCACACTTTCTAATACTGAACTCATAATTGCCTATAACAGGAAATTTTTTTATGTTAATTGGAAGATATGTCTTCTTTACAAATTTACGTGAGCAATTAAGACATCATATACCTGAAGATGATATGTTGGCTTTCTTGAATTGTTTATATGTGAAGAACTGTCACAGTTACTTTTGGTGAATTTTAATGCATTTCAATGAATCAGATATATTGCATCAATAAAAATTTGGATTAGTAACTACTTTTATTCTAGTTAGCTTAGCATCTCTACCGCCGACTGGTACATAAGGTCGAAACCAGCGGAATATCGATTCATACAGAAGAAAATGATCTCTATTGGTTCAAATGTTGTACCTATGGGATAGTGGAAGAGAAAAACATAAGATTTCACATTAGTACTTTTGATCGAAAAATCAATCTGATATATTTCGTACCCCTCACTCGAGGAGAAAATAGGTCATATTCTGCATTATCAACAAACCTATGGGGAATAAGGGAAGAGAATAAAAAGAAAAGAGGAATAGAGAATCGAAATGAAATAAATAATAAAACAAAAAAAATTAGAAGATGGAACAACCCAGATTTCAAATGAACAAGTTCAAACTCGAAAATGATCTTTCTGATTCTTGAAGAATGAGGGGCAAGCAAAGAAAGGGATTAATCGAGAAAGATTTCTTGTTCTTATTAGATTAAAAGATCATGATTTGATTCGCATATTTTTTGATAAAAAAAATAATCTTCTCCTTTGATCATAAATATAAAGTGTTCAATTGTAACATGAAAACGTGAATGAATTGGTCTTAGTTACTCTTCGGAGTAGAGTAGAAAAGGGAGGAGATTCTAGAACGAGAAAAATGATCCAATTACTTTTATAGAATTGAACAAGGAGCCGTATGACGTGAAAATTCCATGTACGGTTATGTAGAGTGACAATATAGATGACTTATTTGTCAACTTTTCCACTGTCCAGAGGAATCTCTTCATCCTTCAACATCACCTGTACACTCATCATCCGGACAACGAGATACTTTATCCTAGTAGCAGCACGAAGAACTCGCGGTTGAGTTCCCTACAAGTGGAGGTGACTGACACATGCGGTGTACAAAAGGTCAAAACCAGCGGCGAAGCAAAAAACAACCCACCAAATCTTTTTGATTAGTATGTCCTATTTTATGTTGGTTATGAAGATTTTCCAAATCTTCTTTTATTAATATTTCTTTGTACTTTATTTGTTTTCCTAGTTTAATTAGGACTAATTTCTTAGGGTTCATGTATGTTTTTAGTATAAATAGGGCTATGAAAAAACAATAAGCATGTTCATTGCTATTGATTTCTTACTGATATTGAGTTTACCTCTTATTGATTCCTGTGCTTGAAAATTTGGGTTCTGGTTCTCGTTATCTTGGGTTGTTGGTTTATAAGGATCGGCATTTTCGTGTTGTGTCAATCACAATGCATCTTTGTATCAAGATCCATATAGTTTCATTTAGATTTTATCACCTTTTTTGAGACTAAGATTTTATCACTGTTTCCAATAATCTTTTTCTCAATCTTCTCCTTTGATTCCTTTGTCTTGAAATCATTTTACACTAAGGGGTTGTTTGGGTTGGTGAAAGTGAATTGAAAGTGCATTGAAACTTGCACTTTCATTGCAACTTCCCCCATGCGGAGTCAGTTTTCGTGTTTGGGTTGACATTGCAACTCTATTGCAAGTGGCTGTGATATGACATTTCATTGCAACTGTCCCATCTTATTTTTTTCATTTCTTAGTTGCAGGAGAAATGAAGAGAAACTCCATTGCAAGTGGCTATACTCTCTACTTTTTTAATTCTCACCTACATTTTCATGTTGTCATCCAAACAAAATGGTTTGAAACTCCTCACTTGCGGGGGACAAAAAACTATATATCCAAAACATATTTTGGAAAGTTATACAGGATGCAAGGTCACTCCATTACAACATGTTGAAAGTGACATTTTCACACTTTCAAGGAGCTACAAGCATCCAAACAGTCCCTAAAGGATAATAAATTGCCATTAGAGAAGATATACCCAGTTGATGTATGGTTCTGCGTCTTATGTAGTTTTTGTGTCAACTTGAGACCTATATCTTCTGCAATTTCACCATATTCGAACTGCAACTTGCCTTGATTATGAAACTTGTTCTGCTGCCCGTCTCACCTAATTTTACTTAAATGAGTAATGGGGCTGTGTCAGTGTACATAACTACCATCCACGCATAACATGTCACTCCATTACTGAGATGGTTAGTGTTTACTGTTTACATGATCAACTTAACCTAAATTTGAGTCCCAAACAGGTCAAAATGTACTCTCTTTGAATACACGAATGATAGATTGTTTCAAGTTTCAACTGGTTGAATAATCAGAAACAGGAATGTTTTAAAGTAGACTATAACCAGAAAAGTTGTAATATGGACTGATATTCAGCTTGGTAGGAGTTAATCTAAGAAAGTTGATAGGAGTATATAATCTAGCATGTTGAGTATAAATTTAAATAGACCTGTGTAGATCCTTGATTCCTTTGTAGCTACAGATTGGATGGTGCACAATAATATTTTCTTCATATTTTTAACATGGAAATGTTAAAGTTTAGGTGCAACAGGGAATCTAACCAGAAGATAGTAGTATAAACTTGGGACATAAAATGAATTTCAAGTTTCCAGGAGTATCAAATCACTGAATCTGACCCTCCCCAGACCCTGCGTAAGTAGGAGCCTCGTGGCACTGAGACGTTCAGACTTGCAAATGCAGTGTGTTTCAGTCCATTGGAACTGTTAAAATGGACTTGCTAATGCAGCCTCATGGCATGGGACACCCACTGTGTTCGTTTCGATTAACCAACCATGGATTCCGCTTTATGGAACACTGTTGGGCTCAACTTCTCTTTCGCTTACGAACCAAAAAAACATAGTATTGTATGCATATTCATCAATCCATACCAAGGGGCAATGCTGATACCAGGTGTTTGGTAGAGCTTCTGTTGGTTATGAGTATTATGTTCCACTTTTTCTTATTAACTGAGAGAATTTACTGTTCCATGCAAACTTGTCATTCTAAACCAAAGGGGTCTGGCTATAGATTATTCATGAATTGGAAGAATAATGTAAGAAAATAAGGGGTGGTGGTGGTGGTGTTGTCTTAATTTGTAATATCTCAGAGTACATTGAAAAACAAAATTGATAAAGATGCTTGCTTTATGTTCTGAACATTTATGAAAGGATTTTGTTTCCATATTCGACTTTTATGTATGGAAGAGAACTGTTCAATTCTTCTGAATAGTTCAAGACTAAGATAAATACCTAACCAACATATTTTCTCAATGTTGGTGGTCCAAATAAGGTCTGTGTTACAAGGTCCCACGAAGGCAGGGACAGGAAAGGGTCAAAATTTATTCAGCCATACCTCTGTTCAGTGAAGAGGCTGTTCTGATGCTTGAACCTGCACTCTAGAGCATGAATGTGCTAAAGCCTTACAGAAGCACCAAATTGACACCCTCTGGTGGTCCAAACAGCTCAAACTAGATAGTACACATGTACAACAAATCTGGATCTTCCATGTAAAGTGATGAAAAGAGAAAAACTGCACTACTACTATCACAGTCTTTATCATCAATTGTTGGGTTTGCTATCCT